>CM067354.1:42090558-42230558 GCA_034190875.2 Urechis unicinctus | reverse complement strand
GAAAACAAACTTCAATTCCTTCGGTGATCAACTGTATTCGTTCAAATTCCATTGACAAACCTGTCAATATGTTCAATGTACAATTACATTGAAGGACAGCGCAGTTGCCGTGCTCTGAAGATGATTATTCTGCCTCGATCACATGATTCACTTTGATTCCACGGATTGTGTTGCTAAGATGATCATAGAACGAAGTCGCTGCATAAAGTGCAAATAAAGTAATGAACATGAAGTAGAATCCATCACTACAGCATGATAACATCTTTTGCACAATACACGACAGTACAGCTGTTGTGCTGAGAATGATTAACCAAGCGCCTAGGTAGCGAGATACTCCTATAGTGGACCCATTTAAGAGGCTGAATAGCGGTTCGTATTTAACGTAAAGTAGCTGACGCAGAATATAACTTACTAGGACATTGATAGCAAGTTGTTAACGACTACTATTAGTGACAAACCTCGAATTATCAATCTCTTGCAACATAATTCTTGTGCGCTGTATACAGAAATGGTAGGATCAATTATCATCTTAATTGATCTGCAAATTCCCTATCAGTCCATGATGGGATCAGCCCATGATGTGATCAGTCCATGATGGGATCAGTTCATGATAGGATAAGCCCATGATGATATCAGCCCGTGATGGGATCATCCAATCAAGATATGAATTCCTACAGTGGTGTAATTAAGAAGCACACGACATAGAAACCAAACTCGTTTGAACCGATTCGCCGTTTAGAGACTCATATGTGTTATTTCCCGACTTTGTATACAGGAATTATAACCACAATAAAGCAAATATGTGTGCTTCTTGACCTAAGCGCAGCGTTTGACACTGTCTATCACAAAATCCTGTTATGGCTGTCCGACATTTTCGGCCTAAATGAAAAATGCCTCCATGGCTCAAGTCACCCCTCTCAAACCGCTTACAACGAGTCCGTGTTGAAGACAGGCACTCTGAAACACACCAACTAACACAATCAGTCCTAGGGCCATTATTATATACTGCCTACATATCACCAGTTAGGAATTCTTTTAAATGAACAAGGTCTGCAATACCACCAATAATGGTGAAGATACCCAAATCTATTTTACATTTACTCCCACGCTTAAATATGCGGATGATGAACAAACCAAATTAGAAGAATGCATCCGACATATAAGATCATTGATGGCAATCAATTTTCTAAAACTGAATGCGGATAAAATTGAAATTCTATTTTTTGCATCTCGGTACAAATGCCAGCCGTCGTTTGATCCAAATGATACTGTATCTACATCAGAAACAGTCAGAAACCTCGGTGTTCTGATACTTGAAAACCCCATGTTATGTAGTCAACTTAATCTCTCTTTTATCAGATTAGAAGATGAGGCAGCATAAGGAAGTACCTGATCTAATCTTGTCACCGCATTTATATCGTCTCGGCTTGATTAGGGCCTTTCGCTGCTGTATGAAGCCAATTCGTACCTTATTGCAAAACTGCAACACGCTCAAAACACTGCCCCCCGCCTTGTTGCAAAAGGAAAGCAGGGGATAACATTCAACACATCATGCGTATCCTTCATTTGCTTCCTGTGGAAAAACGCATTGTATACAAAATTCTTCTACTCACCTTCAAGGCTGTTATTAGAACCGCTCCAAGCTACCTACAGGAACTTACTGCTCAATACCAACCTGCAAGGGATCTTCGATCTATGGACAAGTATCTGCTTCAAGTCCCAAATATATCTTCATACGGTGCCAGAGCGTTTAGTAATGCCGCACCAAGTTTGTGGAACGCACTTCCTATCGCCATAACATACATACATATATATATATATATATATATATATATATATATATATATATATATATATATATATATATATATATATATATATATATATATATATATATATATATATATATATAAATATATATATATCTATATATATATATATATATATATATATATATATATACATACATACATTAATGCATGCATGTATGCATGCATGCATATATACATATATAAATACATATATAAATACATATATGCGTTCATCCATATATGCATTTATCCATACATATGTTTACATGCATACATACATACATACATACATACATACATACATACATACATACATACATACATACATACATACATCATACATACATACATACATACATACATACATACATACATACATACATACATACATACATACATACATACATACATACATACATTGCACATACATATTCATACATACATACATACATACATACATACATACATACATACATACATACATATACATACACATATACATACATATACATACATATACATACATACATACATACATACATACATACATACATACATACACATACATACACATTACATACATACATATACATACATACATACATACATACATACATACATACATACATGCATACATACATACATACATTCATGAATGTATACATACATGCATACTTGCATACATATGTACGTACATACATTCATACAAACATAAATACAGCATACATACAAGCATACATATACATACATACATACATACAATACACACATACATCATACATACTACATACATACATACATACATACATACATACATACATACATACATACATACATACATACATACATACATACATACATACATACATACATACATACATACATACATACATACATACATACATACATACATACATACATACATACATACATACATACATACATACATACATACATACATACATACATACATACATACATACATACATACATACATCTATGTTTGCATGCGTAGACAGAATAACAAGGCACACGAGGTTGCACAGCCGGGATATTTGCTGCTGCCTATACCTCATTAGTAAGGTCGGTTCGTGCTTGGAATAAAGACACTAGAGCACTCGGCGCTTGAGTCAACAGATCTCTTTGATCTCCCCCCCTTTGGGTAGATAGTACCAAGATGAGCAAAGCAATTAACCTGTCCTTATCTATCTACCCATTATTTTATAGATATATGCAAGCCAATATTAGCCACCTCATAGAATAAACTCTGGACAACTTGGCCATTCTAGAATTCCTAGACTTCTAAGTGTGCAGTATAATTGGGTTGGAGGAGGATATTAATTGTTGGTTGGTTAGTGTATCATCTTTAGTGTAAATACATCTTGTCAGGGAAATTTTTAATTGGGAAAGCGCATGAAATTAGGAAAGCGTGATAATAACATGAATGGGGAATTGGTTGTTTTCTTACATTTGCAGCAGTTTCCCCGAGTGTAGTGATAAAGCCTCTATTTGTAACAATGACATTTATGCACGCTTAAGCATTGCTAGCAGAGCACAATATATAAGATTGAAATGGAATAAGCCCGACAGCATTGAGTCCATCGTGTAATGCGTACATATCATAATAACGTCAAGCATACAAACGTGTACATCCGCCAAGTAAGGTTTTTGGGAGTCATGTACATACTTTTAGAAAGGGGATTGTATGTGAAGTAAATGGATCCGATTCTTCTCTATTACATATTTTACGTTATATACAATCAACACATATTTGTACGTAAAACCATGAAATACTATGGTACCTTCAAACTACGTCTCATCAGATGCGCCTGTAGCTAGTTGCTTATTCTTACCAACTTGGCGTCATTGAAGCGTTCGCGAGTCACGACTAGTATTCTTGAGGAACCTCTTTTGTTCGGAGTTCAGAGAATCAAACAATGGCTGTCCGATGTTGGTTATAATTGCACTTCCTAATCGTGATGGATCTGCTGGTAAGCTGACCTTTGTATTGCCGTAGCACTGAGGCACCCTTCATGTTTCAGTAGTGAATAACAATCCTTCCTTTCACACTCGACCATATTGATTGAAATCGTTAGAAGTTGATAATTCATCCGAATGTTGCATAAACTGTTCATAACAGGCTATTTCCCAATTTCGTGCTGACAACATTATCTTCTGTTCGGCTGCCCACATTTAATTATTGTTGTACACGATGCCTTACTCTATTACCCCTAGGTATAAAATGTGAGGATCAGAAGTACCATATATAGAAGTAACAAAGTGTACTAGATGACCCTTATTGAACGGACATGCTGCCTGTCCTGCCATGACGTAATCATACATGTAACAGTGGATAGATGCGTCGGTAAATATTCGATATTTATCACAAGTACTTAAGTAATCATAGTAATAAACGACACTCAATTTTGGACGCGTTTGCAAGATGCAACGCGAATGCATGCTGATCGCTTAACAAACCTTAATCACTCAAGAATGCGAATGATGTTAGTGATGACGAGTTATCAGACAATTTTGCCGGTGTCCCTTTCATGTTGGAATATGATATAAACGGAAAAAACGGGATTTCACACATTTGCCGATACCAAGAGGAATGCTGCAGATAAGATGAAAATTACTATAATGATTTTGAGAGTTTCATCATTGAAGTGTTCATCTTCATACAGCAACTGATGTGTCTTACATACGTGGCAGTATAGGTCAGCAGATGTTTGAAGGGTCTGTGTGTCTTCGCTTTGCGACAAAAACTGTGCACACAGAATGCAGGTAGAAACGTTTTCGCGGAATGTGTTATTGGCAGATACCTCCAAGTTCTTGTTGATCTCATACACGCCAATCACCGAGCATTCATTACAATCTGTCATCTGTCCGTTGCACATGTAAAAAGCACTTTCAGGTATATCCGGAGCCGAGTGAGCTCGCGTTTCCCGTCCGGAACGAGGAATATCCAGAAAGTGACTTGCTTCCATTTGGGTAGATTGTAAGTTTATAAGCAGCCAATGGAATCGTTTTTCGTTCTTATCGACTGTAGCAGAATAGTTTTAACGTCAGCATGCTAATTTTGTTTGCTTCTCTATCTCCATACAGCGCGATGAATATCTGGACGTAAGCTGATACGCATTTGGTTAATGCGGAACTGAAAGGCGGCTTAAGCCATGCTTTTCAACCCCCTGTCATCTGCAGCACCACCACACTTTGCAAAAGGTGGTCTCGCAGCGATCAATACCCCTATATGCCAGACACATGAAATCTCTTATATTACCTGAATTTAAAGCACTGGATCTACTGTGTGAGAATGACGCTAATTAATAAACATTACCACCAACACCACACAGGTAATTAACGTGAAGACCCTTAGACGATGGCTTTGTAAGCTTTTGAGAAGTATTAGGGAATGGATAGGGGCTAAATCCCTAGAACAGATATCAATTATGATGCTTGTCAACTTGCTGGTTGTTGAATACAATACACATCTCCTTATCACCCCTTGTTAGATAACCGATTTGATTCAAAGACCGTCAGGCATGACATATGTAAGATTTGTACATTGTATTTATGCTTAGTATTTGTGAAAATACTGAATTATTATTCAGTGCATTCGAGGCATTCCTAAAAAATCTTAATTCTGTTAATAGTATATATAAATATATAATATATATATATATATATATATATATATATATATATATATATAGATATATAGGATATTATATATATGTATATAATAGATATATATATATATATAAAAGATATAGAGAGATATATATCTATATAGATATATATATATATATATATAATCTATACTATATATATATATACTACAGACATATATATCTATATATATATAGATTATATATATACATATAATCAATATATATATATATACATATACATATATATATATATAACTATATATATATGCATATATATATTTACCTAATATATACATATATATATATATATATATACATTTATATATATATATGTATATACATATATATATATTATATATATATATATATGTATATATATACATATATATATATATTTATATAATATATATATATCTATATATATATAGATATATATATATACCTATATGTATATATATATAAATGTATATATATATATATATATATCTATATATATCTATCTATCTATATATCTATCTATATATATCTATATATATATATATATATATATATATATATTTCTGTGTGTGTGTGTGTGTGTGTTATCACTTGGGTATTGCAAAGGATGACGCCACGACAAATATATTATCCGTATAGATTTCCGCCTGGCAGATGCCGCTCTTCAACAAGTAGATGTCAATAAGCCGAACTTTGAATCTTGGGCGGTTGTATATATTTCGTTGCGTATTTCTTTACCCTTATTCAATGGTGTTGGGAAGTGTCTGCATAATAGTTGCACGCAACTGCAGAAGCATAGACCTGGTATCATTATGATCACAGTCATAATGAGTGAAGGTCGCAGTTGGCTAAACTTGCATCAAACAAGTAAACGAGACTCGAAGTGAGAAGAAATTACCTGATATTTATTGGTTTTCATGAGTCCATACCGTTTTCATTCTGCGTAAGAAATGATGCGTTGCATGTCCGTTATGTTTAATACGTGTTGGTTATCGCAAGGTCACGTGGGTGATATGGGGAAAGAACGTGAGGACGCGGCGCGATGGCACCTACAAGCGATAATCAAGCGCACGACGCTGTCTCTATTTAAATTTGGTATAATTATAATAATAGTGTTCCTGATGGTGCGTTTGTTGCTCGCTTGGATCCAGATATAGATACCAAATGGGAAGTTAGAGGTGTTTCGGTGCTGGTCGGTTCAGCACCAACACTGTAGCGCAAGTAGACACGGCTCGGCAGGTGTTACAATTTCGCGCCTCAGCATGATTCCGGGGAGATAATACCGTGACTTCCCGATGAGCGCTACGCAACCATATTAGCCGCTGACGAGCAAATGCCTCTTGAGAAAACCTATGTTATAAGACTTACACGGTGTGCGTGATATTAAGAACCTACGTAGTGTAGCCATGTGAGAGCAGTGGTGCTCTGTGAGGGACCTTCTGAAATCTGGTTGCTGCTTGGTGATATATCGACACGGTCGTAGTTATCGCACGGCAAACTGTGCGTTTGAGGCGATATTGGAAAAAAACAGAGCTTTATCTCGAACTCTGATTGGCTGAGAGTGGGGTGCCATGGGATAAATTATCAATATCAGCTGCACGTCTCTCAGCCTATTTTGGTCGTAAGCCATTGACTATTATGCAACACTGTTACATTACATGTCATAGAATGCTCCACACAGTCGTACCTTACCGCAATCAACCAGGCAATGCCAGCACGGGCATACAAACGTAGCATTCATGAGAGACAAGGATTTTAAAGCAAATTGAAATCAATGCGGAATGAACAGTCATACTATAACTTGAGCTTGTATGGAATGATGATCATAAATGAGTAAGAGATGAAATTTCAAAACGGCCTGTGCTAGCCATGTCTTTCGATTCCATTCATTAAGTGATCAGTCTGTGTTTTAATTCTGCATGGAAAGGAACCGCCAGTTGCGCATTCAAATGCCACATGATCATTTGTATTGCTCATGGAAGACTCGTAAAATTGCACGTGCGCAAGAGCTTACTCACCAGCAAAGGTACTGCGTCATTCACGCAGGGCTTCTTGTGGACAACCCTTTACCTGTTGCGGGTATTTGGCTTCCCTTTTAATTAATGGCAGTCTTTTCCCGCAAATTGTACCATACGCAGCATCTGTGCGTCACCCTATATCTATTGGATGACAGCGGCATAATCAAAGAGGCTTCACTTAATGGGCAATCTAGTGTATCGTGATGTAATGCCAATATGCTTCGTACTTACGTCATAAATACTGGACAAGTATCCACAAGCCTAATGACAATGTTTAGTGCAATATAAACATTGGGCGCTGCGAGTCCATCGATATATGAATTATGACGCGTATGACTCACCCGAAACATAACTACAACACCGGCACAGTAATTCAGATCAAAATAAATACATCTAAAGCAACCTACTTGGAGCGGTTTATTTTCTATTTTATGGCAATTACAACGTCCACATCTTGCATGCTGGCAACCCATGTTGGACAGTACAGTATAAACATCATTGGTTAATGGTTACCAGCCAATCGAGACAGGCAATTTATCAATTGCGCAGTTTGGGCAGATATTTTCTGACAAGCATGGCGTGGCTAACATAAAGTAATGTTTGGTTTCAATAATTGAGGCTGATGTTTCTATGGATGACTCTGAGGATGACAAACATTCCCCGGGTAATTGTACTATCCTCCGGCATCACCTGAAGTAAAACCGGAATGTTTGATTTTGCTCATTTAACATGGCAAATGGTTTCTCAGTAGGCGCTTATGCCATTTAGCGCATGTGCGTTCAAACAATGGATGTCATATGGGTCTCAATTCGCCTGTGGCCATGAATATGGTTAGACATAAAATGCGGAGAAATGTATACCACTCATTATAAACATTGACCAGGTATGGCCGAGTTGGGCAGATATATACATCTCCACCTTCGTTCATTTGGGCGAACATAGAAATCTGTCAAATTTGGAGTCAACCTAATCGTTTCAAAAGGATTAATATGGAACCCAGGAATGATGAAGTAAAGATCAATTCACGTATCACACTCGGCAACTCGTGTAAAAATATCACTTAGATATAGAAATGTAAGTGACACGGATGTGCTGAGCTCTGGAACAAACCTCACTGCCCATCTAAGTGCAATGGAGACGGCGAATCCTTTACCAATGATGCAAGTCAAATGCCCGTCAAATGCAAGTGAAATGATCATACGACTGACGAACGGGACTGTTTTATTACATACATCATGCATTTGTACGACGATCTGAAACGGTTTACTTTATTCATTACATATAACACTGACTATGCATGCTTCTTGTTGCACCAATATTTCGTGGTGAAAATATTCTAACAGACAATATGTTACGATGCATGGATTAAATTATGATTTGCCTCCACGAGAGATGCTGTCAAAATGAACGCAATGACGAACGTTCACATTGAATAACCAAACTCCGGGCATTGTGGCCTCCACAGCAAGACACAGGGGACCCGGGCAGATTTAGATCGTAGTTAAGAGTGCAGCGATAAGGCACTGCCAAGAGAAAGAGTCTTATTGTTGGACTTCAGCACCATAGTTAGCTTCACTAAGCCTCGCTCCTGTCAAATTGCTGTCTAATGTTACATTCGACCATAACTCCTGGCTTTAAGGACGCGTCCAAAATCACCAAATAAAATGGGGTTTGCTAAACATATTTCATGGTTGCATTCGGTGTCAGCATTGATTATTCAATACTGAAATATCTAACTGCAACATGTTAACAGCCAGTAATGCAACAACTAGACATATACAAAAACATTATTATGACATGTTGCGCAATGTTACATGGTTGTATAGTTAACAATGGCTCATAAGGTACCATACGTGAGAGGATGATAACTGAAGTCGATCCTTTATAAAATGTACAGCTTGCACAGTTAGAGAGGATACATTGTGTTGTTAGGTAGAATAAGACTACTATAAACATGAAGGTTTGCATGGACGTAAACCACAACTGTACGATCTCGACATCGCATCATTTGTGAACCAATGAGATTCGATTGTGACATTGTCATATCGTGCACCACCGAATACTTTAATATCCATTGACTTGGGCGGTGCTGAATTGATGGATTAGCTACCGAAGATGCAGGGGTAGTCTATGATATCACACTATTAGCAGAGCGAACGGTAAAGTAAGTGAATATAGTTCAGCAAACGCATTTAATTGTGCTAGCTGAATGTATTGAAAATTATCGTCCACTAATTCACCTGGAAATCAACAAGAAGATTCATTTTATGTAGAAAAGGCAGATGTCACACAAAGCTGGAATAAACAAGGAAGATTTCACCAAGGCTTTCATAAAAGCCTATAAAGACGACACAGTAATCTGCTCGCTGCAAAAGGCAATATGTGGAGAACTACTGGCGGAGATTAGTGAGCTTCGCGATGCTTTGAAAGCACGAGAATCGACGAGTTGGCCAGTAAAATAAAAGAAGCAAATAATGAAAAACAGGAACAATACAGCCGACGCAATTCCATACGAATCACTAGCGTTACCCCAATGGGTATTGCATACTGGTTTATCAGATCATTTTCCAATATTAGCAATTGCACAGATAAGTAATGTGAGACCGATGAATTTTCATGAAATGGGATGCTTTAAATAAGCCAATATGAGGACATGTACATCGAAACTGAGCGATATAGACAGGAATGAGTGTTGATGCATAGTGATACACAATGTGCAAATGCGTATAATGAATATTTTCCCGCTTAAAGAGTACATGCAAGGCAAAAGTCAGCAAAACCCTGGATTGCCCCTGTTATAAAAATATCTATTAACATACAAAATAGTTATAGATTATGTTTAGAAATAAGGTAACTGTGTATAATGTGTTACGATATAAATTGTACAGAAATAAAATACATCATACAATAAAAGCAACAAAAACAATGGACATTACCAAGGATTATTGGATGAAAATAATTCAAACCTAAAAGAAATATGGAAAATATTGAAGGATATTATAAGAACCAATGGTACTAAAGTATTAGACGGTAAATTCATAACAAATAATGATATTGTTAATGACCCTAATATTATAACTAATGCTTTTAACGATATTTTTATGAACATTGGCTTGTCACTCGCAAAAAATATTCCTTCTGTGAATAAGCAGCCAACAGATTAGCTCAATGGATCATATGTAAACAGCTTCTTTATTGACCCAGCATCCGCGCAGGAAGTTCAATTAGTAATCAATAAGTTATGTAAAAGCAATGGAATGGGAGACAACTTAAAACCTCAAATTATTATTATACTACGCCCCCTAACTTACATACTAAATATGTCTTTATAGCGAGGGTGTATTCCCAACAGGGCTTAAGCTGGCTATTGTACACCAGTACATAAAAGTGCAAACTTTTCAAAACTATTATGAGTAATACAAGACAATATCAAATGTATCATTTGACATTTTTGGACGGAAAAAAAGAAAATAGTATTTGCTTTAGAGGGTCATTTATTTGGAATCACTGTATCATGCCGGATGTTGATAAAATTTCGAGAAACAACCAATTTTCTTTTCACAATTTCTTGAAAGACTTTTATCTGAAAAAATGTTATTAAATTTACATGGTTGATAATCATATGTTGTTCTCACGTTTATATGTATTATCTCAATTGCACACTATTATGTATTTATTTTTACTCTGCATGTTATTAAAGTATATATCGGATGAAAATATTATGATATTCAACTCCCATTTGTCTTCACGTATATACCATGTGGCTTTATAGATGCGAGGATGCAATTGGCTGAAGACAGTAAACTTGTCTTTATCTTTATTGATAAAGGCCTCACAAAATAAGTACAAAGCATCAAATCCACATGAATTGGGTTATGCTATCTTTAATCCTCTTTAATTTGGTTATGCTATCCTCTTTTATTGGGTCATGTTGTTTTTAACTAAACATGCCATTCTACTACTCTCTATTATCGTAGGTTTTGAGAATAACATCTAATCTAGGTTGTGCTTTGCATTCGCTCGACAATACAAAGGTTACAGGTCGACGTCATTGCCATTTGGGGGGACATTAGTGCATCTACGACTGGGGTGAAACTTTGACTAGGCACCAATGAACCAAACTGTCTTTTGGCCCTGGCCACCCAACACTTTAAGATCTTGGGTGACCATCTTTGTATATCTCAGGTACTAGACACATTGAAAAAACCTAGGCGATAGACGTTAGGTTGAAACATATCAGTTAAAAACTTGCATTGTGTTACAATAATGGAAATTTTCAATATAAGTTGCGTTAACTTATGCCAACCCGTGGTATGCTACCACAAAATATCATGTGATGTTTATTTGCACTAAGTATTCCCTGAGATATACTGTACTCATTTTATTCTTTGCCATATTTTCCTTTCAATATTTGTGTTGCATTCCAGCCTCTATCGTTTACGACTCTATGCGGGTAATGAGTTGATATAAATTATTGCATTCAATCATGGCAAACATTCTCTTCAATGTATATCATGTCCGGGAACACATCGGGGGCTCCGGGGGAAATGTCTGCAAGGAATTTGCAACCACATGTAGCAATATAAAAGTGCGAATTAGGAACCCAATCCCATTTGTATCGAGAACAGCTCGGTTACTAAAGTAACGCATTTTGTGTCGTACTTTATATGATATCTATGACACAATGAGCACATTAGATTTCCGAGTAATATTTCATTTGTAAATTTATAATGCTTTTTGCGATTTCAAATTTTGATAGGTATTGCTACAGAAAGTTTGGACGTAATTAGACATCGATCTGTAAGTAGTCATTATAACTATCTGGCTATGCGCCTGGGAGTCGGCATGGAACAGTTACAAATTCTTTCCTGCACAAATAATCGTTCCCGCAGTCCTATCAGTATATCTAAATCTTAATTATTAAACTGATGTGCGAGGCTTTGGTGACTTCCGCTACTTATTTCAAACAAGCCACCAGCGGGCACATTGTAATATAATGAAGCATAAATAATATAATCAGCATCCCTCACATAGCACGTGTTGTGGAGTGACTCGTGCTTATTTCAGCATTTGGTGATTCCGTCACGGCACAGGAGATGCATCGTAGCAATCACGCGTGTAATATGATTACCATTATTAATGACACACGAGCGGAACATGACAGACTGCAGTTATACAGCAGCCATGTATCACGATACCATATTAGTTTGCTGAAATCGTGTCATGTCGTGTCATCGCTCTACAACGGGCAGTCACATTGTGCTATTTGTGCACAGGCCTGTGTACTTAAGACTGAATCAGACTTATTCATCTTAGACTAGTCTGCTAAATAATACGAATATTCAATGAAGTCTCAACCACATGACACATTCATGGTGTATGGATTGATATTTATTATGTTAACGTTGAATAATACATAAAATTGTATGAACCCAATGATAATTAAAGAAGGGCAATGATTAAGACAACCTGTATGAATATATATATATATAAATTTATATATATATATATATATATATATATATATATAAACACATATATATATACATATATATATATACATGTTTATAATTATATATGTAAATATATATATACATAGAAATATACATAGTATAAACATCTATAAACATACATATATATTATATAGATATGAATACATATATATTATTATTTATATATATACTATATATTAATATATGTATATATCAATATATATATATATATACATACTATATATATATACATATACATATATATACGTATATACATATAAATATATATATAGTATATATATATAGTATATATATACATATATATATATACGTATATATAATATATACATATATATACATATATATAAATACATACAAATATATATATATATTTATATATTTTTATATACATATATATATACATATATATACCCTCTATATGTATATATATACACATATATATATATATACATATACATATATATATATATGTATATATGTATATATATTTATATCTATATATATACCTATGTATATACCTATATATATATATATATATATGAACCTATATATGTACCTATATATATACCTGTATGTATACATATGTATATATATATGCATTTATATATATGTATATATATAAATATATATATATATATATATATATATATATATATATATATATATATATATATATATATATATTTATGTATAAATATATAGATTTATATATCTATACATCACCGTCCTTCAGTGCATGATAAGTACAAACGATGGTAACAATGGGTTGGTTCGTATGTACGAAAATTGTTAAAGAATAAAAATTAATCTTGGGAATGTCTCAAAATGTAGCCGTAACCCAGAAGCTAATCCGGAACTCCACCAAGCGCCATATACACTGCTAATTAGCTTTCGACTTGAAGTGGGAACATCGCCATACCGGCAATACAATTGTTAGCTATGAGAATGTAAAGCAAACCCCGCAACCAGGCTAGATGAAATCAACCAACCCCAAGCCCTGTCTAAACGGCAATCTGTGCGCTTTGCATGCATGCGAATCATATTTTCTACCGATTTCAGTTCGGGTGTGGCCAGACATTAAAACACAAATCTATATTACTGTTTACCTTACTCATATATATATACATATATTTTAATCCATTGTGCGTGCTTCACATCCTATGAATATTAATAAGACAAATATATATGTCAGTCGCCCGCTTACATTAAGCAGTTTACCATGGAAACCTCTTCCCAAGATATGACGGCTACTGGGTGACTGCCCATTATTTATATTGCCATATATATCACACCGAGTGAAAGCAGGCACTGAGCTTGAGGCGAAACTACGGTAACCCATGAAACACATGAAAGGGTTCTTGTGAAATGTATGCAACAAATTGCCATAGCAGCGTCGAATGTGGGTATGATATTTGGATTTAATCTTTACTACTGTTTACCTTACTCGCTCAATACCGTCCACCCTATCACTCACAGCACTCTCTACAACAATGTCAGCAGAAGCCAATATCATTGAATTAACATCATTGACAACCCAAGAACAACCACATTTCGCTGCCCCTTCACTCCCATTAAATCAACACCAGACCCCTTGACATGCTTTTCCTTCGGGAAGAAGTGTTAACCTGAGAAGACAGACAAAGGTTACCAATGATGTTTATGTGTCTTATGAGCGGAAAAGCCAACGAGAACTCTACTTTCCGGTCGGATAAATATATATATATATATATATATATATATATATATATATATATATATATATATATATATATATATATATATATATATCTATATATATATATATATATATATATATATATATATATATAATATTCATATATATTTATATAAATACATATATATATATGTATATATACTTATATATATATATATACATATATATGTATATATATATACATGTGTATATATATATATATATATGTATATGTATACATATATTTATGCATATGCATATACATATGTATGTGTACATATATATCTATATAAACATGTACATAGGAATGTATATATTAATATATATATTTATATATATATACATATATATATATATATACATATATACATATATGCATCAACATATATAAATATGTGCGTAATATATATATATATAAATATATACAAATATGTATACATATACTTATGTCTATAGATATGTATAATATATATGTATGTATATATATGTATGTATACATATAAATATAAATAACCATGAATATACATAAATATGAGTGTAAATATTTACATTTTCATTGCGTTATGCACTATATGGTTGACCCTTTAGAAAAATAATATCATTGGTCGGTGAGAAAAAGTGTCAATAAACTGTTTGTTGCTATCCATGGTTTTTTATGTCCATTTACGATGCCCTGATAGACGAACACGACGGTAAACATCCGGCGTAATTGAATGCAATATGAAGGTCTTGCAGCATTAGTAATAATTGAACTAGCCACTAGCATCTACGTTTCTGTTTATGCACCATTAAATGGGCGGAAACTTGTCCCAATAAATGCGCGCTGTACATGTTACGCAGTCAAAGCATGGCTATTGCAATCAAGCAAGGGCTCATTATGCTCGTCTCATGTGTACGGTTGCTTTGAGTTATCACATCTTTATATGCTCCTGCCAAATCATATGGTAAGATGATGTTGACTATTGAATGTGCGTTGCATAAGGCAATGCATGTGCATCAGGTAATACATAGTGTTGTGCAGCCATCAGATAATTCACCCATGAGACATCTCTACTGTAAACAAACGTCACTCGAGTCTTGAAACTACCCAAGTGTGCTGTTGCTTATATCGAGGGACGTTGTAATAATTAGAAGGCTTGCTGAAGACGATTTGTCTTCAAGATACGCCAAAAAGTTTTGTCATGAGAGTAAGTTAGTAAAACTATCTTCTTATTTAGCCTATTGTGAGCTCACCTGGCGGGAGGGTTTTGATGATTTTGAAGGCAATATGGGGAAACAGACTACTGATGGATATTACCGACGGTAATTAACAGCGACTTTATCACTGGCATCAGCCATAGGCTAGCTAGGGACCCCGAGTTCTGGTAACTTCTAATCGCTGCCGGGATTGTTTATTATAACATGCCCTTTGTTCTCATTGAACCTCTGCAGATTGATAATGTGCATGTGAAGCATCATTGTTCTAAACATTTGATATATCACATGCACTATTTAAACTCTACTTATGCAATCTGACGTCATTATATTCTAATGGCAACGCTTCCGGGATGATGCAGTTTATAACGTCGTACAGAATATGCTGCATAATTCCTGGCCTGCCAAGTGTCAGGATATAATGATGACGCTTATGTAAACGTCCAAAATGTATAATATCACATATATTTACTGCTGCTGAATATCAGGCAACGACACAAGTGATTGGATAATTCATCTGCTGCTCGAAACATACAAAATTCACCGACATCGTTGTTCTTGTCTTATCAGTATTTTATGATGATTTACTTTCATCGAGTTCGACGGAACAAATAGAATTCCAGCTAAAGTTCAAAATCTCTAACTGACAACCCTCGATGACGCACTCGCGTCTGACGAGTAGTTCTCTGGCCCATCTCTGGAGTCGTTCTCTGGGCAGTCTCTGGAGTAGTTCTCTGGGCTGCCTCTGGAGTAGTACTCCGGGTCGTCTCTAGATTAGTTCTCTGGGCCATCTCTGGAGTATTACTCTGTGCCGACTCTGGAGAAGGTCTCCGGGCCGTCTCTAGAGTAGTTCTCTTGGCCATCTCTGGAGTATTACTCTGTGCCGACTCTTGAGATGGTCTCCGGGCGTCTCTAGAGTAGTTCTCTGGGCCATCTCTGGAGTTGTTCTCCGGGAATGGGCGCTGTGTTTAACACTATCAAAACTGGGTCGGGTTTAATCGGATTTTGGTTACGTTAGTTAGATGCCATCGGTCAAACACGGTCAAATATGTAAGGGTTGTTTTTACTCTCGGGTAGCATAAAAGAAGCTCAAGGATTTTAATCCATTGTAAGTGCTTCACATCCTTTGAATATTTTTAAGTGCTTCAATAGATCTTAACTCTTTCAGCACAATTGAAGTCACATCAAATGTGAGGGGCCCAGAGACAATAAGACAAAGATATATGTCAGTCGCCCGCTTACATTAAGCAGTTTACCATGGAAACCTCTTCCCAAGTGATAACGGCTACTGGGTGACTGCCCATTATTTATATTTCCATCCTACAACTTGAATAGCATATGATTACCTACATTGACAATTGTAGAAACAAAATGAATGGATGAGGTCAAAGTGCTTAGCAAATTAATGAACATATTTTGCAATTTTATGGTTACACTATCGTCCAAACATTTTTGACACACCATGTTGCTTTGTTTTACCCGGTTGATTTCGTTGTAATAAATTCCTGTAAAATCAACATTCATTATATTGTCATAGGCGGGTAGCAGGGTAACACACAGGCTTCTGCTCATAATAGCAGCCTTTCCCTTCCAGTTGCAGATATATTGTGAAGCAAGAAACAATGATGCTTGATGGTACAAATCAGAAAATGTCTTGCAGGGAAATACTGCATAATGTGGAACTTCTCTAATATTTAGGATTCATGAGAAATGGCGGTACGTTCAGTGTACCAATGTCATTAGGACCAGGCGGAAAACAATGTGCATGATATAACGGAAATATTACACCAATTCACACTGGATTTTCGTTATTCATTACATATCACTATATTGTAAGCAATTGCCAACATGAAATATTAAGTTGACAAAATGCAACTCCATTCCGATTTCAGCTGATTAAGGTGTTTCGGGGTTTTTGGTTCATGTGCTTGTTTGATATGTTCCATCAATATTAAGTTTTGCTTGAATAGATGTCTTTTTGTGCTTTCTAAGTTGCGTATTTACTTTCGACGTTTACTTAAGATTTTCTAATGTGGCGTTGCATAATAATTTGATCACATCATTTCCATATTTGTTTATCTGCATGACGTCGTGAAAAATATGGTGGACGTTTCATATGCACTTTGACCACAGATTATCAATTATCTCATTTATTTATTCATGTATCCACAGGAAGTGAAGACTATTGTGTCTTGTGAAGGAGTTACACGATGATTGTGACAATAGTAATTGACAAATCCGTCTTGAATGGAACATTCGAACACCATAACCACAGCATAAGTATGACCTCATAATACATACCTAAACAACATAGTTATCTAATCACATATACGCAGATATCACTAGAAATGCTGCTGACAAGATAAACAGAAGGGCGATTTTTCTAAGTGCGTCATCACTGAAGTGTTTATCCTCGTACAGTGGCTGGTGCGTCTTACATGCGTCACAGTATAAATCGTTGAATTCATGTAATTCTTTTGTATAAACCATTTTGGTCAAGGGTTGTTCGCAAAACATACATGCGGAAACTTCACCTTCAGCCGACTGATCGATGGATAATGCGATTCCGTTGCTGAGGGGCGATTCAGTGACTGAACATCCATTGCTATTTGTCGTTTGTCCGTTGCCAACATAAAAGACACTTTCAGGTATATCCGGAGCCGAGTGAGCTCGCGCCTCCCGTCCGGAACGAGGAATATCCAGAAAGCGACTTGATTCCATTTGCGTCAATTCTTTTTATAAACCGTCCATGAGCCGAACCACGCATATACTTGACTTGATCTTTACCTCTAAGTCTTGTTTAACTCACAGAATGCACTCGGTGAGCCAATTGCAATGCTTCTCTCTTTCACTACCTACCTCAGTGGTCTAGATTAGTCCACACCGCGTAAAGCTTTATAAGCCTTGGTCGAGTTGCAGGAGCTCAGCGAATGGAGGCCAAAAGCTCACTAAACACACTGACTGCTCCGCCTTGTGATAGCATCCACATCGTGGCGCCACCAAGTGCTGGAGCGGCTGCCTACCAGCGATCAATACTCATGTAATACAATTATCCAGGAGTAAGAAGAACTATGTTGATTTATGTGTATTTACTGTTTCCAGTGTCAGACAGTCATGGGCGTGTGTTGCTGTGTGTAATATGGTGCACATATATAAAAATATATTTACTTTGGCTCGAGAATATTGGTTGTCTACTCACAACTTATTGCCCTGATTGCAATATACATGGGTAGATCCGCTTTAAATAACTGATTACATGAATATGAGACGCCAAATATTGACTGCCACCTTCTGCAGTCAAATGTCAGTGTTATTGCATACCAAAGATGAGTTAATGTCCTTCGGCCATGTGGAGCCTACTTTCACCGTGCACACTATAACATACAAAATGGTCATGGTGTATACAAGTTGTTAACAAATGGTTTTTACCCCGTAACTAAGATTACTTTATCGCATTTTTTGGAAGCTTTTTCTATCACATAGTGGAATGAATGACCGTATGCGTGGTTTGTCCAGCTGTAGAGAAGGGAAGAATAAAGTAACAATGAGCTGGACTGTGCAAGCGAAGCCTAACATTGACAAGTGCATTTACACTTTCCTGGTACGATCAGCGATCGCAGCTGTGAGGGGCGTTGTGTATTGATAATTGTGATGGCAATAATTGCATCTCGGTTTATTCCATGGGGATGAACAATATCAACCAGTGTTTATGATACCTAAAGAGGAGATTTCAGTCGTCTATTTCATGGTCATATCATCATGTCTTGTATTAACCTCGCCTGACTATGGTAACCTCTGTCGCATGGACGAATATGTACTATCATCTTGTAAGCCTGGTGTAATATACCACAACTAAAATAACTACACGTGGGGTACCAATTGACGCATCGTATTTAAGCAACCACGAGCAGTTTTCTGCCTATAGCAATTCGATAACGTTGTACCTGTTCCGTAGGCTCATCCATCATCACATTGGGTTGTTTGTGTCCTCGCCTGACTGGATGCAATCAAATGAGGTGATGGAGTTCAGATGCTACACGGTAGAAAAAAAACACTGAAGCAGTCTGCATCTAAAGCGTGTACGTCAGAGTCGGTTGCTATGCAACATGGGTTGGAGGTCCAATGGTTTACACCCCATGGGCGATCAGTGTAGGTGTTGATAGTATGTCTCAATACAATACAATGTTCTGTGGTGCATGACGGCAGATGCAATTAGTACACCACAGTTTAAAAGCTGTATAGCAGTATGCTGCTTGAGTGCGCTAAGAGTCAGCGGGTTGGCTATATGGGTTTATGGGGAAATGGCTTTACACCACAAGGGTGATCAGTGCTGGGGTTGACAGCACATTATAATGCCCTCTGTTCTGCGGTGTATGACTGCAGACGCAAGCACTAGTGGCGGGTTTTTTTGGAGTACTACCGAATGAAACAATAAAAGCGGTGTGTTGATATATTTCTCCAAGGTTGGTGTGGTAATTACACACGCTCACACAACCGCGTTGCTCAGTTGTTTGGATTCAACAACAATAGCACACCGTGTCACATTTGGCGTTTCTATTTCACATCACTAGCATCAACACAGGCATTGTTGATGTCACAACAAAACGCATACTTGAATAAGCAGCCACATCAGCAAGCGTACAAAAGTATACTGCAATTGCAAAAACCCACCAATACCTTATTATTATTATTATTGATATTCAACCATTTTTTAGCGACAGGAGAAAGGAGATTCCTTGTCTATACGTCCATATGCACATGTTTGACCAATTATCGTTAATCATTCTGAAATTGAAATACATGCGCCGAAAAACTGCCTACTTGACTAGACTACCAGAACTGCCCGTCAGTTGCATAGGCCCTGCTCAACTCATACGCATCAGTCATTTTTCTGTTTGAGTCCATATTATCGTTAATCATTCTGAAATTGATAATAATTCTATTTCGCCGACCTAAATCAAAATGATATATCTTTCCGCTAACTACAATTGGCTAGATCCATTTATTCATCATGTACGTGCATTAAGATGCAGACGAGGCACCGAGTGCTTATGCTTTATTTTCGTCAAATTTATGACTTATTGCAGGTCAATTTTAGAATGGACAGCACACAGTTCTCTAAACAATCCCAATTTCTCTTAATAACACCAGAACTTTAGCTAATCATTTGATAAAATAATTTTTATTGCGTATTAGGTGATTTAATCAAAAACACCACGAAATGTTTAGTGTCCTATTGTAACAGGATCGCTCAACCTTTACAAACTGCCGCCTAGAATAATACATGAAAAGCAAATGAACTTATCTTCGTCTTTACACGTGGTGCATTGGTGTCTACCTCATCACCTATATAAAATTGGTATCCTTTTTAGTCCTAAATAATGTGTAGAACACTAGAATTCCTTTGTTGTCTTCACTATTCAATGATTTGGTAATAAAGCAATTTTTCAACTGAATTCATTATTTGAAATATTGCAGCCTCTGTGATGCGTATATTACCTTACACCACTTCCAATACAACCCTTTCTCTCTGTTAGCGTCAGCTAATTGAATGTTGCTGCATGATTCCCGAAATTCCAAATTACGACAAAACACACGTTATGGTCATTTTAGTTATGATATGTTATGATATTTCCAAGTAATAGCTTTTAAGATGAATAATCATTTGTTTTTGCGAAATATTGAAATAAGAAATAACTTACTGAGTGTAACCATCCCTGCCTTTAGATAATTGTTGGGTGAATAAGTTGCTGACTTGGTAATTGAGAACGCTTTGACGTTCATTTTTCTAATAAGAGCAATCAGTATGGGTTCACACAGAGGCAGCGATTTTATGGAACATCTACTATCTATTTGAATATCCTGACCAGGATGTGCTTCTGAGACTTTGGTTGACATAATTGTGCCCATAAATTGCGTTTGGTATGGGAAATGTAACACCAAGCAGATTTTATTAAAAGAACACTAAATTCTACATGAATAAATGTTCGTGAGTGATAATGATAACATCAACATATATTTCTCTTGTAGACAACATATTACAATTTACACTAAACGAATGGATAATTCGATCAACGTGTGCCATGATTTGCATGGTTGCATTGTAGCCTATAACTCACCTTTCTACTGAAGTCTAACGCATGAATAGAAAATACAGACATAGAACCATATATTAAATCTAGTAATGGTCATACAAATGATTCAATGACAGAATCCTTCATTGATAGGCATTGTACCCACTGCTGAGATGCAGACAAGACATTGTGATCTTCCATGATTAAACATAAAGTTGACGTGGTGTTCATCGTTTGGACCAAATAAGTTCAGCAGAAGAGCTTGTCTTATGGAAACATCAACTTTCGGTGGACTGAGGCTCAAATGCATGCTGAGTTGAATGTTGATTTTGCTTGTTACCAAATCAATAAATGAGCATCGTCGCATTCCCTGTCCAGACTGTGATATAAACTAGATAAATATGAAACTAGTGTACAGGGGAGCTGACGGACAGAGGAAGTACGACCAACAATGGCCGAGATATCCTTTAAATGCGAATGGAGCGTTGGCTGTTCACCTTAAGCTCACATTCAGTACCAACAGTTCAATTAATAAAGATTGATAGCAAAAGAAAGGCAGCCGATGAGAGCAGAATCAATGCAATGAAGAGAGCTGTCACTTATTTCTTGATTATCGTAAAGCGCCCGCAATCGACATTGTCGGCATTTAACATCGTAAAATTGTACATGGTTTCTCCTTACTTGCCCGTATGACAAACATCTTCGGCTTTCGGAGATCCAATCCACCACATAAGCTTTCTAACAGTCATTTTCCAATGAGGAGGCATTCATCTCTTATAATTGTCTATTCTGCCGCACGAATCTCCCAGCCAGTGCGGGGAATGTAAGGGAATAACCTGGATTCCATTGTTTGCATGTCGCCATTAAAGTCCTCGCATGGCATGGCATTCACGTTCGATCAAATGGGTATATGAATGGCGACAAAACCAAAAGGCTCCGCAGTTTTCAGAAAGCAACACTCTATTATCGCAGCAACCTGCTCTTATCCACTAATTAGTTTTTAAGCCACTCCTTTGACAACTTACATTGGCTGCTAGTCGTGCCAAGTATGCAGTAACTAAGAAGCTACTGCTTCATCAGATGGGTAGTAAGCGCGAATCTCTCGAGCTACAATAGAGACAGAACAGCTGGAAACCTAAACACTGTTTTCAGTGACATTACGGCCAGCAAAAACACGCCAAGAACTTATGCCATGATATACGACAACCCTGGGCTTTGCTATCGTTCACGATGTGGCGTTGGCAGGGTCGTTATTTTCAGATACGTCGTGGTGTTGCATCACCGACTTACTTCGTAATTTGTGCTTATGATAAAACACAGAAATTAAATGCAGCACAACCTTTGTTATGTTCAGTCACTGTTAAAGTGCACTGGCGGCTCAAATACAAATATCTCGAGGTTTTGTGACTAATGTAATCTTTTGTGCTGTAATTGTATAGTTCACCATACTTAGATATCTAATACACTAGCTCATTTTTTTCAAACAGACAGCTTGCTGTCGCAGCGTGCGAATTAAACTATGTGCAATGATGCTTGTGTAGCTGAATACATTTCTAAATCTAGCTGTCAAACTGAAGTCTTGGTGACTGGGTTACGATTGCAATACAGCTCGTACACAAACCAGGCGTACAGAAACCAGCCGATCATATAAACTCCACTTTCAGCACATTTTCTCCACCTCCAATGAGTTTTGCGATGACGTCACGATGTTTTCTTTAGAATGACGGGATCAGCTGTTTGTCTTATTCCTACTCGCCTAGGGTGATTTGATTCAGCGTTGTCAGCGTCACTAGGGCTGTTTATCGCACAACGAATGCTTGCTCAAGGCTTATATGGCATGATTTGTATTCTGTAGAGCCACGTAAGCTGCTCAATCAGTCACTGTAACTGAACCAGCTTGATGTCATATTGGCAAACTTGCTCTCCAATGCTGATCTGGTAGATGCAATGTAACACCAGCTGTTATTATTAAATATGTCCCTGTTAATTTGTTATTTGATTCCCCTTACATTCAAAGATCAAATGGGGCAGAACATCTGAAGCCTTAACTAAATGGAGCAGATAACTAAATGTTTATATCAAACCTTTGTCTGTTAATATATAGCGTCAAGATTACTATTAGCCAACCTTCAGATTCCCGCTCATTCATTGCTAAGAAATTCTATTAACGCGTCAACAAGTCTGGCCCTTTATCTCTTTCCACATACTTAGAATAGGCTCGCTGGCTTGGAGCGATATTGTCTCCATAGAGACCGTCGATCGCTGTTGCAAAGCAGCCCTGTCAGCTGTACCTTTCATGTAATCTAGACCACGCAGTGCATGTCAGCAAGTATCAATACGGATTGTTCACGGGCGATTTAATGAAACTATACTTTTATACAAAAACCGTGTGATATAACACGTTTAAGAGGCACTGCATATTTTGTTTGCATGGGATTGTTGTATATTTGGTAATTTTCCCTTTATCAATCCAAACATCAATCACGTCGAAATTTGCCTTTCAGCGCATCAGTTCAGTGATAGCATCAGAGACTTAACACGTTGCTGGCCGGCTTCGTAACATTCACCTGAGCCACCCGCTGACAATAAACTGATTCACGTATCGAACACCTTCTGCTGCCAAGTGTGCACTGAGTTCAAATTATTGAAGTTGCGCAATTAAGTAAACACAATCACAAATGATGCTGCAATCAATCAATATATGATAATAAAATGTCTGGTCTTAATAATCAGCTTTCGCGTGATACTAAACCAGGAATACACGCTATGCTTTTCACGGCATGCGCTGTTGTGTTCAGTCATGTCCTGTGTTGAACACTGCTCTTATACGTTTAATTATTATATACAATATGACTAGCGGCACTGTGAAGTTACACAGGCGCTCAGGGCGTGTGTTCGGTTATATTGTCACACAAAAACTCAATAGCCCAATATATGGACGAGATAACAACGGGATAACAACGGATTGTTAAGAAGTTAGCAACGAGATCACCAATGAAATTTTCTTACGAGGACAAAATAAGAACTGTATTTTAAGCACATCATAATGTACACAACCAATGAACATGACTTGATATTAATCGCTTCACAATTAATAGTTTACAGTGAAAGACTGGGCGAAACAACTCAGCCTATAAAGAAAGCGAAATCAATAGAAATACGGCGGATATGATTAAGACGAAAGCGACGAACTTAAGCTGCCTTCAGTGAAGTCATCATCCTGATAGATCGCCCGACGTGCTTTACAATCCTGGCAGATTAACTTATGTCCGGCGTGATGCATCGATTTAAGGCACACTAAACACGAGGTGTCGACTTCATTGTTGAGTTCTCTCTCCTCTGGTTCATCTACATCCTTAGTTCCTAATGTAGAGATGATTCCTTTGAACTAAACCCTGAAAGAAGGATGGATATTTTGTTTGTGGATGTCTGGGCAGAGTGGGCGCGGCACTCGCGTGCTGAACAAGTGTCCATGACAACGGAAGGATCAAGGAACTTCTGGTTACGACGATCAGCACAAAATGTACTCAAATGAATCCCAATAACTTGAAATTCTATCAATGATATTCCACTAATCAGCTGAACTAGCTTGCTGTAGATCGGCCGAAACTCATGCCACAGCCCGCGAATTGAAATATGGTATCCACTGGCCTTTCCATATGAAGCCAGGTGTTAGCTGAGGGAAACCAGTCCAGTGCGCTGGTTGCGTATGTGCTGACGCGTTCCGCATTATACAGATTTAGCAGCGTCTCATTCGTTCTGTTCCCCAGTATCATTAACAACTATTGATTGGACGCTCACACGACCCATTCTCTCAACAGTACGTTAACTATAACTCTGCTGCGCCACGACAGATAAGTGTTTGCGAATACTCTCCTGGCTCACCCTGTGAAATGTGATAGCACAATCAAACAGCAGCTGCAAGCCACGACAGATAAGTGTTTTTGCGTAAATACTCAAATCCTGGCAAAACATCATGTTAGCCAATGAGTCAATTTTGGATTACAAGTCAATGGTACATGATTACAAAACCAGAGGTTTTTAAGATCTTCATTGTGAGTTTGCAAATACTCTCCTGGCTCACCCTGTGAAATGTGATAGCACAAGCAAACAGCAGAACAGGCAAGTAAATATGTGCAAACATGCCTTCGTGGGTGCGGAATGTGTTCAAATAGTACATTTAAGTAGCACCAAGCACATATCCTTTGTTTTGTTCGTATGAAATGGCAATCAAATATTCAAAACGACCATTATACTTACCCATGTGATAGCACAAGCAAACAGCAGAACAGGCAAGTAAATATGTGCAAACATACCTTCGTGGGTGCGGAATGTGTTCAAATAGTACATTTGCGTAGCACCAAGCACATATCCTTTGTTTGTTCGTATGAAATGGCAATCAAATATTCAAAACGACCATTATACTTACCCATGTCACAAAACATCATGTTAGCCAATGAGTCAACTTTGGATTACAAGTCAATGGTACATGATTACAAAACCAGAGGTTTTTAAGATCTTCATGGTGAGTTACAGTTATAATGTGAGCTTTCCGTGACACAAAGCATCATGTAAACCAATGTGTAATTCTACAAATAATATCCCAAAACACAACCACAGTGCGCTTACCGGAACATGGTACTAACGCCTGATAAATAGCTACAATGGACCAATGTTGTTTATAAATCATCTATACTCAGTCCTCAGCTGAACCGTGTCAGTGGCGTACACATCATTGTGTCGCAATGTTGGATGTCACACAAGAGAACAAAATACGACATGGTATTATCATGCTTGGTAACTTGACAGCTTTACCAAACCGTCGAGTGCTTGGTTCCTTATTACAGAACCGTCAACGTTCGGCAATAAGGAACCAAACACTCTTCTGGAAAGCCATAATATCGTATCAGTGCTGTTTTATTCATTTCACGGAACTTGTAAACTATCATCATATCATCACATAAAACTGGGATACCTTTGTTCTTGCAGCGTACGTTATGTAAGCATGTTGTTTTGCTCTGATGTCAGAACATATTTCCAGAACACTACTTCCAATGACTTCCAGCTTCATGGAAAGACGAAAATGAAAGCACGTTCAGGGACAAAACATCACATTGCACACGCAACTCATTCTTTATGTCCCATTCTTTATCATGTGCTATATTGTAACCATTACGCACCATAATATTACTTTTAAAGGTTCGTCCACACGAGCATCTTTACATATAACAAAATGAATGCATATTAGCCTTGAATTATGATAAGTCAATAAGCTTAGATATATAGCAAATGTAGACGCGCACCTAGATTTAGAAATCACAAAAGTAATAAATTCTGGCTGGCTACCCTTGATATTGCAGTACATTGCCAGCTATCAACCATCTGATTAGGGCACACAATCCAGGCGGCGATCCTACAATGGATTGCCTCGAGTCATGCGATGACGTCACGATGGCTTCTCCCAAGGAAGGATTACATTGATCCCGTCGCATCGTCATTTTCAGTTTCGTCAATGTATCCAATCTCAAGCCAAGAACGCAATGTTTGCCCATCGTAATAACTTGGCAACTTATATTCAATATTGACATTGGTGAGGGGGCTCTGATGTTCTCATCCCTCACATAAGCTTTACAAGACCTGTGCTGATGTGGCAGATGCATTGTAATACAAACTGTCTTCACGTGATAATGATCGGCCTTTGTGGTGATTGGGAAAAGGACAAATTTACAGTCAATGATAGCGGCTATGTTGTTGCACATACAATCCCGGTGTTTTGCGGCACATCAACTGTCACCCTTCCGACTACCACCAATGCCGAATCTAAGTCATTTTAATAACACCTGTCTCAGTATGTCACTATACCTGTATCCCTATCCGTAGTAGAATATCTAGCTTTGGGATGTTGTCTCCATGGATAATGTTCAGCTCGCGTTCATTTGCTGAGATTATCACGCAATTTCCGGTCATTCGTCTGAGACAACATCATCATCGTGACACTAAAGGGCTTCGTTACATCCCGATGAGTTCAACATCGACACTGATAAACGACAAAGCAACAATTGGTGTATTTCATTCATCTCTTGTGACGTAAAATGCATGCTGAAATACCATGATAGACCACGCACCAAAATATTCCCACTTCATATCCCGGATACTAATGATATTGTCATACGTGGTCCGTATACAATTGCAAAGATGAAACGGTTAAGTAATAACGGTTAAGTAATAACAAGTACAATTGATGCCACAAAAGACTATATGCACCAATGAACAAGAATTATAAGACTCCATGTCATATCAAGTCAACAGGTTTCCTTAAACACCATACCTGTCGCTCTATGAATCAAAATTTGTTGATACTGTAAAATATGCCCTCTGCCCATATACGCTTCATAGCTATAAACAAATTTACTAGCAACTGCATCCAACATTTGTTTGGGGTGAAAATGCCACAGTAATAAAATCCAACAACAAGATCGTAACAATAGTTCGGTTAAAGACACATCATAACGGTACATGACCTGTGAATGATGCTAGAATGGCCCAATCGCTAACTGCTATGGCTGGTCCGTTTGAAAACCCAATTTGCAAAGAAAAAAAGGGCCAATGCGAGATATAATAAAAGCAAAATCAATAGAAATGCGGACGACTAACAAAAGCGAAGAAATTAGGGGTTCCGTCGTTGAGGTCCTCATTGTTTGTCCGGCGTGCGTAAATAGCGTCCAGTTTAGGTCTACATGCGATATATGATACATAAACAATATGTTTTATACAGAAAAGGGGAGGAATGGAGAATTGGAATTTTTGGTGGAATCAATTCAGTGCCCATATTCTATTCACATAGGCTAGGGCAATTTGACGTCTCACGTTCGGTGTAAACACACATATCTATGAGTATGATATATATATATAACCTACTTACATTGAAAATCCTTGTAACAACTTATAATGCAATTACCAAACGAGATAGCTGTACAAAATGTCTGTAGAAATCCAACATGATGGTTCAGCGATATTACACACCCGTATTAGGTCGAGTTCAGCCCGCGTGACAATAACAGACAGCCATACTACTAACATTACACACCTGGTTGTTCTGTTTCTTCTCCTGGGACGATGCTTAGTTACATATCCTACAAGAAATAGAGCGTCTGCCATAAACTTCTTGTGTTGCTTTAGGGTTGGTGATAGTTTGACATATTTGTACGCCATTATGATATCGTTTGTCTACAACTATTTTACTTCAATCACACTGAAGTAAAATATTTTTTACGTCAAGGTATAGGAATGGGTCTGACAAGATGCTTAATTGTGTTTGCAAGAATGCATGACTGTGATGACAAGGCGCGTGGTTCCATGGTGCTTTACTTACGCACGGCTAGATAATTGGGTTAACCGTTAATAACAAGCTTGTCCATCCTTGTTACGACTGGCTGCTTCAATATCACCTGTTTCCTAGCAGACATAATATACAGGATAGAACCTGTATTAAGCAAGGGTAATGCAATAAGCAAACATTGGCAAATATTATTAACCTCTTAAATATAACCGGTCCATATTGCTTACTAAATTAGTCGAGTCTTTATACATCTTGTTGATAACATAGAAAAATAGGATGGCATCTTTGGGGTGCAATAAATCTAACATGGGGCAATTAGTTATTTTTTCAATTCTATTTAACGTAATGTGTCAAAATAACCAAAACATTCTGCGAAATTCAATTGAGGTCTATACCATCAACCTGTCGTCGATTCTAAATTAACTGAATTCTCATTTAATCCGCAAACATATTGAACATTGCCCACATGCATATGCCATATAGCCCAAAAACAATGTATGCGAATGTGCCATTATAATCCAAAGACGGATGTTGACTTGGTCTGGAGTTAATGTGGTGTATGTGCATTTGACTGAGGCGAGTTGTACAGAGGTCGAATAAGACTAATTAATTAAAACAACAGCGCTAACCGATTTTTTCTTTCCCTGCAAACAGAAATTGTTTGCCCGCCACTCAACCTAGTATTTATTCTTCAGCATCACGATTGCTTGGCATACTTTATAGCTAGCTCATATCAATTACATTTTTCCTGGGCTATATTGCATGGCGAGCAGTTTATCATAACCCATTACACTCTGTCTTCACTCCAAATGCCTTTTAGTCCTGCCGTATTCACAAGGAATCACAAACCTGAGTTTGGCGCAACTAGCTGTGTTCTCACTAACGTCATATTCACGAACGCATTTTGTAGCGCACTCATCTAAGTTACCTTCGAAGTAGGATGGAGAAAGCCATAAACAGTTTCGTGTCGATTGCGCATGCACGTTGTCATTGTGTTTTCGCAGCACTGACTAGCATTTGGTTGTACGCGAGTTTATAGCGTGACCGCCAGTACATTGTTTTGACATTTAATAACAAATATTAGAACTTTAATATCATAGAAATGAAAACTCAAACTTTCTTATCATTGGAATAACGGTGATGGAAAATTTTGATCATGACGTTCACGGGTTACTTTTAACAGCTGTTTGGGATCGTTGTCCAGCATTGCAGACAAACGGAATATAGTATCGAATCCGTCTACATAACATTGATATGCTCAATGCTATCCGTAAGAATGGTAGTCTAAGCAATACCACCAATGATTTCCTAAGAATGTATTTTGAAGCCGATATTAAATGAGCTCTATAGCCTACATCTTTGACAACCCCTTGGACTCACCCATGTAACGACTTTGAGGCAAAGATCAGCCAATTATCAGACCTATTTTATATGACTCTTATTACATTTGGGTTGTTTTCCAATGACCTGTGATTAGATATGGGTAATCATTGCCAGATTATAATCAATTTGATCTAATTAATCAATCGAATTATATTTTGGAATTAGTAATGCCATGAATATCTTCTCGGAAACGCTGATGTGATGATGCTGTGTTGACATGCTTATAACTCTATAACACTACATTCTAATGAATAAAAACAGACGAATACTGTTGCTTCTTGAGGAAGGCCTGGCACATTTACACTGCTCTTGGTAAAACTAGCTTTGGCATTTCACGATTAAAAAGCAGACTTCTGTTTACACAATTATAGTATGCTAAGTTATTTAGATCAGTCCCTTGTATAAAGAAGCATAGCTGCCAAAGAATGATGATTGTGATTAAAAAGTTGAAAACGGCAGATTGTCATTCTCCTAACGAGCCAAACGACTAGCAATTTAACATGCCTCATTATATATTCAAGATGTATTATCAGTCATAATTTGGAGCAAGATTTTACGAGCATCTATTGCACTGACATCAAAATATTAATTAGGTTTTCCCCTCTTGAATTGGCAAGTGTCTTAATGATGAATTCGTTATGCGTAATGAATCTGACCTCGAATTAGTTGACGATATTCCTAGTGTAGCATTTTGCGCTTGACGATATTTATTCAATTAGATATATCTACCAACCACTTGCACCTATTGTTTCTTGGTATTAATTGCTATTTCTGCATCAAAAGTTACGCACTTTCCTCTTTTATATAATAACCTACAACGAGATCAGAGCATTGCATTAATGGCAATATAAAGATGCCTCATATCATTGAATCAGTTATCACCGTGTGAATACATTAACTCACAAAAAGGCGTATGATTGTACTACCTAGATATACAGAAAGCAATTAAAAACTCGCAGATCACTAGTTACAAGGGAATAGAATATCCGAGCAATGCAGTTTACAGTTAGATATACCTCCATTAGGCTAATTATTCTGGCATAGGTTTTTGAAAACGGAGCTTCCCAGCAATCTTGTAATTATTCCCTTGTCGACTGCTGCCATTAAAACCCACCTCTATAATTGAGAGTCGGAACTGGTGTCTACGAGCGATCAATACTCATGCAATACAGCTATCCAGGAGTAAGGAGAACGATGTTCGTTTACGTACATTCACAGCTTCCAGTATCAGGCAGTCATGAACGTGTGTCGCTGTGTGTAATATAGTGGCTATTTTACTTTGGCTCGAGAGTATTTGTTGTCTACTCTTAACTAATTCCCCTAAATGCAACATAATTGGTAGATCGGCTAAAAATAACTAGTAACATCGTCTGCAGTCAAATTTCAGTGTTATCGCATACCAAAGATGAGTAAATGTCCTTCGACTATGTGGATCCTGCTTATGTCGGGCACAGTATAACATGCACAAGGGTCGGGGTATATACTAGTAGTTGACGTGTGGTTTTTACTCCGTAACTTAGATTTCTTTATCACATTTTCCGAAGCTTTTTCTATCACATAGTGGCATCGATGAGCATAACTAAGATAACCTTATCAAATATATAGGAAGCTCTATTGTGGCATTGATGGCTACATGCGTGGTTTGTCCAGTTGTAGAGTAGGGAAGAATAAAGAAACAATGAGCTGTACTGTGCAAGCGAAACCTTACATTGACAAGTGCATTAACACTTTCTGGTGAGATTAGCGATCGCAGATGTGAGAGGTGTTTTGTATAGATTACTGGGATGATGATAATTGCATCACGGCTTATTCAATGGGAATGAACAATATCATCTAGCGTTTATAATCCCTAATGGAAGCTTTCGGTTGTCTACTCCATGGTCATAATATCATTTCTCGTAATAAACCTTATCCGACAATGGTTGCATGGACGGCTATATACTATCTTGTAAGCCTGAAGGTTTATATCACTTACTAAAATAACCTCAAGTGGAGTGCAAATTGACTTGCATATTATATTGTAAGTGACCACTTGCAGTTGTAGGTGTTCTGCCTTTAGCATTCGATTACGTTGCAACTGCTCCGTCGACCCATCTATCATCTCATGATGTTGTTTGTGTCATCTGACTGGATGCCAGTGGTTGGAGGTGAATTCTTGGTAGAACTCTTTCTGCTTTACACCACATGGGCGATCAGTGTTTGCGTTGTGTATTGTATCAAGACAATACAATGTTCTGTGGTGCATGACGACTGATGCAACTATAAACCGCAGTTTTAAATATGTACAGCAGCATGCTGCTAGAGGGCGGAGGTCACAGCATTGACATAAAATAACGAGGTGATGCAGAATATCGCAAAAATAATTCAACATGAACAAGAGGCATTAATACTTACTCTAACTATTTTGAGTGGTTTTACATGTTCTGAATTATGAATCGATGGATTCGACAACAAAATGGTTGATGATATGACTAAACATATCTTGATATCGTAGCTGTTTGCTCTATAAGGATTAATGTTGCACAGCTAGTTAATTATCACACGTCTCAATCATGAAGATAAATTGTACCCAGTGATCGCCGTTATAACACTTGATAGGGATATATATATATATATATATATATATATATATATATATATATATATATATATATATATATATATATATATATATATATATATATATTGTCAGAGGAATTATACATCGTATGATATATTTCATTGTCACTGCATGTAATTTGAATTGTTTGATCATTTGATATAAATTTGCGATAATATTTATTGGGTTTGAGGGGATTTAATTAAAAACACCACATTATAAACCTACCGGAAATGGGTCTAGTGGCCTATCATGATTGCACCACAGGTTCTCTCTACCTAAAATATCTCTCTGCCGCCGAAAAAAACAGGAAAAGCAAATGAACTTATAACAGAGTTAACACATGCTGCATTGATGTCTACCTCATCACCTTTATACAATTGGTATCCTATATAGTTCTGCCAACTAATGTGCGAAATAAGAATCTCTTCCTGGTCTCCACATTTAGATCAGTTGGTAATAAAGCGTTTGTCCTGACTAAATTGATTATTTGAAATATTTCAGCCTCCATGATACGTTTATTACTTTACACAACTTCCAAAAGCAACCGTTCCTCTCTTGTAGCAGCAGGTAATTGGATATTGGTGCATGATTCCCGGAATTGCAAATTACGACAAAACACACGATGTTGGCATTATAGTGCGAATCTTATGTTATTTCCCAAGTAATAGCAGGGGCTGCTTTTAGAATGAAAAATTATTTATTTTTACAAAAAGTTGTAATAAGATGAAACTTACTGAGCTAATTTTACGTTCGTAATTCTAATAAGAGCAATAAGAGTGGGTTCACGATGCGGAAGTGATTTTATGAGACATCTACCATCTCGTTGAATATGCGATTCTCAGATTTTGGTTGCACATAATTATGTCTATAATTGCGTTTGGTAAAGGATATGTAAAACTTCTATCATATTAACGCTTCTATCACATTAAAAGGAATAATTAACATCAACATTTGTCATAAAAATGCGTATGGTCATTGTCATTTTTACTCTCAGTAACGCTTGATAACCTGGCTCTGATGAGTCACATGTAATAACAATATCTACGCTATTGAATGCACGAATATCTTTCCTCTTGGTAAGCGGTTACATATCCTTCTCTTGTGGATAACATATTACAAGATACACTAATCGAATGGATAATTCCATCAACGTGTGACAAGATTTGCAAGGTTGCATTGTGGCCTATGACTACTCACCTGTCTACAGAAGTCTAACGCATGAGTACAAAATACATACATAGAACCATATATTAAATCTAGTATTGGTCATACACGTGATAACGGTGATAGAATCCTTCCTTAAGGTCATCTGATTTAATGTATTGTACCACTGCTAAGATACAGATAAGACATTGTGGTTTTCCATGATTAAACATAAAGTTAACGTGGCGTTCATCGTTTGGACTCAATAAGCAGGAGAGCTTGTCCCATGGAAACATCACCTTACGCTGGACTGAGTCCGCTTGAGTGAGGTTGTGCATGCACGCTGAGTTGAATGTTGATTTTGCTTGTTACAGAATCATTAAATGAACGTCGTCGCATTCCATGTTCAGACTGTGATATCAACCAGATGAATATGCAACTAGGGTACAGGGAGTTGATTGCTGATGGACACACGACTGCCAACAATGGCCGAGATATCCTTTAAATACGTTCGCTGTTCACCTAAAGCTTGCATTCAGTACCAACAGTTCAATTTAATAAAGATTGATAGCAATAGAAAGGCAGCCTACGAGAGCAGAATCAATGCAATGAATAGAGCTGTCACTTATTTCTTGATTATCGTAAAGCGCCCGCTGTCGACATTGTCGGAATTTAACATTGTACTTGGTTTCTCCTTACTTGCCCGTATGACAAACATTTACCGCTTTCGGAGATCCAATCCAGTCCATTAGCCTCCCAACAGTCATTTGTAAATGAGGAGTCATTCATCTCATGGAATTGTACGTCCGAGTTGTACATATTCAAAGTGACAATAGTTTGATTGTGGATAGTGTGCACGCAATGGGCAAGGAACTCCCGGCGAGTGCAGAGAATGTAACGGAATAACCTGGATTCCATTGTTTCCATGTCGCCATTAAAGTCCTCGCATGGCATGGCATTCACGTTCGTTCAAATGGGTATATGAATGACGACAATACCAATAGGCTGCACAGTATTCAGAAAGCTACACTCTATTATCGCAGCAATCCGCTCTTATCCACTAGTTAGTCTTGTAGCCGCTCCTTTGACATCTTCCATTGGTTGCTAGTCGTCCCAAGTGTGTCGTTTTTATAAACCACATCCGTATGCATTAACTAAGAAGCTACTGCACGCGACACTGACGTGGTCACAACATTAATCAATATGCAGACATTGCGTGTCTGTGTAGGCTAATTCACAAGTTAGTTTTATGCACTTGCTTTCAGCTCCTATATCTCATTACCCTCCTACCTAACTGCCTTTCAATGCACCTACTTCCATAGTCGAATTTATGCCATGATGGACGACTACCCTGGGCTTTGTTATCTGTTATGATGTACCGTTGTCGGTGTCGTTATTATCGAATACGTCGTGATGATGCCTCACAACTTTCTTCATGATTTATCCTTGTGGCAAAACACAGAAATTAAATGTAGCACAATTTCCATTATCTTCAATCACAGAGTAAAGTGTACTGGCGGCTCAAATACAAATGTCTCGTGGTTTTGTGACAAATGTAATCTTTTGTGCTGTAATTGTATAATTCTCTACACTTAGATATCTAATACACAAGCTCATTTTGCAAAGCAGACAGCTTCCCGCCATCGCATGCGAATTGAACTCTAGGCGTTGTTGCTGGTGTAGCTGAACAAAAATTAGAATCCAGCTGTCAAACTGACCCATACAGTTGATCGACGGCCGTTTTCATAAACAAAAATGACTTACATCTCAGCTCAATTGTTAAGACGCGTTCCTAATGTTGTATTGGTTGCTGGGTTGCGTTATCAATATAGCTCGTTCACAAATCAATCGTACATAAAAAGCCGATCCTATAAACTAATTTTTTCCACCTCCAGTGAATAGTAAACTGTGATTTTTGATGACGTCACAATGTTTTCTTTAGAATGACGGGTTCACCTGAGCCACTCGTTGACAATAAACTGATTGACATATCGAACACCTTCTGCTGTCAAGTGTGCTCTGTGTACAACAATTGTGCAGATATGTAAACACAATCACAAATGATGCCACAATCAATCAATATATGATAACGAAAGTCCATTATATGTCAAATAAAGTGTTCCAACCACTGGGTCTTAATAATAAGCTTTCGCGTGATGCTAGACCAGGAATACACGCTATGCTTTTCACGGCACGCGCTGTTGTTTTCAGTCATTTCCTGTGCTGAACAGTGCTCTTATACATTTAGTGATTATATACACTATGACTAGCGGCACTGTTAGTTATACAAGCACTCAAGGCGTGGGTTCGGTTATAATGTCACACAAAAACTCAATAGCCCAATATATAGACGAGATAACACCGGGATGATAACGGATTACTAAGAAGTTAGCGACGAGATGAACAACGAAAGTTCTTTACGAGGCCGTAAAACGAGCTGTATTTTCAACACATCATAACTGTACACGGCGAATGAACGTGACTTAATATTATTCGCTTCACAATCAATAGTTTACAGTGAAAGACTGGGCGAAACAACTCAGCCTATAAAAAAAGCGAAATCAATAAAAATACGGCGGATATGATTAAGACGAAAGCGACGAACTTAAGCTTGCCTTCAGTGAAGTCATCATCCTGATAGATCGCCCGACGTGCTTTACAATCCTGGCAAATTAACTCATGTCCGGCGTGAGGCATCGATTTAAGGCACACTAAACACGAGGTGTCGACTTCATTGTTGAGTTCTCTCTCCTCTAGTTTATCTACATCCTTAGTTCCTAATGTAGAGATGATTCCTTTGAACTTTACCCTGAAAGAAGGATTGATATTTTGTTTGTGGATGTCTGGAGCAGAGTGGGCGCGGCACTCGCGTGCTGAACAAGTGTCCATGACAACGGAAGGATCAAGGAACTTCTGGTAACGACGATCAGCATAAAATGTACTCAAATGAATCCCAATAACTTGAAATTCTATCAATGATACTCCACTAATCAGCTGAACTAGCTTGCTGTCGATCAGCTAAAATCTCATGCCACAGTCCGCGAATTGAAATATGGTATCCACTGGCATTTCCATATAAAGCCAGGTGTCAGTTGAGGGAAACCAGTCCAGTGCGCTGATTGCGTATGTGCTGACGCGTTCCGCATTATACAGATTAAGCAGCGTCTAATTCGTTCTGTTCCCCAGCATCATTAACAACTATTGATTGGACGCTCACACGACCCATTCTCTCAACAGTACGTTAACTACATCTATATATAACTCTGCCGCGCCACGGCAGATAAGTGTTTGCAAATACTCTCCTCGCTCACCCTGCGAAATGTGATAGCACAATCAAACAGCAGAACAGGCAAGTAAATATGTACAGACACAAATACACGCACACACACATGCACGCACACACACACATAGACACACAAACCATTCCCACATAGCTATGTATGACCAACCGGCAGGATACCAACTACATATCCAGCCGCTTGTATCAGTAAAAGCCATAACGACTACAGCGCCACTCGTTGTCCGCTTGACCGACCGAAAAACGCATATACTAAGTGTTATCCGTTTTTTTGTTGTATATATATATATATATATATATATATATATATATATATATATATATATATATATATATATATATAAATATATATATATTTATAGATATATATGTGTGTGTGTGTGTTGGTTATCGCATGATCACGTGGGTGATATGGGTGATATATATATATATGTATAAATATATATATTTATATATATATACATATATATGTATATATATATATATATATATATATATATATATATATATATATATATATATATATATATATATATATATATATATATATATATTGCATGGCACCCTACTCTCAGCTAATCAGAGCTCGAGAAAAAGCTCGGTCTTTTTCCCATATCGCCTCAAACGCACAGTTTGCCGTGCGATAACTGCAACCGTGTCGATATATCACCAAGAAACAGCATCTTTTGAGAAGGTCCCTCACAGAGCACCGCTGCTCTAACATGGCAACATAACGGAGGGTCTTAATATCACGCACACCTTGCAAGTCTTATAACGAAGGTTTTCTCAGTCCTTTGCTTGCCAGCCGCTTATCTCATTGCGTATCGCTCATCGGGAAGTCACGGTATTATCCTATCTACCCGGATAAGGCGCAAGATTCTAACACCTGCCGAGACGTGTCTATTGCGCTTCAGTGTTGCTAGCATCAATCAACGACCAAGTCGGCGGAGCTCTGATTGCCGGAGTTGGGAAGGTTCTCCAAGTATCACACAACAAACTATCGAAGCATATTCTAATCAAATAAACAAACAAGTATAGAAACAAAATTATTTTTCTAATCATCACTAAAACGCAGGCAGCTGAGGCCGAATGGGGATTAAGGGACTACCTCTCATATTTACAGGTCCCAGGCAGATTCCTTACATAACGCTAATTATCATTATTAGCGTCGTGCTTGATTATCGCGTGTATGGTGCCATCTCTCCGCGTCCACGTGTTCTTTGTCCAAATCACCCACGTGATCATGCGATAACCAACACTTGTTGTTTTCATCAGGACAACATGATGATGTATCCTCGCTGGCTGGTGGTGAATCTATGTCAACATAAGGCCAATTTCGTAAGAGACTACAAAGGTGAGAAGGCTGATATATAATCACGCGTTCATTTACCAGTATGAATGACCTCCCATACAGCAGCAACCGTTATACAATCTGCTTAGAAGAAAACTGCCATCATTGGGCGATGCTTCCCGTGAAAGCCTTCTGTGGCTTGTTGAAAAAAGTTCCACTTAGTAGCAGCTGTCGCAACAGACGTATACGCCTAGTTGTGGTGGTGTTATATACGTCGCTAGGTAATGTGCGCTTATAGCAGCCACTAAACGTGTTTGTTAGGGTGCATTTAGATATTCATTACATCCTGAAATACCAGTAAAAGAGTTGATTGCAATGATATTGAAGTTTTGACTATATTTTGATGAATCGCACACACAACATTTGACTGAGGAAGTTGCAAATTGACAGCGGTTGCTATATATACTATCTGATGCACAATTAAGCCTAAAACATAGTTTGCGTATTCATGTATTCAATCATGCTTCCGTGCAGACACTCATACATAAGAACGGTGTATACATCCATTCGTGGGTGTGGAATGTGTTCAAATAGTACATTTGCGTAGCACCAAGCACATGTCCTTTGTTTGTTCGTATGTATTGGCAATCGAATATTCAAAATGACCATTATACTTACCCATGTCATAAAACATCATGTTAGCCGATGAGTCAACTTTGGATTACAAGTCAATGGTACGTGATTACAAAACCAGAAGTTTTTAAGATCTTCATGGTGAGTTACAGTTATAATGTGAGCTTTCCGTGACACAAAGCATCATGTAAACCAATGTGTAATTCTACAAATGTTGTTATTAATCATCTAAAATCAGTCGTCAGCTGAATCGCGTCAGTGACGTACGCATTATTGTGTCACAAGGTGTGGATGTCACACAAGAGAACAAAATACGCCCTGGTATTATCATGCTTGGTAACATGACAGCTATACCGAATTGGCGAGTGCTTGATTCCTTATTACAGAACCGTCAACGTCCGGCAATAAGGAAACAAACACTCTTCTGGAAAGCCATAATATCGTATCAGAGCCGTTTTATTCATTTCACGGAACTTGCAAACTATCATCATATCATCACAGAAAAATGGGATACCTTTGTTCTTGCAGCGTACGTTATGTTCGCATGTTGATTCGCTATGATTTCAGAACATATTTCCAGGATCCAAATGAACCATACTTCCAATGAATCCCAGCTTCCTGGAGAGACGAAAACGAACTGACTTTCAGGGACAAAAGGTCACATTGCACACGCAACGCATCTTTTCTGTCCCTTTCTTTATCATGTGCTATATTGAAACCTTTACATACCGTAATATTACGTTTAAATGTTCGCCCATAAGAGCAACATGACATTTATCAAAATGAATGCATATTGCGCCTGGAATTCTGAAAAGCCAATAAGCTAAGATATATAGCAAATGAAGGAGGTGGACACCTATATCTAGAAATAGGTAACAAAAGTAATTAATTCTGGCTGGCTACCCTACATATTGCAATTCATTTCCGGCTATGAACGATTCAGTTGCAAACCACCTGATGAACGCACACAATACTGGCTATCCTACATAATCTACACTCTGTCTACCTTCAATGGGTAGCTGCGATGACGTCAGGATGATTTCTCCCAAGGACGGGGTAACATGGCCCCGTCGCATCGTCATTTTCAGCTTCGTCAACGCATCCAATCTCAATCTAAGAACGCAATGATTGCCCAGTGTAATAATTTGGTTATTTATATTAAATATTGACATTAGTGCGGGGCCCTGAAGCTCTCACCCCTCACATAAGCTGCGTAGGCAGTTATTGTAACAAGACCAGTTTGATGCCGGACTTCAATGAACAACTAAGGACAGACGAAATATGACTGATGCTGATGTGACAGATGCATTGTAATGCAAACTGTCATCAAAACGCCTGTCTCTGTGATCTCTGGGTGTAATCCTCCATTGTATGACGAAAAAGGCCAGGAAGTAAGATGCCTGAACTGATTCTCATTGACAGTCTGTACTATCTTCCGCCAAGGTTGAAATTGCTTTCAGTCAAAGGTGTTACATCTCATTGTGTAGTCATCACATTCACCATATTGCCATGGGGTGCATATTAAACACGCCAACCCAATCCACAATGACATTTTTAATCATCTGTGATCGCCTTAAAGGCAAATTGCTTCAGAGATATTGTATGATGTCGACCTTAATAGTAGGAATTATGGCCTTGGCTTATGCAGTTCTTACTATATGTTGTCAACAGAGGATCGAGTCGAACTGAATAATTTATCCATTTCGGTATACCAATCCTAACGTCAAAGCCACGTTCATTTGCTGAGATTATCACGGTTCACCTTCGTGACGCTGTAGGGCTTCTCAACATCGACATTATGTAATGACACGGCGACAATCTGCTTATTTCATGCATCTCTTGTGACGTAAAATGTACGCTGATCTACCATGATAGACCACGAACCAAAATATTCCCACTTCATATCCCGGCTACTGATGATATTGTCACACGTGGTCGGTATACATTTGCAAAGATGAAACGGTTAAGTAATAACGGTTAAGTAATAACAAGTACAATTGATGCCACAAAAAGTATATGCAATTTATAAGTATGGTTTTAATACCCACGAGTAATCTATGAATCAACACATGTGTTGATGCTGTAATATATGCCCTCTGCATCAGTAATGCTCATATACGCTAAACAACTATACACGATTTTACGATGAAAATGCGGAGAAAAGAACAAAATCCCACGTAATGAAATACAAACGACACATCATAACGGGGTAACGACACATCATAACGACCGATGGAAGTGATGCAAGAATGGTCCAATCGCTGGCTGGTATAGCTGGTCCGCTTGCAAACCCAATTGGCAAAGGGAAAAAAGGCCAAAACAATCTATAATAAAAGCAAAATCAATAAGAGTGCGGCTGATACGACTTAAAAGTAAGGGACGACATTAAGCGTACCATTGGTGTCCTCATTCTGGTAGATCGCCTGGCGTGCTTTACCATTAAGGAGGATTCACTCATTGAAATATCTCGCCTGATAAATCTGTCGCCGACTTCTTAATATTAGCACTTCAAAAGAATTGTCAGATATTTCTGTTGGTGCTAGATGGAGCTAGTCTTTTCCATCACAGAGTCATTGCAATTAATTCACATGTGCATCGATTCAACAACACTTTATCCAAGCGTATACAGCATGCCATCACACACCATTTTGATCATTTCCCTAATTCCGCCATCTTTGTGATTCATTTCTTGTCATCTCTTGGGCATTAATATCGTGAGGGAAGCATTTACCCCCTCTTACGCCTAGGATACCATTTAACGTTATACCATTTCCAATTTTTGTACCTGCATCAAGTAAAGACGGCTTTGACAACCATTTGTTTGAGATTGGGTTTATAGTTCCAGACGCTCGAGCAGGTGTTTTGCATGTTTCTTTAAACAATTTGCATGTGACCAAGAAGGCCAAATGTCCATATCTTCTCCTCCATTATGATTGTAACTAGTGTGTATTGTCGCTAGTATGTGCTGTCTTCTGTGCGAATTGTCTCGATTTCATAGCTTCCTATTTGCGTATTAACGCCATTTGGTATTGTCTCCATTGTGTATTGTTTCCATTGCGCAATGCTGCCTCATGCTACATATGCCCAAAACATTATATATGGTAACTGAAGTCCAGCATGACTGTGGTGACAAGGCACGTGGTTCCGTGATGCTTTCCTTACACACAGCAAGATAATTGTGTTAACCGTTAAAAGCAAGCTTTTCCATCCGTGTTCCCAACAGATAATACACTGGGCAGATCATGCACTCAGCAAGGGTAATGCAGTTGGCAAGCATTGGAAAATACAATTAATCCATTTCAGTATAACCAGTCCATATTGCTGATTGAATTAGTCTAGTCCTTATACATTTTGTTGATAACATTGAAAAATAGGATGGCATTCTTTGGGTACATTAAATCTAACATAGGGCAATTAGTTAATTGTTCAATTCTATTTAACAATTGCATGATGTGTCAACATATCCAGATCATTCAGTAAACACAATTGAAGCTACCCGAAGTCATATTTAGTGCGCAAACACATTGCACGTTGCCCACACACATATTACATATAGCCCATAACCAACACCTGCGAATGTGCTATTATATTACAAAGAAGAATTTCGACGTGGACTGGAGTTAATTGGGTGTATGTGAATTTGACAGAGGCGAGTTGTGCGGTGGTCAAATAAGACTAATTGATTGAAAAACAGCTGACTGATTTTGTTTTCTCTGCAAACAGAAATTGGCCACAAATGTTTTCCCACCACTTAGCCTAGCATTGATCCTTCATCATCGCGTTTGCCACGCATGTTTTACAGCCAGCTCATATCATGTTGCATACTTACCTACAATTTAGTTCTTCCCTGGCTTTATCGCATGGCGAGCTCAGTTGATATCACAAACTATTACACTTTGTCTTCGCTTTAGATGCGTTTTTGCCGTATTTACAAAGAATCACAAGTCTGAGTGTAGCGCAATTAGCTGTGTTCTCACTTAAGTCTTATTCACGCTGTCCAAAGAAGGTATTTTGAAGCCGTGATTAAATGAGCTATACAACCTGCATCTTTGACAGCCCCTTGATATATAATCTGTCATAATATGGTGTCATTTCAAGGATAGATTATGAACTCAAGTCTGTATTGATAACGTTTGGATTGTAGACATAGTGTGAAGCAATCACGAGAAAACAATATAGCATAGAACACAATTGTTTCGCATTGAATTTACATTATATGGTGCATGATGTTATGAGTGGAACACTTCTAGTATTTTTAATATGTGACATGACACATACACATGATGACATTAGCTCCATGGAAACACATATACTGATACTGGAAACCTCGTCTCCTCGTTCATTAGGCATCTCAATTGCAATTTCCAGCTTGAAATGTTCAATAGACAAAATTACTATTTCAATTTATGTGAGGTTGTTTAAGGTTTTTGGAACATGCATTTGGAATTATGAGTTTCATCAACATTAATTTTTGCTTCAACTGAGTATATTTATGCTTTTTATAATATTTACGTTTTTTAGACATTCACTTGATATATTCGAAAATAGCGTTGTGAAATAATTTTATCATATAATGTCCATATTTGTTTGCTTGTGAGACGTTAGAAAATGATTGGTTCACTAGCACCACTATCAAGTTCAAGTACTTATTTTATTTTTCATCTCTCTGTTGATAGTGCAGCCAATTGCGTCTTGTTAATCGATGACTTTCACAACGATCCGTCTTGAATGGAACATTCGAACACCATAACCACAGCATAAGTATGACCTCATAAAACATACCTAAACAACATAGTCATCTAATCACATATAAGCAGATATCACGAGAAATGCTGCTGACAAGATAAACAGGAGGGCGATTTTTCTAAGTGTTTCGTCACTGAAGTGTTTATCCTCGTACAGTAGTTGGTGCGTCTTACATTCGTCACAGTATAAATCGTTGAATTGGTGTAATTCTCTTGTATAAACAATTTTAGTCACAGGTTGCTCGCAAAACATACATGCGGATATTTCACCTACAGCCGACTGATCGATGGATAATGCAATTCCGTTTCTGATGGATGATTCAGTGACTGAACATCCATTGCTATCTGTCGTTTGTCCGTTGCAAACATAGAAGAGACACTGGGGGATATCTGGAGCCGAGTAAGCTCGCGCCTCCCGTCCGGAACGAGGAATATCCAGAAAGTGACTTGATTCCATTAGCGTCAATTATGTTTACTGGCCGTCAATGAAAATGGACATCTTCAGCGCCAGTCGGACCACGCATACGCTTAACTTGACCTTTACCTCTGTTTTACTCACAGAATGCACTCGGTGAGCCAATTCCAACACTTCCCACATTAACTCCCTACATCAGGTCCAGATTAGTCCGCACCGCGTAATGCTTGTATAGGAACCACAGATTCTTTGCGAATGGAGGCTAATAGCTCACTAAACACCCTCCGAGCATCCACATCAGGACGCCACCATGCGTCGTAGTGCCTGTCTGCCAGCGATCAATACTCATGCAGACCCACTATCCAGGTGTAAGGAGAATAATGTTGTTTTCTGCGTATTTACGATTTCGTGGCAATGAAAGCCAGACAGTTTACCGAGAAAGGGCCAGAACTTGTATAATTGGCACGTGTTGACCTGCTCCGTAGCCTCACCCATCACCTGATGATACTGTTTGTGTCCTCACTTGACTGGATGCAATCAAAGGAGGTAATGGAATTATAAAATAACACCGTAGGTGAAAAGTTGTGTAGCAGTATGCTGCTAGAGTGTGTAGGTCAGAGTCGCCAGGTGGGCTACATGGGTTTTGGGAAAAATGGCTTTGCACCATAATAGTGATCATATATATATATATATATATATATATATATATATATATATATATATATATATATATATATATATATATATATATATATATATATATATATATATATATATATATATATATATAGTATTTACATATATATATGAATATATATATATATGCATATATATATATATACATTTATATATATACTTATTTATATATATATATATATATATATATATATATATATATATATATATATATATATATATATATAAAGAAATGTATATATATATATATATATATATATATATATATAAAAAGATATGTATCTATAGCATAATGTATCAATATCATATATATATATATATATATATATATATATATATATATAAAGAAATGTATCTGTAGCATAATGTATTTAGATTAGGGTGTGTATTTTTGTGTCATATGCTTATTTGCTTTGCACTTTTGTCTAATTATATTGATTAATGACAGAGGAACATCGATTTATGTTTTTCCTCGTCACTGCATGTATTTTGAATTGCATGAACACATGATGAAAAATTTGTCAATCAAATATCCCCCCTTCATGCTAAATCCGTCAGTAGCCACAATAGTAGTGAGCAATAACAATTCAATCACGCTTAACTATGTTACCATGGTGACGTTAAAATGTGATCAAAACTCAATTTCAGTTTGGACCACTTCAAGCTAAATGCTTCCTGATAAATGTTTTTTCAAACTACAATTGGCTAAATCCATGCATTGATTAAAAATTACAAAATATGCGCATTTAAATGTTTGCTGGGAGAAGTTGTGGTTTATTCTCATCAAACTTATGAATTATTGAAGATAAATGTAAGACCGACTACCATTTAACGCACACGACACAGTTTCCTAATTACGCTCAAAAACACCACACCTCACTAAGGAGGTTTTGGCTAATTATTTAAGAAAATCATATTGATTGGGTTTGAGGTGATTTAATCAAAAACACCACAAAACGAACTTACCGGAAATAGTGGCCTATTATAATCGTCGCGCCACCTTTTACAAATTGCCGCCCCAAGTAATGCATGAAAAGTAACTGAACTTATTACCGTCTTAACACATGCTGCATTGATGTCTACCTCATCACCTATATGCAATTGGTATCCTATTTAGTCCTGCCAACTAAAGTACGAACAGTTTGTTGTCTACGCAATTAGATGATTTGATTTGAATTCCAAATTACGACAAAACACACGATGCGCGAATCTTATGTCATTTTCCATGTAATAGCAGAGAATGTTTTTGAAATGAACAGATAAGCTGCTGACATGGTAATGCAGAAATCTAATTTGATGTTCGATATTCTAATAAGAGCATTCAGAGTGGGTTCCCAATGCGGAAGAGATCTCAGGTGATACTTACACGTATACATTACTGTCCAGGGATGTGCTTCTGAGATTTTGGTTGCACATAATTGTGTCCATAACAGCGATTTGTATAGAAATGTAACACAAAGCAGATTTCATGTAACGAACTGTACATTTTTCAAATGTAGCTTTTTATGTTACTTTGCATGAATACATGTTTACGAGTTATAATCATAACATCAACATTTGTCATAATAATGCGTATGGCAATTATCATTTAAATTCTCAATCAAGCTTGATTGCCTTGGCTGAGATGATTCATATGTATTTCACAAATTAAACGCTACACCTTTCGGTGCAAAAATATTCTCTCCTCTGTTAGGTGCTTAATATACTTCACTGCACGCGACACTAACATGGTCTTAATATAAATCAATATGCAGACATTGCGTGTCACTGTAGGCTGATTCACAAGTTAGTTTGTGCCCTTTCTGTTAGCTCCTATAACTCTATATGTTACTACCTGACTGCCTTCCTGTTCGCCAGCCTGACTGCCTTACTGTTAGTGTGGCTGACTGTCAGCTTGTCTATCAGCCTGTCACATACTTGTCTGTCTGACTCTTATCCCGCGTGATAACCTGTCTTCCTATATGCAAGGCTGTCTGAATGCCAATCTGTCAGCACGCCAGACTGTCTGCTTGCCTTGCTGTATTTCAGCCTTTTTGTCTTTCGTCTAGCCGGCTAGTCAGCTCGTAACCACGTGTTATCTGCACACTTACGTTGTAGGAAACAAACATTTAATTTGTACAAAGCCAAGGTCACATCTTGAAGTTGAGAAGCAGTAGCATTTCATAAATAAAAAGTGATAACTGACTGGTTGTCTTTTTCAGTGTCTTTAACAAACCTTTGTCCTTTATTAATTAACGTCAGGATTACTGCGTCACCCTACCCAATAATTAATGGCCAGTCAACATTGCATTGCCATTATCCAGAATAAGAGAGATTGAGCACCTATGATCGCATTTAACACAACTAGCTTCAACGATATTGTATTCATTGACTTAGACAATACAAAGACCAATTACGGCTACATAGGCACAATAGTTATATCCGTTGTCCTTGTTGGAGATTACCATTAAATGATGTTAATTAGGTATCCCGGGGGCTGCAAACACTCGGCACATTGTAAGCCCAGGATGTTGCATGGACAAGCAAGACTTTCAACAAGCTTTGATAATAAACGTCATGCTAGTTTTATTAGGTTTAATTAAAAATCCAATTTGTAGAATTGGAGTGTTACTATTATTATTAACAAAACAGTCAATTGCATCAATTCTAGAGATTAGCAGAAAACCCGTGTGTTTTGCAGCCCATTCATGATCTTTCTATCGCCAACCTTCACACTCCCGTACACAAAGAATCTAGGAACTCAATCAGTCTTTTCTTTAACCTTCCTTCCACTTCCACCAGGGAAGGCTCTTTGGGTAGGAGTGATATAGTCTCCATGGAGACTGTCGACCACTGTTGCGAAGCAGCACTGTCAACCGTAGGTTTCTTGCCGTACTGCAAACAAGCGAATATCAAAGAGGATTGTTCGCAGTTCACATAAACACGTCTATGAGGCACTACATGCATTGGAATGTTGTAATCCAAGTAGCATAGCCGCAGTATGATACTTCCATTAGCTGTATGCACATCTAAGTGAATAAACTTTATTCTGGGTTGTGCTTGCTTGGTGTCAACAATTTTCATTATAGATCAGTAATTCAAAAAGAGCCTATTGATTTACGATAAATGCATTGTTTATATGTACCATTTAAGGCCATTGTTAGACGGCTAAACAAATAACTATGCAGTTCATATCCTCTTCGCCCATAAGGGAGCATTTATTCATTTGCAATGTGTCGTGTTGAACTGAAATGTAATTGCTACTGACATGATATCAGCCATGTCTGAATGAGATTCAAACCACTAATCTTCAAAAATAGAATAGAAGTAGTTAGCGTAATAGGCCACCTGCCATGCTAACGTAAAGCAATATGGTGTTTTCTCGCTGGCTGTTGGTGAATATACAGTCAATCAAAGACTGAGAAGGCTGACCAATATTGATAACATTATGCTCGTTTACCAGTATGAGTATCTTCCTACAAGAGCGGCTACCTTTATACAATCTGCTTAAAAGAAGGTCGCCAGTCAGTCAATGTTACTTTATTGACAGTATCGGAACATATCGCTACGATAATCACTTCCTTTACGAAACGATGGTTCCGATTAGAGCATTCGGTGACATGATAAATAGCCATTGTGCTAAACAAGTCTCCGCGCTTATCTTTATACCTATTACACCCCGAATGAACTCGTAAATGGTTTGAATTATTGAACCTGCAATGATATTGCGGTCTTCATAGTGACCATACATGATGAATCATGAAAATGTAATGAAGCCGTCTTGTATTGTCAACAGTTGCTGTACACACTCTTGTGTCGATTTGCTCTCGCGCAAAACACATCTCAGACATTCTCGAATGTCACTGGTATAACATGACACAATTGGGACCGCCGTCCACCCCAATAGCCTGACTTGTTGATCAAACCACTTTTACTCATAAATGTGGACTTTGAAAATCAACAACGATTAATGCTAGCTGTGATATGATATCACTGAGGCAAACCGATGGAGACCGCTTGCCTCTAAATGACAAGGAATTTTAACAAAAGGGCAATCCCGAACGAGGCACAAATAATTCTGTGACTTAGTTTGTGAATTCTTGATTGCATGCCTGCTTGTATACAGACGCGCCAACATCAAACCGTGCATACATACATACATACATACGTGGGAGTGGCGTGTGTTTAATTATAAAGTGCGAGTAGTTGACCGTCAATATAGGTCATTCAATTATTCCAAATGGCCATTATCTCTACACATGTCACAAAACGTTGTGTAAGCCGAAAAGTCACTTTGAGTTGCATGTCAATGGTACATGATTACAAAACCTGAAATCATTAAAATCTTCATGGTGCGTTACAGTTATTTCATGAGGTTTCCGTGTCACAAAGCATCATGTAAGCCAATTTGCAATTCTTCTAATGATATCCCAAAACACAACCAGAGTGCGCTAACCGTAATGTGGTACTAGCGCCTGATAAATAGCTCCAATAGACCAATGTTGTAAACAATCCATTCTCTACTCAGTCATGAACGTCGTCAGCTGAATCGCGTCAGTGACGTATGCATTATTGTGTCACAAGGAGTGGATGTCACACAAGAGAACAAAATGCTCATGTGTAGAATTTAGATCCATCTTGAAATTTGACAATGTATGTCGAATTGAAAACGGCATAAACAGATTGAGCACGGCAAAGAGGATGAGCATTATAACACAGCCGCAATTGCAATTTGTTCTGCAATATGCTATTATTTAGCTGAATGCATTCATGGTGGATTTGGCTTGAACAATGGTAATTGATTATTATTTTGTCCGACAATTATCCTTTGTCATATGCATTTAAACCAAATGAACCACTATGAGAGCAGATGCGAACAGTTACAAGCGGGACGCATTTTACAAGATGATGAAGCTGATTGAGTGGCTGAAGCTTTTCAATCAATTTCGATTTCTGTAATTTCTCTCTGTGAAGCACCACGTAAGTGTTGACAAACACTGTTAATGAGGCTCATGAGATCAAAACGTACCCTTATTGCAAACTATATAAAGTGGGAAAATTGAGGACTGGACGTAACTGACATTTGCTATAGCAGATATGGGATTGATTGGAAATGCTTGCAATAGACTATTTCTAAAAGAGACAATCATATCGATCAATCAGGATTAATCATTCACATAGCATATACGGCTTCAATACGATGGCACTTTGTTATAACACCGCATGATCTAACAATGTTCCTCTATGACTAGAGGGTGGTAACCGTTTAACACTGTGGCGATAGTTGGATGGCGCAGTTAAGCAAGCGCTAATGACTTGGATCATATAACGCACAATACCATCACCATACATGAACTCATGCGGCGATGGTCTGGCGTTATCAAGCATATAACGTATGGGTTGCTGATGTCATTGCTGCTGTCAGCTACAGCAACACCACAGGTATCCCTTCTTCGCAGCGTCTCATTGCTTCCGTTGCACTAAGGTGTCCTGAACATGTTACCAGTGGCTGTCAGGCTCTGAATAATGGCGAACGTCCCGTCCTGTTTGCGGAATATCAAGTAAGGCAGTAGATGCACTGGCCACAGAAACCCAAATCGTTAATGAGAGAATTCCGGGGCTTGTCAAGGCAGAGAAAGGAGCGTTACCTTATATTAATGAAGACGCAGGCTCAAAAGCTTGATTTATGGGTTAGTTTGACACAAAGCCACTATACATCTGCATCAACGCGAGTCATGCGCCTTGTTGTTTAATTTGCTGACGCAGTTCTTTCAGACACCAATAAACCAGCAATAAAACACGCGTTCTCCACTCGCCAACAGTCGCAGCAGTCACAGACTAGCGCATACATTCTCCACATGTATTTTCGGAAGACCCATGTGGTGTCAAACGAACAACTATTCGCATTGCTTTTTACTCTGCTATCCTTAGTAGGGTGCAATAAACTATCAATGGAATTATCAGAAATAGCTGCCGGATAATTGCTTCGTATTTTTGACAAGACATGAATTTTAAAGCAAATAAGGCTTGACGCTTATAGACATCCGAAATCGAAAACGGGAGAAGTTCGAGCGATAATACCAGAAGATGATGAATTTCACATGCTCGGTTTATAGGCCCTCTCGCCATTCATTGGTTTGTGCCTATTTATACAACGGAATTCGAAATTACGGGGCGCAACGCGACATCAGCAAATTTTAAATAATCAATCTGGTACAACGAACAAGAACCTCTCTCACACGCTGTTATTGTTATTTACAATTCTGTGTGGTGCGTTTCGTGGCCATCAACATTATTGATCACCTGAACCATTTTTGGATATCAATATTTGTTCTTGTAGTGAGCGCGATGTTGTTTGGCACTGATGTCAGAACATATTCCCAAGATGCTAAATAACTTTACTTCCCATGACACTCTTCCTGGAGGAACGACAACGAACTGATGTACAAAACGTCACGCTGCTTACAAATCAATTTTTCTTGCCCTTTTCTACATAATGTGCTTTATTCAGGCCCGTAGCCAGCATTTATAGTGGGGGGGGGTCTTTTCCCCTCAATTGTGGACTCATACTAATGCGGCTATAAGACCATAATTAAAGGCACCATCGACATACGATATATCTATGCTCATCACACATTCATTTAGACTGATCATCAGGTAATTTTAACATTTAATAAACCCCATCCTTAGAAAATCAATAAAATAAAGTTCTTCCTCTCCCTCTCATTCTGTTCACGCCTACCCATCACAGCTTCTATATTTTCAAGGAAAGAATGGAATGATTTAAATTCAGTTAATTCTTTACAGCACAGCATAGATACACAAGGCATAGATATATAATTATTATATATTTTTCATGCTTACAATTGTGTAAAAAAATTAGTCTTTACAAAATATTTCACAAAGAAAGCAGAAAGGAAATCCTTTCAAGATCCTGTGTCTTGTTGATTTTACTTTTCGAACTTTAATAACAAAGAAGTTTGTATAACTTTGCCCAATAATTTGCTCGCCTGTCTCACTTTAAATTCGTTCAGTGCGATTGGTGAATCAAAATACTAATAATCAATAGATCTTCAGTAAATTAGATACATTAAAGGTCAAATACAATGATTTTTTTATCCCATTTTTCCAAAGTTCTATTTTTTAAAAGGTTATCGTAACCAAAATAAGGTGACTGCGCGCTTTTTTTCTTTAAGAAAAATGATTTTGAAATGGATATTTTCAACGTCGAATCTGTCAAGATATCGCTCGGTAAAATTCGTGAATTTCTGGACAGTGACTTCACTCGGGTTGTTCGCGAACATTCAGAAGTCAGGCGTTTTTTTCTGTATCCAAAAGACAGCAAAATGCGCCGCATATGGGTGTCGAAAGTCAAGCGTAAACACTTGAGACCTACCCTTACGACAGTTCTATGTTCTGATCATTTCGAGAATGGTGCTCATGAGACTGACTTAGGCAAGGCAACTCGTTGATGACACCTTAGGGGCGAGGGTCCGCATGGCAGAATCTTGAGCGTTATAAGCAAATATGCTCCTTCTCTCAATGCAGACAAGGGACATTTTAAAAAACATAGATTTTCATATCCATAAATGTCTTACCATCAATCTTGCCTAGAGTGCAACAACAGTCATACTCCTTAATGAACAGAATCAACGAAATCCAACACAATTTTAAAATTGTTGTCCAACATGGCTACCGCGCGAATCGAAAACATGAACGAGAATTAACGCAATTATTTTGCATTGTGGGAGTCGGCCATGTTGAGTTTTTGAAATACGTTTCATGATGTGCCGTATTTTAGTGCTCAAACAGAACAAGTAGACAAAACTATAGTAATAGAAACAGTCCTCGTGTCATTTTGTGATATAATCTTTCATTTTGTCAAATTTTTTTTTTGCTTGGAGGGCTTTGGTAAGTTTTTAGCGAGTTCATCGGTCGTTTTGACTTCGGAAACACCGAAATTTCACTGGTGGCGCTTCTCCTCTACAGCTCGGATATGAGAGATCGAAAGTAGTAAACAGTGCGGGCTGTCAGAGGCGGAGTTTCTTTGCCTAGAGACTGACCCAGAGCTGCTCAAAACTCTAGGATTTCGTAAGAAACCTAGGCTCCGAAAAGAAGCTATACCGACTCTCTTTAGCCACGTTGGAGTCGATGACAGTCAAACTAAGCGACGGAGTGCCTCGGAGAAAAGGCAACGGTAGGTGTCACAAGGCAACTGCATTACTATATTTGATGAAGTGCATTGGCAGGGATAACTTCTGTTGTATGTATCCATGTGTCTTTTCACAGTCAATTTGTAAACATTTACATCCTTTAAGGCTATGATGAATGAAATTGTAGCATACTTATTGTATTGGTACCATAGATGGCTGACAAGTCCCTACAGAGTTCTATCTTTCCTGGAAAAAAGAAATATTCAAGAGGTACCCAAGTTAGCCCATCTCAGCACTGCATAGGGACACAGTGCAACTGGCTGACCAAAAGTGTAACCAGGGGCACCCAATATTGTCAATGAGCCCGTGGGTCATGGGGAGCTGTACCCGAAATGTGAGCATGCAGGATGTGGGTACTGAAGGGTCGGTATTAGTTTTGAATAAGTTTTTATAGAAATATTTACTTCAGTGGTAGTGTAATTAAATGAGTCACAATGGTAAAATCCATGCCCCTGTGGTACTACTTTACCAAACAAATGTAATCTGTATTGATATATGTGTGAACCATAAATAGGATCGAAGCCACACAAAGAATTGATAATCTCCAGCTAGCATCTCCTAAACGACATTGGCAGGCTCTCCCCATCAGAGCAGACATCAGGCCTAGAATCGTATCACAAAGTGGTCATATTTTTCGCACCAAAGAGTGTCCACTATCCCTATGCCACCATGGAGGCCATGTAATACCAATGAAACAACATATATTTGTATATTTGAATTGGGGTTGTATGGAAGTTTAGCAGATTTGTGTAGTGATAGCTGTAATGTTCTTTGTAGAATTATGTGCTCAAGTTTTAATTCTTACTTAGCAATATGTTATCAACCTGCTATATATATATCTAGATTGCTCTTAGCAGCTATTCACTTCAATGAAAACTCGAACAGAGCTCAAGCCATCACTCAAGGAGGTCAGTCCCAATGGAGAGTGTCCTACCCCAAAGCCAGACAGGGAGACCCAGTTGTCAAGCCTGTCAAAGTACCAATTTCTTGTGGTGTGTATATGCATTAATCTAAAATGAAACACATGGTTTTTTTACATTTATTACCCAAACCTAAATAAGTACAATATGCACAAACATTGTTACCCAATTCAATATGGGCATATAATATAACTTATTATATGACTTTCATAAAATATGAATAACGTTGACTTGCTGAGGTCCTTGCCGAGGACAGGACTGTCCCACCACCTATTGCCTCCCAGTACGAGAAACCTGAAAAGGATCTTCTCGTAGGTGCTCACAGGTGTCGATTCAACCTGACCAAGAAATCTTCTTCAGCTCCATTGTAGATAACCTGTCTATTTGCCGCCCGGGTGAGGGAAGGATTTTCTAACAGCTTTTACCACACAGGCTGCCAGCACTTTCCTGTTTCTTTTGCTCAGTCTGTGCCATATCCAGAATGTAAACTGGCGGTAGGCTAGATACCTGAATAATCTGAAGCAATATGTCAATTAGTTGTCTATGGTTTTGAAATTTTAGTTGTATAGTTAAAACAACAATTGTCGTTTGTCAACCATTCCCTCACTTTGTAATTTTATTGTAAGGCTCTGCTTCTGGATTTCATGTTACTGGTGTTATTTATTCTTGGCTCTGTGAAATATATTGTAGTTTATCAATATGAACACTGAATATTTTACACAGCGGGGATTTATGTTCCCTTAGCAATAAATATGATTGTTCAACCTCAAACTGTTCTTTTTGGTAGCAATAATGGCTAACTTACTCATTGTTAGAGACCTCATCTCCAACAGGTCCATCCATTTAAATAGATTCAAATTTGGACGCTTCCAGCTCATTTTTGTTCAGGCAGTTTGCCAGGAATCTGGGATGCTTGGTGATGCATGTCCATTCCTCCGTTATAGCCATCACTCTCTCCAAACTTCTGCAGCACACTGTGGCTGTGTCCATTGGGATGCAGTGATGACAACTACACCTAAGTTGGAGAAATAATTAAAGAGTCATTGTAAATTTATATTTGTGGTACAATGAATAAATGTACAAGGAAAATACTTTATATACTGCATGCAAACATCTGTCCACAATATTACATGTGCTGAGGGTACAATGACAAAGCTACATTCACTAGCCAAGTACTATTTGTTGTAGTAGTTAGGTCTGTCAACATACCATTCTCAACTTACAGAATGTGTAAATTTTTTGGATTATTTTTTACCAGTTAACATAGTTCAATTAAGCTTGGAAAGGGTATTCTTAAACTCACCATTCGTCGAAATCGTTTGTGGATTCTTCATCCGAAGCGGACTCAGAGTTAGAGCTCCCGGTGTCATTTCGAAGTGTGACTTGGATGATTCAACTCCCGCCCGTATTGGCTCAAATAAATAGTCATGGACATAAATTGTCCCAATGTTATGCTTTGGGGCCTCGTAATCTTCATCAGAAGCCGTCATGGTTTCATGTGAACACCGTGTAATCTTAAAATCCAAACAATCGCTTTTCGCTTCGCTCGCTCGCTCGCTGTCAAATTCTCTTAGAGGCCGCGCAGCAGGTATGACGTCACGCAACCTGCCTCTAGCGGCCAACTGAGGCAAAATGGCATCGAGAAGATGGCTTCGTATTTTCTTCCGAGTGGAACCTTATCGTTGGATTTTTAGCACTTATGCATGCCGATGCAATGAATTATGGGTCCCCGTTGGTAAATGAGTAATTAATCTCCATTTTGAAACAAATCATAAAGAAATGATGAAAATCGTTGTATTTGACCTTTAACAAACTCTGAAACTTAAGTGACGATCCTCATTGACGTTCCGATTGCAACTTACGAAGAAAATTTTGTAAAGTAGTTTGTTAAGTGCATTGCTCGCATACCTTTGAAATACGAATGACGACATAAATCATCTACAAATACCAAAGATGAGAAGATTTTCTGAGAATAAAACTGCTGAAAAATTTAGCGTCCTTCTCTTCGGATTTCAGCATTTGAAGTGCCTTTCCGGAACGTTTACGAGCGTCTTGGATGTGCAAAGTTTTGTAATTGGTCGAAAACTGTTATGCGCAGCAACACAAATGCGCTAGAGTAAGGCGGACATTTCTGGGCAAAGTGGGCGGTTCGTTCGAACCCCTGGAACTCCCCTGGCTACGGGCATGTTATTGAAACCTTCACACATCTTTATATTCCTTTGGAATGTTTGTCCAAAAAAGCAACCAAATAAAAAACAGCAGGTATGTTTATTGCACCTACAACTCTGATCCATGCATCGGGGTAGAGATTATTGATCGCAAGTTTTCATACTCTTAACTGGTTTGCATACAAGCTAAGATATCAAATGTACGCTGACATGTATCTGGATATAGGTCACAATTGTACTAGATTCTGGCTGGCAGCCTTGGACATTGCCACGAACTACCGGCTATCAACGATTCAGTTGCCAACCACCTGATGAACGCACACAATCCTGGCTATCCTACATAATCTACCCTCTGTCAATGGGTAGCCTCGGAATATACGATGACTTCACTATGGTTTCCTTTTAAAGGAGGGTTACAATGCCCCCGTCTCATCGTCATTTGTCGGAAATGGTTGGTTCGTCAACGGATCTAATGTCAAATTGCCCAGTGTAATAATTTGGTCATTTATATTCAATATTGACATAGGTGCGTGGGCCCTGAAGCTCTCACCCCTCACATAAGCATAGTTACAATGACATATGACAGGTGTTGATGTGGCAGATACATTGTAACGCAAACTGTCATCATAACACTTGTTCATGTGATCTCTGGATGTGCGGAGGCCTACATTGTATGACAATAATGATAGAAAATAAAATGCCTAAAAAAGCTCTCGAGTGGTTGGTTTTCTTTTCATAACTAAGCCGACCATTTGTGTTTGTTTGAAAGGAACCAAATTATAGCCAACCATAGCAGCTACGACGGGCATTATTCAGTAGAACATTATTTTGTAGAAGATTATCCTGCAAGACATTATTCTCTAGGGCACTATTAAGAAGAACATTATTCTTTAGGGAATTATTCTGTAGGACATTATTCTCTAAGGTACTTTTATGCTGAACATTATTCTTCGGGGAATTATTCTGTAGGACATTATTCTCTAAGGTACTTTTATGCAGAACATTATTCTTCGGGGAATTATTCTGCAGGACATTATTCCTTGGGGCACTATTAAGTAGAAAATTATTCTTCCGAGCACTATTATGTAGAACATTATTCTAAAGGGCATTATTTACTAGGGCAATATTGAGTAGAACATTATTCTCTGGGGAGCTATTGTGTAGAACATTATTCTTAAGGGAATTATTATGTAGAACAATATTATATAGGGCATTATTATGTAGGACATTATTCACTAGGGCACCATTAAGTAGAACATTTGTCCTTATGTCACTATTATGTGGAACATTATTCTCTGGGGAAATATTCCTAAGGGTTTTATCATGTAGTTATCATTCGATAGGGCATTATCTGGCGGTATCCTGTAGAAATCATTTCATAGTACTTTTAATTGTAGTAATCATTCTACAGGGCATTATCCTACAGCAATCATTTTTACAGTGCGTTATCCTGTAGTAATCATTATAGGGCATTATTGTTGTGTGTCATATAGTACAAGTATCTTTTATTTTTCTGATCGTTCCCTCTCAAGCCTCGAGCCCCGACTGCCCCACACCTCTTCCGTACCACGATATCTCGCTGGTGTTCCGCTAATCACATATTGATAGACATACATGGAAAACCACATGATACAATCAGAGGATGCGAGGTGGCGGCTGATGGTGGCAAACCTGCATCGTCATTTTACCAACAGGGGCTGTATGGCGGCATAAGATGGAGTACTTATTGCCATGGCAACACAGATGGAATTGTTTATTGCTGGTGATTAAATATTTTGTGAGACAATGGAACCCTCTCTCACTGTGCCATGTGGGGTCTTACCGGCAGTGGAACCCTCTCCCATTGTACCATCTGGGTTTCTACAGGAAATGGAACCACCTCTCATTGTGCCATGTGGGGTTCTACTGGCAATGGAATCTCCTCAAATTGTACCATGTGAGTTTTTAAAAGCAATGGAACTCCTTCGCATTGTGACATGTGGGGTTCTATAGGCAACTGAATGCTCTCTCATTGTGCCATGTGGGGTTCTACAGGCAACAGAACCTCCTCCCATGAACCAAGTGTGGTTCTGCTGGCAATCGAATCCTCTCCCACTGTATCATGTGGTGTTTGTCAGGCACTGGAACCCCCTTGAATGGTATCATGAGAGATTCTACAGGCAATAGACAGTCTCTCATTGTGCCCTGTTGGGTTCTACAGGCAATGGAACACTCACTCATTGTACCACGTGGGTTTCTACAGCAATGGAACCCTCATTCGTTGTGCCACCTGAGGTTCTACAGCAAAAAAGGAATCTTCTCCCATTGTACCATGTGGGTTTCTGCAGGCAATGAGACCCCCTCTCATTGTTCCATGCGGGATTCTGCAGGCAATGGAACCCTCTCGCATTGTACGATCTGCAGTTCTACGAGCAAGGGATCTCCATCTCATTGCACCATGTGGTGTTCTACAAGCATAATTCAATGGTAGCCTGTCACACTGTTCAATGTAACTTTCTACAGGCAATGAAACCCCCTCTCGTTGTGCAATGTGGAGTTTTATTGGCAATGGAACGGAACCCTCTCCCGTTGTCCCATGTGGGTTTCTACAGGCTATGGAATTCCTACTCATTGTACCAAGTGGGGTTCTGCAGGCCATTGAACCCTCTTCCATTGTACCATGTGGCTTTCTACAGGCAATGAAACCCCCTCTCGTTGTGCAATGTGGAGTTTTATTGGCAACGGAACCCTCTCCTGTTGTCCCATGTTGGTTTCTACAGGCTATGGAATTCCCACTCATTGTACCAAGTGGGGTTCTGCAGACCATTGAACCTCTCCCATTGTACTATGTGGGTTTCTACAGGCAATGGAATCCCTAATCATTGTATCATGCGCGGTTCTACAGGCAATGGAAATCCCTCTCATTGTACCATGTGGGAATTCAGCAGGCAATGGAAAAACTAGCTCATTATGCCAAATGGGGTTCTACAGCAAAGGAACACTCTCACATTGTGCCATGTTGGGTTCTACGGACAATGGAAATATCTCCCATTGCAACCATGTGGGGTTCTACAGTCTTGTCAGCTCAATGTTCTGACGCATTGTACCGAAAACAAGGCAACATTACATAAGTAAAGAATTTCCCGACAACACCTTAGTAATACATGCGTTAATAATATCGCTATCGATCAAACCAAAAGTGTGCTGTAGCGAATAGCAAATACGACACATGTGCACTGGCGAGTGTCACACATCGGGTAATGCGTCGGTGAATTTGCTGTCAACACACAACATCCTAGGTGATTGACGAGAAGCTGCCACCAGGCAGGTGGACTGATATAACAAACGTCTGGTGCCATTGACAAACATAGGCCAGTGCTAATGGACATCATAGTCTGACAAGGGAGAACAATTTTGGTGTTGCAAAATGGAATGGTTTATTAGTTTTGGAGCTGTGCCAGAGTGTAAATGATAGACAGTCTTATTATAACAGTTATTTTACCAGAGGAAAGTAACCCCGAAAAATCATTAAGGGGCCGTCACCCTTATCAACATATAGCAATCGTTGTCCGCTTGGGCTGCCACTAAGATCGGGCAGTAACCTTATGTTTGTTAACAAAGCAATAAGTTCTGTAACATTCTTGTCATCACAGGCGCCTTTTTAACTGCTGGTAAACACGAGAAAAATAAAAAATTCATACAAGGCACTTATGACTAATTGTGTCACACATCAACTTCCATGTTCGCCTTACCGATAGCAAACAATACAACATCAAGGATAATGCTCTGCAGCAAAGAAACCCTGTCTCAGAGAAGGCCGGGATGCTATACGTGTTCGTTATTACAAATACACGCAACAAATAGGATTTTTGTAGAGCTGACTTGGATACGAGGACATGTTACCATGCTTTACGAACGTCCATGGATGAATCCTCAGTGCGTTGCTACTTCAGCGATCGCGCCATCGTGCTATGAACACATATGCAGGTCCCCAATAAAAGGCAAAGCTTATCTATCACTACATTCTAGATGTTTTTTTAAATGTCTGGAAAAGCAGCCCGCATTTATACCTGGAACAGGTGTAAATAATTTACCTTAGATGAGATCAAGTTCAATTCATAACTCGGGTCTATTGTATCCATTTCGAGATCTGCGACGCCGACTTTCTTGGTAGCTTTGAATTTATTGAGCCGTGAGCGTCTCTTGGGATTAGCGGACACGGTATTTCCCGCCTTCGATGCAGCGGTGGAACAGTCGCCACTATCGCTCCGCGGAGTTTTATCACCAAACGCCCAGTAAATAGACCAAATGCGCATTTCCTGTTCGGGATCGTAATTCAGGGTGACGCGTTGTTTACCTGGCGCCCTCTCCGAAGAGTCGCTGCACAGATTCTCACGTTTGATGCGCCCTTGTTTCTTTTGACGCGCCGCTTTGATCTGGACATTGAACATTAAGTAGAGTGGGATTATTTTCTTGGGCTAACATGAACTCGGGTACTGCTGCATTGACAGGATAATGATGTGATGATCACACTGACCTCCTCATTCAAGTAGAACATGAACGTTATCACCACGATCCCCTGGAATCATATATATAGACACACCATGACATGACCATTAAACCCACATCCTCTGGTTATTGCGTAACGGTACGAGGGAAGGGTTCTGTGCTGCTTAATAATCATCAGGCTTATCATCGACATCACACACTTCACTCAGACAAGAGCTCGCAGAGGTTTTTGATACTGTTAGAGGCTTACGAAAGCATTGTTGAGCAAGGAGAAGCTTGCGACAACTATGTTGAGCGAAGAGAAGCTTACGAGAGATATATTAAGCAAGGAGAAGCTTACGACAACTATGTTGAGCAAGTGAAGTTTACGAGAGATATATTAAGCAAGGAGAAGCTTACGACAACTATGTTGAGCAAGTGAAGCTTACGAGAGATATATTAAGCTAGGAGAAGCTTACGACAAATATGTTGAGCAAGTGAAGCTTACGAGAGATATATTAAGCAAGGAGAAGCTTACGACAACTATGTTGAGCAAAGAGATGCTTACGAGAGATATATTAAGCAAGAAGCTTATGGCAACTATGTTGAGCAAGTGAAGCTTACAAGAGATATATTAAGCAAGGATAAGAGATTACGAAGGATAAGCTTACGATATGTTGAGCAAGTGAAGCTTACGAGAGATATATTGAGCAAGGAGAAGCTTACGACAACTATGTTGAGCAAGTGAGGCTTACGAGAGATATATTAAGCAAGAAGCTTATGGCAACTACGTTGAGCAAGTGAAGCTTACAAGAGATATATTAAGCAAGGATAAGCTTACGACAACTATGTTGAGCAAGTGAGGCTTACGAGAGATATATTAAGCAAGAAGCTTATGGCAACTATGTTGAGCAAGTGAAGCTTACAAGAGATATATTAAGCAAGGATAAGCTTACGACAACTATGTTGAGCAAGTGAAGCTTACGAGAGATATATTAAGCAAGGAGAAGCTTACGATAACTATGTTGAGCAAGTGAAGCTTACGAGAGATATATCAAGGAGAAGCTTATGGCAACTATTTTGCGCAAGGAGTAGCTTACGAGAGCTATGATATACAAGAAGCTTACGAGAGATATGAAATATAAGAAGCTTACGAGAGCAATGTTAATCAAGGAGAAACTTACGATAGCTATGTTAATCAAGGAGCGGCTTACGATAGCTATGTTAATCAAGGAGCGGCTTACGATAGCTATGTTTATCAAGGAGAAGCTTACGATAGCTATGTTAATCAAGAATGAAGCTTACGAGAGCTATGTTAATCATGGAGATGATTACGAGAACTATGTTAATCAAGGAGAAACTTACGATAGCTATGTTAATCAAGGAGAAACTTACGAGAGCAATGTTAATCAAGGAGAAGCTTACGATAGCTATGTTAATCAAGGAGCGGCTTACGATAGCTATGTTAATCAAGGAGAAGCTTACGATAGTTATGTTAATCAATGAGAAGCTTACGATAGCTATGTTAATCAAGAATGAAGCTTATGAGAGCTATGTTAATCAAGGAGAAACTTACGAGAGCTATGTTAATTAAAGAGAAGATTACGAGAGCTATGTTAATCAAGGAGAAGCATAAAAAAGCAATGTTAATCAATGAGAAGCTTACGAGACCTATGTTCAGCAAGGAGAAGCTTACAAGAGCTATGTTGAGCAAATAAAGCTTACAAGAGCTATGTTGAGCAGGGAAAACTCACGACAGCTATATTAAGCAAGGAGAAGCTTACGACAGCTATATTAAGCAAGGAGAAGCTTACAAGAGCTATGTTGAGTAAGGAGTAGCTTACGACAACTATGTGAATCAAGCAGCGGCTTACGAGACCAATGTTAATCTAGGAGCTGCTTACGAGAGCTACGTTTAGCAAGGAGCAGCATAGAGAGCTATGTTAAGCAAGGAGAAGCTTACGAGAGCTAGGTTTAGCAAGGAGTAGCATAGAGAGCTATGTTAAGCAAGGAGAAGCTTATGAGAGCTATGTTTAACAAAGGGAAGCTTACGAGAGCTATGTTTAACAAAGCGAAGCTTACAAGAGCTATGTTGAGTACGGAGAAGAACAACTCGAGCAGCAATGTGGCCGAGTGTACTGTATATGATCCCACCAACCAGGTGCCTCCCAGCAGCGGTAAGAGGGCCATGCAGGATCGAATCCCGCTCCTACCCAAACACACACCATGACAACTCAGCAGCTTCACAACTGCTTACACGTCAATAACTACGGCACCTTAATGGCTACGCCCGTAGCACTTCCGAGGTAGTTTGGTGGGACTCACCAGTTGACGTTGTGTCGTAGTTTTGTCTTGGCATCCATGTTGTGATAGAGGTTGAGTACGTGAATGAGGATAACCAACGTCAGCTGTCACAACGGAACACACAGGACTTTATTACCTCAGGCACTGTATATTGATTACGGCTGCATTCTTTTGCATATTATATCTATATGCCTTGTTCTAACATCGTGGAATTTATTCACTCTTTGACGCACTCGCAATCAATCAAAGTCCATTATTTAGTCTGGTGGTGTATTTCGCAATCTTATGGCTGCATTTGGTGCTTACAACTTCATATATGGTCAAAACGCAATCAAACACAAAACTAATGACATGGCGAGCGTCACTTAGTCGCTATTAACAGAGGAAGTAACTATATGGATAATTGTTACCATTCTATCTAAATACTTTACATGTGTTGAGCATTGGGAGTGAGTCAGTGACAACAGCTCAAGGCACGGCCAGATTCGTGTGTCCTATATGTCAGGTGATGAATGTGATTAACCAAATGCAGGTGTAAGATATAGTTACCAGCATGGTTCCGACAGCAGGAGCCAGTAATACCCAGTCGAAGTAGCCGGTGTTGGAAATAAAACAACTTTAACAGGCAAATAAAAATAATTCATTAACAAAAGGGTTTAAGGCATAAACCGGTATATTAGTGTAGCTACACGGCATGATGCAACCGTATATTTTTTTTATGAAACATCGTGAATCAAGAGGCGTGTCCAATGTCTCGGAAGTTACGCCGATATCTGTCGTTCGTTTTTCTACGACGACAACTTGAAATAGAAAACCGATTGTTCCCATCTCCTATGAGGAAATCAGTTGATGTTTCTATTTCCGGACAGTTAATACCGTGGGACAAATAAATTACCGGCACGCACCGACATTAATATCACTTCTTAATCACGAGTAAAGCATGTCGGGTGTATTTCAAAACATGAGGCAAGCTAGAGGCCCACGTGACTCACTATCTGTCGTCAATGTAACGTTTGTAGTTGGCAATAAGAGCCACGAGGGTGATGACGAGTGGCATGAGCCAGCCAAGCACGCTGTAGTGAGCCACGGAGAGAGCCGAGTCAGCATCACGCTCTCTCAACTCACTGCCCAGGAAGATGACGTAAACGAGGAGCCAGGAGAAGGTTGCTAGGATACAGTAATGCAGCATCCCCGCCACCATCCAACAGATGCCCTGCATTCACGACAAATACACGCACATCGCCATCGCTTCCTTGTCTCCCGGTAAGTTAATTGCATGTTGATTAATTGCTAGAGGGCGATACATACCGGACTGTCCGTGTATCGACTTCCCGCAAGGAAGATAACTTCTGCCAGCGCTAATGCCACTAGGAAGCTGAGCCGCATGTAGGAGCGTGCAGACTTCATCAATCTGAAAAAGCAAGACTCCTTTGCTTAACATCACCTCACCTATTCTCATGGTCAGCACGTACATCAGGGTTCTTAACAAGAACTCATTAAGCAGCTCACCTGAGTCCGGTAATGACCAAGGCCGTGAACGTACAGGTGCTGGCGGTGACGGCGCACCCGAGCCATGACAGATAACCTAACTCACGGTAACTCTCCTGCGACACACAAACAACAACAGCAACGCCGTATGTTGCGGGACGGGTAGAGGTGATCGCTACAGCGCGGGCGTCAACAAAATCATTGACATGACGTAAACAACTGTTGTTTCACAAGTGGGTAGGCGATCGATAGAACGAGACTTACGGTATCTCGCCAGAAGAGCGTGAATTCACCTAGTTGAGAGCACCTACAGACGGCATGTGTACCGCTGACGGACGTTACCGAGCAGCTCTCACCCAACCAACTCCTGTTTTCACGTCATCAGGAAGTAAAAAAACCACAAGGTCAGCCAGTCAGGCAATAAGATTGTAGCAGACTATATTAGATAAAGCCAAGAGTTTCACTTACTCGAAGTTGCTGTTGTTGTATGAGATGTAAGAACAGATTGGGGTAGTAGTTTTCGGTCTAGGGCGCGTTATCGCTAACGTCACATCCACGTGACCATCTACTTCCGTCTTGCTTCCGGTCTCATCAAACGCAGACCCAGACACTAGTCTCTCAGAGGCAAGACTGTCATTTATTCTGTCAATCGGAAGTAAGTCTGCGGCATCGTCGAGTGTATAGGCAACAAAAGCATCCATATTGGAACCGCTAGGGGTCGATAGCGAGAGGGAACCAAGTCCATCAGGACTGACCGCAGTGTATACATTAGAGTTCTCTTTGTCTATCTTATACATTTGTATATTTATAGTTCCGACGGTGAGCGATTTTTGCTCATTTGGGCGAAGATGCAAAGTCAGTAAGTAGGATAACGTGTGCAGGTACGGCAGCAAACCGAGTGCTTGTTGTGTTAATGTGAGGTTCGCCAACAAGGACACCTTTACAAGAGTCTCCTCTGTCAGCCTCACCTTCTCAATGACGTAGTCCTCTGTGTCACTGCTACCGGTCAAGTTAGCTAGGTCAGCGGGGTCAGTGACACCCTCCAGTTGAGCCACTGATGATTTGACGCTGTTTATCTGGGCCACCAGCCCATCCGCGTTTAATGCTCCAGCTGGTGAGGAGAAAAAGTCATGGTATTAAAATGACATCCCAATATTGGGTGATGTTAATCATGCAGCTTGTGCATTTAATCAACACCTGGTCATGATTCGATTGACCATTACTCATTAATACCTTTATATGAGATCAATGAAGAATGTTACCTGCATATTTACCCACTAGATCGAGCAGAAGTAGAGCTGCACCCATGAAGCCAAGCATCTTGTTGCTATGGCAAACTTGCCCAATCTTCCGCTGGCTTTTCGCTGAGGAGCTCGATGTTAGCTGCTGGCGCCCGTGAAAATGGCGACCCAGTCACGCATCACCGCCCCAGCACCCTGTAGCGGTACACGTCAACGACCACCACTCCCAGCGGTCGATTGGAACGCAGTCCCAATCAATGAGCGGTGCAGCGTAATGTCGCGCTGTGCATGTCTATGTCCCGTATGGTATCTACTTGTTGTAGACACGATTGGCTATTTTGTGCCATCGGACGTTATTTGGGTGTCACAGGTGGGAGGGGTGATGGAAGCTAGGTCCGAAGTCGAGTAGAAAAAATGTTGCCCTTGGTAACAGAGGTGGCGGTTACTCGGTGTACTCTACCAACTGCCCGCAACTATGGCAACCTGGATTTTTCTCCTCCCCTACACCGAACCCCCTCCCCCTATGGTCCCCAACCTCCCCCCTCACATAGCCCCGTATTCGTATTTTGAGCGAGGTTTAGTTTTATACTTGTACCTTTAATAATGAATGACTTAAACAAGCCGTGTAGTTTGAGAGAAGAGAGCTGTGGTTTTGTTCTGGCGTGATGCCACAATTTAAGAATGGTTGTTACTTGGCTAGCAACCTCTCGTGCTGTCTTTCATGAATATAATATACTGTTGTGGAGACCCGGCATGGCAACTGGTCAGGCTAGACAGAGAAGAATTACAGGATGAATAGCTTCTAGCGCATTTAGCGATCGACCCGGGCCATCGTTTCCGCTGGCCACCATTAGTTCCTCGATATTATTGGCTGTAACGACGCATATTACCATCCTTCGTACTAACTGACGTAAGGGCGTAACGCCCACGACCAAAGTGCGATAAAGAGCCGTAATTGAACCCTTGTGGTTGTTTTTTTGATAACTGAAATGAAAGGAAAACCCTATGCCGCTAGGTTAGTTCCTTTCCCTGATGATATAGTAGATTTTATCAGGTAAATAATTTAGTCCTAATAAAGTAAACGGACATGAAGGGAAAACCAGTCGGTGAATTCGACACTGCATGCATAGAAAAATGGGGATATAGTTGTCATCGTTACAGACGCGTTGTTATGATGCCATGCTTTTGCTTAGGGCGAGAGAGTAGCTTATGTTGCCAACGAGTATAAGAAGTGACGTAAGCAATAGTAAATCTTTATCTGCAACGGATGATGCGGACGGCAGAAAACCATTAGGTGAGCATTTAGACTCGGCACGTGATGCCACACCGGAAGGTGCACATCCTGTCCGCTTCCGTTCTGTTAGAGTTAGTCATACAGTTGGCCTTATTGCCACTGGCCACACCAGAGGCTCATGTAGTCCTTAGCCAAATGTGGTGCTCGTTTAATATTTAGTCATCATATGTTAATATAACAAGTTCAATTAGGAATCGAGTCAACAGCAATATGGCAAAACCATTCTTGAGACGACGATTTCCTATTCGGTAACGGCGAATTCCTGCTGCGTACGAATGCTCTACTATTAGCAAGCGGCTACAATGCAAGTGTCCCAATTGTTATCATACCGTTTGCACTATAAATTAAATCATTGAACTGTTTTTGCTTTTCAGCTTGTTTTCGCCTGCGCTGATAGACTTGGAGACAAAATATGAAGATAACCAACAAATACACATCCGGGAAATCTTTTTGATTTGTCTGTAGCGCATCCTGAGACTTTCCGAACCGAATTATGTGGCTCTTTCCATTCTTCAACACACAAGATATTTACCCAACAGGCGCTCGGTTCCCTCAATCACCTAGCACCTTGATATCGTCAGCTCCCTGCTAGAGGATGTCCGGAAAATCGCGATGAGATGACCACCATATCAGAAAATATAATTTCACATGGTATTTGTTTGCTCTCCGTTCGCTAGATGTTTACGGCGTGGGTTCTACTCCGATTCACACCAGATTAGCTTCTTTTTTTATCACGACCGGATCATAGTATAAAACTTACAAATAATTCTATCAAGAAAGCTATCAACAACGTCCTGCCTACAGGTAATTCATTTTTAAAAGCGGCGACAAAAGCTTTTGATGTGAATATTTCGATGTATGCACACTTTTGATACAGTTTGGTCGCAGCAAACATGTTGAGTCTTTACTCCATCAGGATTTTAACAAACCCTCATGCGTGGCAAGACTGCGCCTCAGATGCCGTATTGAACAACCACAAAGTCAATCGAACAGTCATCTGTTTGAAATAGTACGTACCGCGAATTCGTGCAGCTACCGCCTCGCTCTAGAGATAAACATGGCTAAATGTGTTCATTGATGATGCCACCACGAACGCAATTGTAATAGTAATCCATGTCATCTGAAAACATCACTCGTGATTATAGGTGCAAATTGTTCATTACCATCAAAGCATGCGATGAAACCAAATAACTCGCTATATTTTAGACGTTCAATGTATCTGATTTCCATTGAGGATTTGTCCAATGCGTTGTATTCAGCGTAGACGTTCTGTCGGGCTAGGCTGCTAGATGTGTAGAAAATTTTTAAAAAGCTGAGGAGATGGGTAGTAGTATATACAGTGGCGGTTCTCGTCCAGCGGGGGACGGTTTTGGGATCACCCCTAGAGAAGTCTTTGGCCCAATCAGCGCTTTGTACAGGTTTACCATATATATAGCCAACAGGGAATCCCCAGCACCAACGTCTCCACACATGCACCACCACCGCCAGCAACATACATAAATGCAGCACCAGCCAGCCAACAGACTGCGGCGGACATACTTGGGATATATGCTTGTACACATAGATAGGCTTGTACACATAGGCAGTGCCACCAAGGCCTACGAGGATCGCCCCAAAACACAGCAAGGCTGCATAAGAGCGTATATTGTGTTATGACTACTGCATGTTGGGACTACCTTTTTGTGCGACGGCGACGAAGCCAGACGACACCACTCCCAGTGATGATGTGACCAGACTACTGACCGTTGGGGCGCAAGGCATCTCTTTTCCCAGCAGGGGAATCCCCAGCACCAATGTCTCCACGCAGGCATATACGCTAGCGAAGCTAGCCCGCCAGCCACATGCATATACGCAGCTTACATGGGAATCCCCAGCGCCAGCCCCTTTGCCAGCCAACAGGCCCTATCTCCAAAAACACACAATAGTGCCAGCAATTGCGCCCTTTTATACTAGTAGTACCAACTATCCATACTACGTATACTACAGCATGGCAGATGGGTCTACGCGCCGCATACTTCTCGAAAACACGTACAAACGCAACCTAGTGCATGACAAAGGTCGACTACCTCATCGGCCACCAAAGGAGAACAGATCTACAGCCCTTATTCCTCGACAATAATTATGTCTTTGGATATCTACCCATCCGAATATGTACAGAAAAAAGGAACCATACTATGCACTACTGGCAAGCAAAGATCTGCAAAGAATAATGTGCAAGCAATTGTTGGCGCAACCAAGGAAATATTTGGCAATGTGCACACCTCCATAGTGCATACAATTGCGGCCCACGGCCTAGGTCGCATCCGCCAGACCATTGCCACCATCAAGGTCACAACCAACAAACGAGCAAAGTAGATATGGAAGACCCTGTATGCAGAAGAAAAGGAGCCAGAGGGATATTCCGTGGACAAGGTAGATGTGTCTGAGATCCTGATAGCAACCCTCTAAGAAAAGCTCTCCCTGTTTTCTTGCCTTCACCAAGCACATGGCACCGAAATATACGGCATCCACTATACCCAAGACTTCTCCGAGGTACTCGATCGAGAAACGGCAAAGGCTTCCGTATAGAGGGGGATGCAAGCCAGCCCACCATTCTAGACAAGACAGACTTGATGGGAAAGAATGTGTGCGCATGGATTGAAACCAAGGGCAGCTACAACATACAAACCATGCTATACAGCCCGTGTAACAGCCCGTCATATGCTGCCGTCACAGCCACAGCCACTGCAAAATCTGTTAGCAGTAAAACGATTACCGAGACTGGAACCGTTACACCGAATTTAGCAATCACCTCTCAAAAGGATGTACATGAAAACAAAGTCAGTGCCCCTACCGACCGAAGCAACGACGGTTACAAAACTGTAGAAAGACGCAAGAGAACACACGTCAAGAAGAAAGCCCATGTCAAGGGGATTGCTACCTCCAGTACTCTGCGGGGAGCACCAGAACCCAGCAGAGACTTGTTCGTATACAGAGTCTGTAAGGATACCGCTACAGATGAGCTATTACGGTACATGCAAGATAAAGGAGTGGAATGTCGAAAGGTAGAGAAGCTGTCAAATGACGCCGCCAAATTTGACAGTTTCCGCGTGGAAATAAAACTCTCTGATCTGGACAATCTTTTGAATGATTGTTTTTGGCCGGTTGGCATATGTGTTAGGAGATTTTATCGCAAACAGGAAAGCAATTAGGTTGTATTTGTCGCTGATTTTAACTGTCAATGTGTCACAACTTAACGTTTTGTACATATAATAGTAGAGGCCATAGGGATGATACGATTTTGTACATTCAGAAATTAATGAACGAATGTGATGTTCTGTTTCTACAAGAGCATTGGTTACATGAAAACGAATTTGATGTTCTGGAAAACTAAATTAGATGGTATAATTGTGGCTGGGGTGTCTGGTATGGATTCATCTCGGGTTCTCAAGGGGAGACCATATGGAGGCTGTGCATTTCTGCATAAGCGGGATTCGAAGTTTTCAATCCGTCTTGTGCAATGTAATAGTGTCAGGTGCATTGCTTGTGTGGTTACTGTAAATTGTGACGGTCGACCCGCTTCAATTTTAGTTATTAATTTGTACATGCCGTGCGATGTGTCATCTTCAACTCCATGTAACAATATGTATAATGAAATTCTTAATGATGTCCATTCTATCATCAACGCCAACTCTGATGTGGATTTCGTGGTTCTAGGGGGTGACCTTAACACTGATTTTAGACGCAATAGCTCACTAAATACAATTTCAATGAATGCATTCTGTGAGCAGCAAGGTTTGAGACCTTGCGAGTCGATTGGATCAGGTGTCATTGATTTCACCTACGAGAGCGACATGTCGAATGCAAGATCTGTTTTGGATCATTTCATAATATCTGAAAATATTTTGCCGTTAGTCTCAAGATATGCATGTACTCATGATGGGGACAACTTATCTGACCATAGCCCTGTTTTTCTGAGTTTGAATGTTAATGTTTCAAAGTCAGGTAAACCGAGGCGCAGCATATCCAGTAAAATTAAGTGGTCTGCTGCCGATGAAAACGGCATCAGCAGTTATAAACGCTACTTGAGCGGTTTTTTGTCGAATGTCAAACTACCAACATCTGTTGCGACATGTACCATATCTGGTTGTAAAACGCATTATGAAATGATTGACAAATACTTCAATGATATAATTAATGCATGTGTACAAGCTGGAATCCACAGCTCGTTGGCAAAAGGTGGCCGAAAGCGAATTGCGGGTTGGGGCGAACATGTCGCTCTTGCTAAAGAAAGATCGATATTCTGGTCCCGTTTATGGGTTGAAAATGGAAGCCCTTGTGCTGGAATCCTTAAAGACATTAAATGCAAAGCTAAAAGGGATTACAAGCGGGTTTCCCGCAGCGTAATCCGCAAACAAGAACAATATATGGCAGGTCGCATGGCGAACGCTCTGATCAATAATCAAGAGCGGGATTTCTGGCAGGAGGTGAATAAGAAAAACTCAAAAATCGGCAGTGTGCCGTCTCTCATTGATAATGTTCAAGGGGACAAAGATATCTGCGCGTTGTTTAAGGACAAATATAAAGAATTATATAATAGCGTTTCTTACAACGAATCTGAACTGTCAGAAGTTCAGGAGCTGCTCTCAAAGGATATCAATTGCCAGTGCAACGTGGGCAATTGTACCGCTGCTCACTATGTTAATGTAGATCAAGTGAAAAGGGCAGTGAGTAGGCTAAAGAAGAAATTGTATATTCGTGTATGCCATATCTCTAAAATCGGAACCATTCCTATTTTGGACCCCGTGAGACAATGAAAGAGCCAAGAACTCCGCCTCAGTAAAGCTTTGGAAAACATATCTGTGGACTAGGCCGTCTCGGGAAAGCTTGCAAAGGAAACAAACTGGCGATAGATGGGAGAGCCCACTATTGTGGCCATGCAAGATGTGGGCGGTTGGAGGCTCTTCTGTTCTCCAAAGCTGGAACAAAGAATCCAGTCGGTTTGGTCCGCACGAATAAAGATAAAAGATGTTGTTGTTCTTGCACAAAATAACCTGTGTGGTAGCCAACGTGGTGGGTCCCAGAACAATTGGGATATATACAAGAAGGTTCCTGCAAGGTCCTATTGTCGGGCAAATAGATGCTAGGTTATGCCTAACACCAATACCAGGAAATACCCAGGAATACCGAGGACTGTCCAGCACCAGGAATATCGAGGACTATCCAGCCCTAGGAATACCCAGTTCCCCAAACCAGGAACTACATAGGACTATATCATAATATACCATACTATACCATTTCGACCACACTATACCATACTATACCATACTATACCATTCGACCGCACTACACCATACTATACCATTTATGGAAATACCACGTTAGACATTGGGCTGGGGATAGAATATAGCATGCGCTGACATCAAACGAGCAGATCAAGGAAATTCAGGTGACCCCAGCCGAAGAGGTCTGAAAGAGGTTTTGGATAGGGACGGCAAAGCTACACAGAATATGGCAACGCCAACCACCCGAGGAGGAGCCTACCGAGAATATACCCTAGTGACCTCCCAACACAGAGGAAACACCCCAGCAGCGTCGTCCCGAGACAACTAGTATGCAAGACCTTCTCGACTGGATAGAGATCCTGGAGGCCAGTACAGCAAATGGGATAGAGGGCCTGGAGAGCCACATGGCAGACCTGATAGAGCGACTAGATACTCCCACGGAAGACACACTGGAAGAGGTGGCTGCTTACCTGTTGAACAGTGACTCGGACAATGACTATGTGCTGGACAAGGTGGATAACCTTCTGTGGTTGCTCTTTTTGCATTCTGGGAGCACTTGCGTAGGTTTGGAGGCAGGACCCCAAAGAGGAGAACAAGCTGGTGGTCATCCTTCGGACGTTGAGCCTATTCTACATGGAATAGGTACCTACTCGCTGTCTGTAATGTCGGATGTTTTGCGTTTGGAAAAGGGCGGGCTTCCTCCCCACTGCTGGAAATGGGATACCATAGTTCGGTGAAGTATATCTTCCGCTGTTTTTTGGACATCTCCCAACACCACACCTTGGCAATAGGAGAACAAGCAATAGTGCCATGGGTCAGGCTTTTGGCGAGCAGGCCGTTTGCGATGCGCTGGCTTATTGAGAGCAAGTGTCTGGTCTAGAATCTTCTTGATAGATTAACCGCGCCGCTGCGTCCGTCCAGAGGACATGGTGGTGTGGCTATCTGTGGGTGGGGCACATATAGCCTTCTTGTATCTATACACGGCTTGTTTACTGGAGGGCTTCTTTCACTATATATCGCAGGGATATGCGGGAGGGCGGCATGTTTTTTTCTCGTTTCTATGTCGCTGTAGTTTGGATGGTCTACCAAGTACTTGCCCACATTGGTTTCACGCCTCACTCTCTTTCTGTTCCCAATTTCTACCTCCAATTGTTTGCTCATTTTCTATGCATAAACCTATTTCTACCTATGTGCTGCAGGGCTTTCTCGATTTCTTTATTTACAGGTATATACCTCTTACGTACAAGCCTGGATATTTTTTTCTATCTATGTGTACAAGTATTTATCCAAAGTATGTATATGTAAGCTGTTGGTACCCTGTTTGTTGACTGGTGCTGCATATATGTATGTGGCTGGCGGTGGTGCTGCTCATCCACAAGTGCGGAAACGTTTGTGCTGGATTCCCCAGTTAGCTATATATTTGGTGGACCTGTACAAAGCGAAGATTGGGCCAAAGCCCTCTCCTACACTCTTAACCCAATCTAGTCAAAATGACTAGCTAACCTGGTCACCCAGCTATCGAAGTTAGTCAAACTCTGTAACGACTAATCACATGGTCAAATCGACTTAGCAGCATAGTCACAATGACTAGCAAGGCTGGTCAGGTGTTATATGACTAGTTACCTAGTCAATTTGACCACCCTGAGAGCGTTATCTTCTCTTTGTTGGGAGACCGCGATGCGCGGATCACACGGGTTGGTTACATAAACACAGATGCGCGCCACGGCATACCGGAAGCTTGACCTTTGCGGCGGTTCTTTAACCAGTTGCTGCAGGAAATTGTAAATCTTCAGTTGAAATTTTCTGACAATCGCCTCCATACTATTAGGTGAGAATATTAAATAGTTTTCTGTATTTCCGTATGTATTGTCGTGTACCATTGCTGGTATCAGTACTAATGAGTGCTTAGCTTCAACCATAAGTCAACTATGTGTTTTAGAATGTCGCAACGCAGGACGACACCAGTAATAACATCTGTTGGAGAAGCTGTGGATGTAACAGAGGTCATGGCCATGGGCATGCTGATGGCCGCCATTTACTTGTTTATGTGCCTTACCATCTATCGACCAAAAAGACGTTTCGTTATGTACAGAAGGTGATGCTGGTCGTTGATGATGAGGCTAAAGACCCAGTTGATGCTAAGCTTCTTTGTGTCAGGGCTAGTATTAACAAGGGCATGCATGTAAGTGTTTATATACAATAAAGTCTACTTGTTTTGCATATTATGTTGTCTGACTTGTTTTTACACTGGTTCTTACACTGGTTCGACCTTAAATCATAGTCAAACTGACCTTCATTCATAGTCAAACTGACCAAATCTTCTAGTCGGTCTGACTAAGTACAATAGTCATTACTACTTACGCTATAGTCAATGTGATTAATGAGGATAGTCATAGTGACTAATAGATTAGTCATATTGACCACTCTTTTCTTGACTAGGTAGATTAGTCATTTTGACTAATCAATATTTGACTAACTGCATTAGTCAAATTGACTAACACATTAGTCGTTTGGTGGACAGTCAATATGACTAGCCAAGTTAGTCAAGTTGACTAGATTACATTAAGAGTATAGGGGTGATCCCAAAGCCGTCCCCGCTTTACCAGTTGGCTATATATTTGGTGGACCTGTACAAAGCGGAGATTAGGCCAAAGCCCTCTCCCTGGGGTGATGCCAAAACCGTCCACCGCTGGACCAGAACCGCAACTGTATATACTACTTGGGCGGATGCGATGTGGTGTGTGCTTCAGCTTGGAAACACATCGGACGCTGTCAGTGTACTTAAAACCGGGATGTCACGCCAACCATCAGCCCACACATTTGTTCATATCAGCTTATCACCCATTGTGCTCTGTGGGGCACGCTGTAACTGTGAATTTTGACACCCCGACTTGCCCACCCGCTTAGCTCGTTCGTTCATCTCGAGCCACACGCGTGTTAATTTCATCCCTACCCCCTAACGCCGCGTCGTTACCGGTTCATATTGCTGTGTTATGTGCTGTTCCTTTTCATTCGCATTTCCAACCATGCGAGGCATATAAAACCCGTGCATATCTGAAATATGCACTGATACAGGGTGATGTGGCGCGACTAACGCAGGCGCCGTTTGCACAATATCATTGACCAGCTGTGTCATAATGATTATAGTTTCAGAGTATCACAGCTACGCCAGTACGTTGTCAATCAACGCTAACACTTTGTGAATTCTGTTTTCGAGCAGCAGTGAATCTTCGCATAGTCTGTAAGGCAAAACATTTTCAATGCATTTTAAACGCCTCGATATTTACAAAGCTCAACATGTCTGATGACACATTATGATAATATCACCACGTTATGACAGACTCGGCATTACGTGCTCGCATTTACGGGCACGATGTTAATAATTGACGTGTTTCAAGTCAGCAACTTATTTCTGTAAAGCTCTTTAAACATTTAGTACGTTCCCCATCTGTCCTTGATGCAAGTTATTAGCGATAGAAGCGGCATGGTGGCAACTGCATGCATTCTAGAAACAGTTCCTCGTCATCAAGGCTGGTCAAAGCTATACGGTATGTATCAATGTACAATGAAATAAAATATTGAATAGTCATTTATTCATCAATAGTTAATATTCACCATAGTTAATTGAAAATATAAGACAAAAAATCTAATATGCGCAAGTTTAATTTTATGTTTACATTGATATAAATGTATTAAATATAGGAAAAAGAAATAATGTATATTTTGGTACAAAGTAGAGTAGTGAGGCGAATGACGTCACTGGTATTACAGGAACGCCCTATCTAGGTCACATAATACTGGTGTCTATGATAAACGAGGATGTTTTACTTATAGAGATTCGCGTTATCACAGGTAGATCACAGGTATGCTTATCATATTAGCATCAGCTATCTCAGAGATAGCAGATTGTACAGTTAAGCAGATTCATAAAACATACTTAACTCATAAAACATGGTCCCAGTTGTTCGAAAACAGACAGCAATGAATATTTTCATTAATTAAAGACATATGCAACCACGGGAAGCCGTTTGACAACCTTCGGCACATTAAGGCCGAGGTAGTACAAGCAGATGTTGACGATAGTGTCAGATAGGTAGAGGTGTTCTTATGACTCTTGGAGCTATTTTGACGAGTAGCGGAATCCCTTTGGTCCTTTTGTCGTTTTCATTTGGACTAAGTTTCTTTTCAGACCATCAACTTCAGATATCCATTCTGGGTGAATGGTGAAATGGCTCTTGTAAGGCAAGCCGGCATTCTGTACGGCGGAATCATACAATATTATGCCAGTGCACGAGGGAGTGGGGCTTTGTAAAAGCTTTATCATCTAGCTGAATCAGCATCAAGCTGGCGATATGGCATGATGAATACATGATCACTATACTATATGTGTAATCGTAGCCCGTCCGTTCGACCATACGAGCCATGTACTAGATGCTCTCCTATCAAACCCACCTGGAACATGCTGGCCTCGTGTGTGTAGTCTTTGGCGTTGGTTGGCCGGCCGGGATGCTGACCTATCGGTCGCTGGGCAGCCGGGTACGAGTCGTAGATTGACACGGGCGCTTGTCTGCAAACGATCATCAAACATAACGTTCAGTACTGCTACTATAATTAGGCGAGCGTTCTTATACAATATCGGCCTTGCAAGCACAGCTATCTAATCTTATCAGGGAGGGCTGCCAGGCTGAGGTGAAATACCATTCTTTATAGAACGACATAAAGATTGATGATGATGATGATGATGATGATGATGATGATGATGATGATGATGATGATGAGGAGGAGGAGGAGGAGGAGGAGGAGGAGGAGGTGGAGGAGGTGGAGGAGGAGGAGGAGGATGATGAGGATGATGAACCAGCGGAAGTAATTTCCTCTTCATGGTTTGAGGATGTGGATAAGCTGGAATTTATATCAGCATCCACAGCTTGATCCAATGGCACCAATAAGTTTCACATGGCCTTCTTCAGAGCATCAAGACAAACTAAATAGCCAAATGTTGCGGCTATTCAGGGTCCTGCTCGTGATAGGTCAGCACGAAGCGAGCGACAGATGAGTTTTCACCTCCTCACGTAACTGCACGTTTGTAACACGATACCACACACGACGTAGCCTGAAGCTTTACAATTATATGTCGCTTGTCATATGCGGCCACCACGACGGATGGACAGAGCAAGTACTGGCGGATCGTACGAATAAGTAAGGCGGTACGATACGTGATCGACACCTTAGCAAACAAAACCTCGCTAAAATACTTAGTTAAAAATTCAATAAGCGCTAATATTTGACCTAAATTGACCATCATGAGACAGTCACGTGACTACCTTGGGGTTTCTTTAGAGTCCTGTGGATAAACCGACAGTTCCTTCCTTTCCGGACCAGTATTCGGTGTGTGAGGTGTAGGTTCGCTCAGAGATTGCCATAAGGCGTATCTCTTGTCGTACACTGCAGTATCCATTACGACGGTGGGTCTCTGTGTAGTGGTGACGGGTCCTGTTTTGTCCAGAAGACGTATGTGAGGGCAACAACATCACCCAGGCCCTGGGCCCACTGAGCGACTTAAGCTGCGTCTCAATTGGTGGATTTGTGCGCGCACATTAACGGCTACCTCAGCCGCGTTAACTCTTGAGTTAGCAATAACTGATTAAAGGCAAGGTAAGAGCGATATGCGCTGAACTTCTGGCTTATCCAAGCTCAAGGCCTTAGAAATCACTGAGCTGTTGTATAAAACGCTGAGTCGATTGTTGCTCACAGGTGGATCAGGCCTTTACAGGTGAGCAATATGACTCCCCACGTAATAGGCTAAAACTTTAATGGAACATGACCGCCGTGTAATGTGCTCAGTACACACGGACGCGGGCACATGGTGTCCAAAAGTCTCGACGTCGATAATGTCTATAGCTCAAATGTCCAATATTTATGCAACTCATTTGGTATTTACCCACCGTCGACTCTGTCAACTGTGTACCCTGTGTCCCCGACGCCTGGTCCCCATTGAACCTACCCCACTCTTCTAAAGAAGCAGTCTTGCTTTGTCATTGACTTAGTCACGAAGAGAGGGTATGGTGGGGCTGCCGTGGGAGACATACACGCTTCATCGCCTGTGTTATATTTCTTACCACAGCTAAATTTACCTAACCTCGAGCGGTTGGCATCCAACTTTAGGACGAGCTATTCAATATAAGTCCGAATTAAGTCACACTATTCGTTTCCCTTATTAAGGTAAAATATCAAGTCTTAATTGTTTCCTTCTTGAATACTTTATTACCAACTTGGAGATCCTATCGACCGCAGTCGGTCGTGTTTGGGATGGCATTTTCTGTTTAGGAGTGCACCAGAATTGTCACAATGAGGGACTCGGTGATGGGTAAAGACGTAACACCTCTATCATGTGACCTGTTGGCCCCTGTCCCTGGTTTGTTCCGATGACCGGGATTTCTCAATATAACTACATATATCTCTACAACAACTGTTGGTACTAAGAAAGTATGCCTCTTAATACATGTGCCCGTTATACCCAGGTGTCCGCTCAGACAAGGTACCGCATACCTGAGGGAAATCCATCGTCATTTTAACCCAGCCATGAAAAATCTCGCGTTATAACCGTGTAGTCATGATACCAAGCCCGGCAACGCGCCCGCTCATGGCTCACCTTTCCAGCGTGCGGCCCATCACGTTCAGGTAGTGCTGTTCTAAATGAGGTGCTGTCAGGTGCATAGGCTTGGTACGGATACCGGCCGTCTTGGCCCTCAACGTCGTCCTGTGCTGAGGTTTAGGTCCTCCTGTCCGGAAGATATCCCTGACTGGGGTCACAGCTCGCCCCCCGCCCATCGACTTCATCAGACTGAAGGCAACGTCACGCTCTGAGGAGGGAAGATACAAACTACATAGTAATCAGGGTTATTTGACAAGAAGACGCGCGTAAATGGATAAGTGACAGACAAGTCACCATCGGGGTATTATTATTGTACAGTGAAACCTCTCTTAGGTCACCACCCTAGGGACCGAGGCAAAATGGTCGCTGTACCGGGGAGGTCGTCTAATTGAGGTCTATCTTAAATGTAAAGTATAGGGAAATTCCAAAACGGAACCGAGTAAAAGTGGTCGTAATGGCAGTGTGGTCGCCTAAATGAGGTGGCCGTTAGACGAGGTTCCAATGTACTGCATTGATAGATGGTTACCGTAGTCGTTGGCGTTGGACGCCCAGGCCTTTAGGGCCGGGATGTAGGCGGGGCTGTCATCTTTCTCGCACAGCTACACATACACATACATGCGTATACATATTAGTCACTTTAGAGGGGTTTGTTTGTATTATGTTGGCGTTGCTTAGCCTCGATTGAGTTAGCGCAAACAGCGCAGTGCACATTTAGCTCGGATGAATACTTGTGATGAGTGTGACGTTGCGCTTAGAAACACTAAGAAATGAACCGTGGAAAACGCCTTTTTACAGATTCAGAAGCCCTTGTTTATGAACCTATCAAACAAAGTACATCTGCATACAATGCCGCTCCGCAACTGATGCAGCTGAACAGTTGGAGGTAACTTACCTGTTTGAGCACCCTGTCAGCTGGTACAATCTGCGGCTCGGACAGCACATCGCGACTGTCCGCCTTCAGCTCCACGGGAGTAGGATTCCTGTTGACGGGGGTCGGTACTCGGATCCCTCTCGGATCCCCGGGAACAGGAACATTCGGGACCCCTGAGGGCGTCGAGAAGGGATCCCGGGCGGTGGCGGGATCTGGTGTTTTCAGGACGGCCGTGAGGGTGGCGGGTCGGGGTGCGGACGGAGGTCGGGGGAGAGGAGTGGTCACGGCCGGAACATCCGGCTGTCCGGGAGTAGGTGTCGGGGTGGTTTTCCACACACTCCAGTGATAATCCCGCCGATGCTTGGTCTTCTGAACCGGAACACTCTTGGATCGGATCGCCGAATGTCGAGCTGCAATATCAGGAGATTGCCTCAGAACGTTTTGTAACCAATCAAGGTCTCCTCCCGCGTTTGCCATACTTGTCGCTAGATATTCCAAGAAATATCCAAGTACAGCCCACAAGCACTCCAAGCACACAGTGTACACCTACTCTCCACACCAGGCCGACTTAGCGACAAGAGAATGCAGCTAAATGAATATCATAGGTCCAACCAATCCAAAAGAACCATTGTAGTTTAAAGTTACATCAGGTTAAGTAGCTAAAATGACATTCACAAGCGCCTCCTACAGGTCTGGCTTTCTTTAATTGGCGCCTGCCTGGTTGCTAAGCGGAAGTTGTTAAGTCCCACGACCTTTCTCCGCTGACCACCTCTTTCGTATCGACCCTAACTCGCCCGAGACATTCTAGTCACAGAATGCTACCAGAATGGGGAGGACTATGAGGGAGCCCCGCGTGCAATTTGATCAGGACTGTCATGCCAGCACTGTTTACCAAGTCTGAGAAGACCTCTAATTGCTGAAACACAATATTGTGTGGTCCACATAGGATGACCACGATGGCGGTCATTGTTGGCGGCCTATTCATGTCGCCAACTCTCCTGAACCGGCCTGCCAGGTATGCAGGGGGTGTGGTTGGGGGGGGGGGGGGGGTAGGGGTTAGTCGCTTGGTCGGAGATTAGCTCCTGTATTGGTCGTAAATGTAACTGGGTGAGGACTTCCAGGGCTCAAACCACTTCCCATGTCGTCCAACTGCTTAAAGTTATATTCGTTATTGCTTTGATCCCTCGGGATCCTAGCTGGCATGTTAACGGACGTGGAAGCCTCATCTGGACAGCTGCCATCACAAATATTACCGAAATATGCGTCAAAACAAGTCCCGAATTCTCCCCATGAACCAGTCGGGTCATTAGACATGCGTCACTAGACACGAATAGAGCGTTAAAAGACCTGAAGGTTACTTACCTAACTACCTACTTACCTACCAACCTATCTACTCACTTACCTACTTACCTACCTACCCACTTACCGATCTACCCACACACCTACTTACCTATTTACCTACCTACCAACTATCAACTTACCTACCTACCTACCTACCTACCTACCTACCTACCTTCCTACCTACCTACCTACCTACCTACCTACCTACCTACCTACCTACCTACCTACCTACCTACCTATATACATACATACATATATACATACTTATGTACCTACTTACCCACCTACTTACCTACCTACCTTTCTTCCTACAAAGCTGCCTACTTACCTACGTACCTGCTAACCTACCTACTTACCAACCGACATACCTACCTACTCTCATATCTGCTTACTTACCTAGTAAGTAGGTAGGAAGGTAGGTAGGTGGGTAGGTAAGTAGGTAGATAGGTACCTACCTGCTTACCTACCACCTATCAACTTACTTACCTACTTACCTATCAGCTTATCTACCTACCTACCCACCCGCCTACCTACCTACCTTCCTACAAACCTACCTGCATGAAGCGACATTGAAGCAATAAGTGTCAAGTGCAAACGCCGAATCAACGTCACCCTGGGATATAACTATGAATGGTCACGTTATGATGGCAGCCGACAAGCCCCCTAGCTGTGTAATCAGACCGATCATTCATTGCATACCACAGACCCGATTCAATGATGGCATTAATCGAACAGATACCTGAACTCCACTATCAAACTGTTAATCAAATTGAAAATATTCAGCAGAAGCAGATTTATGGTAATTCACTGCAGTCTTCAATGTATCTTCCATTTAATCGGACCTAGACCTGCATCAAATCATCATGCATTCTCACCACAACGTGGGTCATAGCGGCTTACGTGAAGACCATATGTAGGTATATACATACACGATATATATATATATATATATATATATATATATATATATATATATATATATATATATATATATATATATATATATATATATATATATATATATATATATATATATATATATATCTCTATATATCTATATATATATATATATATATATATATCTATCTATATATATATATATATATATATATATCTATATATATATATATATATATATATATATATATATACACACACACGTTGACATACTGAAAGTTCCTTTATCATGAATCGCTTTAAATCACCTTCACAGAACTGTGTTGGGGCCCATCTTAGAAAAAATTGGATCATTCACTCTGTATCAAGGCCGAATAATAATGGTTGTAATAAGTAGACTATTCCCTAGGGTACGAAGCGGGTCTCACCAGGCAGGGAACACACTGAGGCAGATCGACCAGGTAGAGGTGTATCAGACAGCCCATCAGGTGTTAGTGCCAGCAGCTCCTCGCTTTCACCTGCAAGCAATCACAGGCCTACCACCTCATCAGGTGTACTCAACCAAGGAGTATTTGCTGCTTACTGTGAATGCCGACGTGACGCTACATTTTTACTCGTATAATTTTTTTCTTTTAATATATAAACATGTCAATATCTGTTTCAAAGAAAACTTTATATACATATGGTAGGTTGATCAGAGAATGTTTTGCGGTCGTAATCTTGTCGCCTTTGCAGCTGCGTTATGATTCGTAGCGTTATGAAACAATTATAGCAGGGTGACGAATGATCTAAATAACTTATGCGTAGACGCATTGTTTTTCTGTCTGTGATTATAGTCACTCAGGCACTTGGGAGCTTACATCAGTCTGTGGGAGCTAACATCAGTTTGTGGGAGCTAACATCAGTCTGTGGGAGCTAACATCAGTTTGTGGGAGCTAACATCAGTCTGTGGGAGCTAACATCAGTTTGTGGGAGCTAACATCAGTCTGTAGGAGCTTAACTCAGTCTGTGGGAGCTTACATCAGTTTGTTGGAGCTAACATCAGTCTGTGGGAGCTTAACTCAGTCTGTGGGAGCTTACATCAGTCTGTGGGAGCTAACATCAGTTTGTGGGAGCTAACATCAGTTTGTGGGAGCTTAACTCAGTCTGTGGGAGCTTACATCAGTCTGTGGGAGCTAACATCAGTCTGTGGGAGCTAACATTAGTCTGTGGGAGCACACATCAGTCTAAGGGAGCTAACATCAGTCTGTGGGAGCTAACATCAGTCTGTGGGAGCTGACATCAGTCTGTGGGAGCTAACATAAGTTTGTCGTCTGACTGCAGCCGTATCTACGCTCAAACAACTTGTCCGCGTAACGCTCAGTCATCGCTGTTTAGTTCATGGTCACAGATCTTGTTAGCACTGGTAAGCGCCTAGGGTTCACAGAGAGTTCTCGAGTTCGGTAACACATCTACTTACTGGGATCTGGAACAGGCGCGTCAACGCTGTATGAGTGCGAGATGGCTGGGCCTCGCGTTGTCAGAGCGACCAGTTCCTGCCGGCTCCCTGTCAACAACACACACCATGTAATGCCTACCGGGCAGAATCATGAGGGATTATGTGATATCAAGTGTAACCTGGTAGAATCATGAGGCAGTATGTGAATCCATGTGGTACCAGGCAGAATTATGAGGGAGTTTGTGATACCATGTAGTACCGGGCATTATCATGAGGCAGTGTGTGGTACCATTTGATGTACCAGTTAAGATGATGAGGCAGTATGTGACACTAAGTAGTATAAGACAGAATCATAACGCTGTGATTTTGAGAGGTGCCAGGTTGAATCAGGACGCAATCTGTGATACCAAGTGGTACCAGATAGAATCATGAGGTACCAAGTGGTACCAGGTAGAAGCATGAGGTACCAAGTGGTAACAGGTAGAATCATGAGGTACCAAGTGGTACCAGGTAGAATCATGAGGTTCCAAGTGGTACTAGGTAGAATCATAAGGTATCATGTGGTACCAGGTAGAATCATGGGGTAGCATGTGGTACCAGATAGAATCATGAGGTACCATGTGGTATCATGTACAATCAATAGGTAAGCATGTGGTACCAGGTAGAATCATGAGGTACCTTGTGGTACCAGGTAGTATCATGCGGTAACATGTGGTACCAGGTCGAATAATTCTGCGTCATCTTGTCATGCGGCATAAAGTGGGACGACGTATGCTGTGATGGACCGTAGTGATTTACCATGTGTAGTTTGTTACTTCAGATTTTGGAGCTGTGTGGCATGAGGTGTTGGTATTGATGACGCCACATGCCACCCGTCATTGTACGCCATTTGATGTCACCTCAAGCTGCGTTTAACAATCCGTTGTTCTAAGCTATTCCGTGTCACGTTCTGTAAAAGTGACTTGACAGATTCGAGCTTCCTAGTTGGTACATTGTCATAATCTTATCAACGTTGGAACAATTTAGCCTTGCCCTATTATTATGTTTGTTCCATTGTGACGTGCGTCTCAGTCGCATCCGCCGGGCTGTCAGCCACCATACGCCAACCATCAATTGCGGCCTATGTTAACGACTCGGTCTGTCGGTCGAGAAAAGAGTTCTTTAATCTGTTAATGGCGACGATTTGAAGATTAGCTCAGATAAACCATAGCTAGAAGACATTAAAAGACGAAATGCATTTTTCTATAATAGGTCGTCCGCGTCCAAGCCCCCCCCCCCCTCCCCCCAAGGAGAATTGAAGGGGATAATATGCCTGCATATACAATAGAAGTAAATTACATGTCTTGTCAGTCCACTACATCTCCTCTCTCTCTCATACTGCCCCACAGCTGACGCTACGCTCTTGTGGTTCCCTCAAGCCCTCCCAAAGTCCCGTTCATGTATTAATCCATCGTCATATTTGGCTGTGAGGCCACTATCAATTGCGTTATTCAGATGGAGGGATTTAGATCATTCTTGGAGACCTTGTTCGTGGATATAGCTGGAGAGAAGCTACAGAACTATTTGACTGACCAACGACCACATGGATCACCCGGGTTACCAACACCGACATGTTGTACATGCATTGACCGCGCAGACACAACTATTCCAATGTACACACTGCATGTTACGGGGGTCGGATAAAGTGATGAATAAGTCGCGCAGGCGGCGTCAAGTTAGCTTGGTGGTGCATTTGCCCTCATTTGCGCCAGTTCTGCAGGACCGCTACCACGACGTGACGTCACTTGTACCAGCTGCTTCAGCGGACAACCAGGAACGAGATGCTACGCTGATGTCCGATGTTCGTTCGAGAGTCAAGTTTAAGTCCGAGATCGTTAACGTGAGTCATTGATAGTTTTTACTTCCTTATGGTATTGTGTTTGGTATAGCTACAAGGTGGGGAGGTCACAACAGATCCGCTGTAAAAGGAGGATTTAACAGATCTGCTTGGTGGGGAGGTTATGAGGGAACTGCAAGGTGGGGAGGTTTTGAGCGAACTTCCAGGTGGGGATGTTATGTGCGAACCTCTCGGTTGGGAGGTTATGTTAGTATTACTTGGTGTATGGGTATAGCTAAGGTTCCATCCTGGAGGTGCGTGTGAGATATGAGACGGCTATTATTTATCTATTCAGGTATTTCACAAAAGTACCTTAAAGGGAAATACACGTACAGGGCTTGTATTTTCTGATTCTGTCATGTGACGCCTCTAGAACCTCAATGCAATGAGGTTATCGATCAAAAATTACGCTACAAATACATACCCCTCTGACCTGCTGCGCGCGCAGCCACCATCAGCTCCTCTGGTGTGACTTCCGGAAGCGCGGTAGACATTGGCTGTCCGGATGTCCTGGATCCGGCTCGGGATCGAGTGGCCAACAGCTGGTCGACATAATCGCGTACAGCTGACTGGATCTCCTCGCGTATGTCCGGGTCCCTCATCGTCGCTCTATGTCGCCTTTTCTACTTGTGAGCAGCCGTTTTCTGAACATAAACACGAGTGCATCATCACACAATGGCTAGCAGACAAAGGAGCACCGCACGAGCAAGTTCATTTAGATTAACAAGATAAACCTACGTGTCATGTCTCACAACAGACCAGATCAGCTTTTTTCCATTTAAAACGGTAGTCCTTAAAACTTCTCATGTTTCACACAAGGCAGGTGGTTTTGGGGATGAGTGAGGGTTGTTGACGAGTGACCCCCACCCCCTCTCCTTGGGCTGGTGGGGGTTAAGTGGTATATTCCGATCTAGCCCGTTTTATACCCCGGGGTATAATCATGGCTACGCTATTCAATACACCCAACACCCAGACACAACATATTTTCTATTTGACCTAACACGCTGATGAAATAAGTCTAATGAACTGCATAATTGTAATCGCTATTATGTCCGAATAAGCACACCACGACTTGGTGGTTCGACGTTTTCATGTCATACAAACGTGTAGAACATCTTGGACATTGACAATCAAATTATCCTAACCTTAATCATGTAAATAGGTTTCTGAGAAAATATGTACCAAACCTATGTATAAACTGATTTTCACATCATAGTGCTCCAAAACATGCTCAAGGTACAAGGTGTGCCCTGACAAGCTTTGAAGACTTAAGCTGGCAGGATATGCAACCCCTCAGGAAGTGTGAAGCCCGCATAGCAGGTTTATTCATAGTCTTCTTAATACAACATGTATGCGCGTACGACCAGCGAGGAAACTAGCGAACTCAACATCACCACCACGGCCCTCTTTTGACAACGAAGGAAATATGTGGGCGCTCACATCTTGTATTCTAAACTCGGTGTGGATCCTTATCTAGTCATATGCGGTTGATATTGAATTATCAAATTGAAAAGGAAAACGGAAAAATATGAAACATAGCTGAAAAAGAAATGTTATCACTCCAAGCGTTATTATATCTGTTGTGTGACCAGGTTGAAATTGTAATTCTAAATTCATGATGAAAAGAAAGTCTTTACTATTTATGAAATACACAAGGGGGTGTAATCTGGACCAGAGAGGTGGTGGTTAGGGGTTGCCTGCCGGGCTGCGAAACGGAAGGTCAAGCGCGATACCATTGAGCAACCGGGTCGGGTGCATCCTCTTTCGGAGATGGGACCTCAATTTAGCGTGCTTATCCTAGTCGGTGTGTTTTCACACGTTGGGATCATGGGGACAGCAAAACAGTGCTGCGAATGCGTCATGGATCGATTATCTCATATATACCTGAGGAAACTTTTTCTCTGTCATGTCCCTATTGTGATCATTGTACAACGACCATTGTACAACCATGTATATCTCCACATGATTAAACCATGATTACATATTCTCACGCGCATTAACTTATATCTGGTAAAAAGTTCTTTTAAAAATAAAAAACCAAGACCGAAATGAATAACAGCTCGTGTCATCACGGACGTGCGTCATGACAATGGCGTCCACATTGTTTTTACCGTATTTCGGCAGCAAGAAATCTATTAATTATTGTGCTAATGATGACAGGAACACTATTTTAGCCACATCACACGCCCTGATTGACTATATTTAACAGACTATCTAATTACTCCCTGTTCTCTCACTGCTATCTGTTCTTCACATATTCTCCAGTTCACATCAGGACGACTTTACCCTACAGCTCAGAAAGTAATTAGGTTCTATGCGAACTTGATATACCAGTCCACACATCTTTCATCACCAGGACACACATTGAAGCTAATTCATTACAGTAGGTAAGATTTGTATTTACACGCGGTGCGAACAGGAGATACACGATATGTGTACTTGAATCAGATGACGACAACTGAGCGATACCGGGTCATGGCGCTAATTACCTCCATCAACCATGATATGACTTCGTGAGAATGAGATCATGTTGGTCGTGGTTAGCGTGTGTTCTTCACCCATCCCCCCACACAGTATGTCATCATCGCTCATATGGCGTAACATCTCCTCCCACGCAATATGTCATCATCACTCAAATAGCGTAACATCTCCACCCACACACGGTATGTCATCATCACTCATATAGCGTAACATCTCCACACAGTGTGTCACATCACCCACACAGTGTATCACATCACCCACACAGTGTATCACCACCCACACAGTGTATCACCACCCACGCAGTGTATCACATCACCCACACAGTGTATCACATCACCCACACAGTGTATCACATCACCCACAGTGTATCACCACCCACACAGTGTATCACATCACCCACAGTGTATCACCACCCACACAGTGTATCACATCACCCACACAGTGTATCACATCACCCTCACAGTGTATCACCACCCACACAGTGTATCACATCACCCACACAGTGTATCGCCACCCACGCAATGCATCATATCACCCACACAGTGATTCATTTTCACCGAATCAATGCCCCCCCCCCACACACACACACGTGCGTCATCTGATACTATCAATAAATTAGTCTGATCTTACATCATCAAAGAATCATATATCTTTCATGGACCTGGTTCAAACCACGCACCCTGCGCCAGACTTCGTAACGCTCTACAGCTTCGCCAGTACTGAGTTCAAAATCCTGATCGGTTATAGACGTCTCGGACTGGGCATGATGGGATGTGTTCACGCTATTGAGGCAGTAACTAACTGCTCTTCACATAGTTACTGCTAAGTCGCTCGCCTGTTTTGCCGCGGCAAAGTTGGTTCAGTACTCTCCCACGGTTTGTTACAATATTTATATTGTAACGGGGTGGTGTCTATTTGATCACCTTAACAAAGTTATACAAAGTCATCTGCCGTCCGGGAAATACAACAAAAATGACTACTGCCTCAAAGTTTTTTTGTGAATCCCAAACTGACAACAAACAGGGGATGTTTGTTGGTGAGTCCCGTATGTATGGACAGCTATTATAAACATTACACGGTTGATGAGGTAATGTCACGCCGCGCCGCGAATCAACACCATGCCGATTGTAAATCTGGACGGGGGAGTGATGGCTCACAAAGGGCCGATATCGGCACTGGGAGGGGTTGGGGTGAGGGCAATTGGTGTAAGTCAGAACTCGATACGTCGAATCATGTTCGCTCAGCTTACATATTTTATAAAACAACAATTGATTCCTGAATCTCTGCTGGATAAACGCGGCGATTTGCATGGAATCATACGAACGGCAACAACTTAGCTGACGGATCGCAAACCACAACACCCCCCCCCCCCCCCCCCCCCGCCCACATCCTCAATAACCCAGCTAGTCCTTCCTGAGCTGCAATGGATTTCTGCTTGGGCGCCTGAATCAACAGTTCAAACAAGCACAGAAGTCAATGAGGACTTTATGGATTACAGTCCGCGCTGTGGGATAGCGGAAAATACTAGTTTGTTCACTGGTGTTGACTGACACAGGTTTTGAATAGATTCGATCATTTCATGAGTTCCAGATAATCAGCATGTCCAAACCTGAGTTTATCAAAGCATTGCATCAGCGTTCACAACGACTGCCGAGACTTGGGAAATGTTGAGTGGAATGAGAAAACTTTCTCACGCCTATTTCATTTCGGCCGCCCGACGAACGTGACGCAGACGGTGATATGAGCGCAGCATCTCTCCCTGGTATTCTACCGTTTGTGCCAGCCCGGACTTTAACCGTTTACAAACACTGACTCTGTCTTATCTGATTGTTTGCTCCTACTCTGACCTTGTCATCTGTGATGGTTTGTCCCTGCCCTGACCTTGTCATATCTCACTGTTTGTCCCTGCCCTGACCTTGTCATATTTCACTGTTTACCCCTGCCCTGACCTTGTCATATTTCACCGTTTGCCCCTACCCTGACCTTGACATATTTCACCGTTTGCCCCACCCTGACCTTCTCATAATGGATCGTTTGTCAGCCCTGGCATTGACCTACTTGACCATTTGTTCCTAGTCAGACCTTGTCAGGTGTGACCGTTTGCTCCAGCCCTGATTTTGTAATATTTGATCGTCTATCAGTCCTGACTTTGCCACATGTGACCGCTTGTATCTGCTTTTACTTTGTCATATTTTATCGTTTAAACCTCCCCTGACATTGTCATATTGTATAGTTTATACTTTCCCTGACATCATCATATTTTATGGTTTATACCTTCTCCGATATCGTCATATTTGACCGGTTACCAGCCCTGACTTGACCATTGTTGACACATGTTACCGGTTGTTGCTTGCTATGGAATATTTTCATCTCAGTCCGTTGACCTTATCTCCTCTGTCATCCGCCTACCTGTTTGCACCTGACAGCCGACAGCTTGTATGACCAGAGCCAATGATATAACACTAGTCGTTAGTTTCATTGTGGTGGTGTATAGGCGACATGTGATTATCGCAAAGTAACCGCTTACATGCCGTTTCTTACGCCTTAGTGGCAACCCCGAGGTATCATCGATCGTCTTCTGGGAGATAACCATCTGAAATTGTCATTGAAACCGGATTAACCACGCTGAACTAGGAAGGAAGAGTTTAATCCGTTTCAGCCTTCCATGAGGCACGCGATCGTCAAGGAACATGTGATTTGGTCAGTGATGAGGCCCCGTAGCATTTGGTCCCTATATAGGCCTACCCGCTCGTGGCGACCTTCCAGTGACTAATGACGTGTCATCATCTCTGAGTACGAACTCCTTGTGATACAGCCGCCTAGTATCTGATAAGAGTGATATGCTTACTATCAGACAGATCTGTTGCGGTATTCTCACCCCAACGACCACCCGGCACCTACCCCCTAAGACGAGCATCTGCTGTGTTCTCATGAAACCGCATGCAGGTCTCTAGTTGTACGGCGTATATCAGGGCACATCTCACTTGCCAACGGGCAACATACTAGTACATGCTGTGTTTACTGCGTGGGCTAACAATCGAACGACTGTTAAGCTCCTACTTCACAGGTGTTAGCTGCATCAGGTAATGCCAATCATCGTACCTATATAAGCGGTGGCGAGCCAGTGTCAACAAAGCATTACAACAATTTTAGCCTCATTAACGAGATGATTGAGTCGGATTTCAGTCAGTAGTCGCGCATGCAGGTGGTCTTATCACAACATCCGTTAAGGAGTCTCGTCGTTCATATAACATCGTACAAGACGAGACCACGGCCATCGAACTTTGACCGACTGTACTGATAGAAATGTAATCCTCTATGTTGAGTCGAAATAAAAATACCACTCAAAAATAGCCCAAACAGCGAGTAGAAGACAGTGTGTTGCCATAATATGAACGAAGGTAGGAATGTTTACCTCAGGTAGAAGCCGTGGAAGATATCCTAAATGGAGCGAAATGTGCGGCGTATTTTGACCGCAGTTGCCAGCGCGCTTTATGTAAGCAGACCGTCGCGCGAGGTAGACCTTCTATATGCTGATCGAATGGTTCTTAAGTGATCAGTCAACGATATCGATTATGAACATGGACCGAGCAGACCTCAAAGGCCCGGATCAAATAGCAGGCGTGACTCGTTTGGGACTGCGGGGCGTCTTGCGACTGGTCTTACTTTGAGGCGGGCCTCGCTGATATACGTACGTGGTTGATGCTCGCTCGGTGATGCATGGACGGAGAAGTGTGGCTGTCGCACACTGTATTCGGACGGCATTGACAGAGCCCATGATATCAGTAAATATTAGAAGTATGATGCCGGGTACTTATGACGGACAAAAGACGTCTTAATGCATTGTCATTTGGCTTTTGACAATCGGTTTTCTGTTACAACCAAGGGGCGTCATGTTACATTGGTATTGCTAGGGACGCTCATAAGTAACAGCCAAGAGGCGTCATGCTATATTGGTAGTCTAGGGACGCTCATCTTCTACAATTAAGAGGCGTCATGGTTCATTGGTAGCGCTAGGGACGCTCGTCTTTTACAAATAAGAGGCGTCATGTTTCATTGGTAGCGCTAGGGACGCTCGTCCATAACAACATGAGGTGTCATCTTTAATTGGTAGTGCTAGGGACGCACGTCCAAAACAACATGAGGTGTCATCTTTAATTGGTAGTGCTAGGGACGCTCGTCCATAACAATCAAGAGGCGTCATGTTTCATTGGTAGCGCTAGGGACGCTCGTCTTTTACAATTAAGAGGCGTCATGTTACATAGGTAGTGCTAAGGACGCTCGTCCATAACAACCAAGAGGCGTCGTGTTTCATTTGTAGCGCTAGGGACGCTCGTCCATAACAATCAAGGGGCGTCATGTTTCATTGGTAGTGCTAGGGACGCTCGTCCATAACAACCAAGAGGCGTCGTGTTTCATTGGTAGCGCTAGGGACGCACGTCTATAACAACCAAGAGGCGTCGTGTTTCATTTGTAGCGCTAGGGACGCTCGTCCATAACAACCAAGAGGCGTCATGTTTCATAGGTAGCGCTAAGGACGCTCGTCCATAACAACCAAGAGGCGTCATTTTTCATTGGTAGCGCTAGGGACGCTCGTCCATAACAACATGAGGTGTCATGTTTCATTGGTAGCGCTAGGGACGCTCGTCCATAACAACCAAGGGGCGTCATGTTTAATTGGTAGTGCTAGGGACGCTCGTCCATAACAACCAATGGGCGTCATGTTTAATTGGTAGTGCTAGGGACGCTCGTCCATAACAACTAAGGGGCGTCATGTTTAATTGGTAGCACTAGAGACGCACGTCCATAACAACATGAGGTGTCATGTTCCATTGGTATTGCTAGGGACTCTCGTCCATAACAACCAAGAGGCGTCATGTTTCATGGTATTGCTAGGGACGCTGTATGGAATCCCGGTCACAACAGCGCATGAACAGATGAATACTTGAAGAGGATAATAAACGATCATTGAGCGTATAAGCTGACTGCAACAAGTCGTGTCTCTCCCGCGACGAGACGTATGCCTCGAAAATAGATGTAATACAAGAATGTTGAATATTTATGCAAATTTCCATGGATAGGATGACATGATGATAACATACTGAACTGCCACCTTTGTGATGATGATAAATTTAACCACATATATTATTCGTGTTGTTAGCAAGGCTTGTTGGAAGTAAGTGCATTCAATTCGAAGGTGGACTATCGACCTATTACTGACTACAGCAAAACACACCATGCGTGCATTACATCAGGCATCCTAGTAAATACTCGATCAGATTGGCAATACATTTATTTCATCCGACAACACCGAGTGAACATTCAACATTTTTTCACCATGGGACACAAAATCACTTTTCATGACAAATGTTTCACAACCCTTCGCAACAATATAAATTGCAGTATGAAAGATAAGGTTTACAGAGAGGTATCAATCTTATTCAAGAGCAACAGACAGGGACATATGATTTACAGCTTTTGAAAGCTATGATATATGACGTCAGTTTATATGCACAAATGAATATATTGCATTACCTAAAAATCGGTGATATTATCAAATATAACCACCCCTGTCCCTTTAAGCTCGTTCTAAGCGCAGCCAGAATCCACAGAGGTAATGCAATTGACCCCCTCCTGTTGGTCAGTATATTGGTTCATGCTGATGGACCAAATGTTAAACCGTTCATACGTGCTTCAAACACAACAAATATTCGGCACTGTAATACACATACTATAGGATTTACATCACTACAAATTAAAAATTGTTATGATTGTATCTTGCTGTAGATATTAAACAACGATTCACAACGATGTAAATTATACATGATTTAATATAGAGTAAAATCTGCATCGCTGATGCCTCATTTCGATTAATGCATCGTCGTTAATTTTGATGTCTATATATTACATGGTCTAAAAGGATTTACATCACTCTATGAATCAACATTATACTTATTACATACATCAACAGCCAATACCAAGAATTCGCTACAAGGTGACCAATTATATACCTTTTCATACACTGGGCCATATTTGCAAAGCCTGGCCACCATCGTGTGGTGACAATTATATGCTAGTATTGCATCCACACTGAACACTACGACTTCCGTGAACTGCAAGTTCGGTTCGAAGAGAGGTTACAACGCACTTGCAAAATATTAGCAATCTTATTTCAATGTAATTTACAAAGATCGTTTCATCGGACATCGCACAAAGGTGTGAGACGCAATGTATGGAGTTATGTTTACAAGTGAATAACCACAATGCATTGCATTGGTTTACTTTGACACCGAGAACATCTATTGCAACCAACAAAAATGATCATGAGGCGGAAACATCTCTAATTAAACAAAACATTTTAGCTCGGTCGCAAAAGAAGTGGTGCGTGCGTGTCATTATCTGCGGGGCTATTTGAACACCGAGTCGACAATTGATGCGACTTCAAATAAAAACGTAGACATTATTCATTTCAGACGCAGCAGATAAATTAACCTGCCGCTATTAGGCACGGCAACTTCTCGGCCTACCCCTACCCCCTTACCAGACGGCCACAATACAATCCCAAAACATTCCACTCTTCTGACATCATTTGGCGTGCCACTTCAGTTATCATTATAAATGATTATCATCTAGAAACTTTAGCTTTGCCCAAAGAAACAAATATACGTTGCATGGCCACAAAAAAGTTTCTTCGCCGATTTTTGGAATTCCCGATACTTGATGGTGTAAATGATGGGATTTATCGTGCAAATGCAATAAAATGAAACCACTGTGAATTGGAAAAAATCCGTACGAAAAAACGAGAAGCTTAAAGTGTTGCTTAGAATGAGCATGTAACACACCTGGTTGCAAGATGTTAGTAAGATGTAAGCCGAAACCATAATGCAAAGCGTTTTAATGACATTGTCACGTGCCTTAATCGTCTTGGCATCGTTTTGTGAGACAACTGCATTTATCGGTGCGACCATGGACTTTCGTATGTGCAAAGTCCACGCCATTCTGACATAGCAGTAGAAAAAGATGAGACAGGGAAGTAGAAATCTACTCAAAAAATTAAAGTAGATGTACACTTGCTTTGCCCCATTGCTCTGCCACCTGTAGAGATGACGACACTCGCCGTTGCCCGTCACAGACGTTGCCAGGGTGAGAGAGATTTGTACCAAGAACATAGCTGACCAAATAAGTAGGACTGAGATTTTAGCCCGAGTTTTAGAAACAATCGTCTTGTATCGGATAGGTTGAGTTATCGCTATAAATCGTTCAATGGTCAGCACAACCAAGTTCCATGTTGAGCCTAGACATCCGGCCCAGAATGGAATATGGCCCGTCCAAAAGTTACAATAGAAATAGCCTGAAACGCCATCAAAGGAGTGATTATCCTGCGGCGTTGTCTTCCACAACAGGAGGAAAAAACTGGACCAGAGATCCAAACAGCTCTGATTGATGAAGTAGACTGAAGCCACCTGGTTACGCAGATGCTTATACCTGAGAAGGACAACGAGAACCAGGATGTTGCCGATGATACCGGTCAGGGATATGGTAATGTAGAGCGGGTCTAGGGGCTGTCTCGACGAGGTGGTCGCACTCCTGCGGCTAGCTTCAGTCACCTCAGGGGTCCACGAATTTTTATTTACCTCCGTTAGAACTGTAGAGAGGCTTTTATTAGAGAACATCGCTTCCATGCTGCTTATGAATGGGCGTTCCTGCTACGATCCAAGACCTGCATGAACTATTTTGGTTGTTTACTACTTTAATGTAACAATGAGTGCGTTGTTATACACAAATTATGATAAGATTCACTTGCAACATCTCCTATATGTATAGTTAATCGAATCATTCTGTGATAATACATTTAATAAATGCAGGTGACAATTCTCAGAACTCACAAATAATATTTTTCGTTGAGATATATGAATAATTGCTTAGCTCTAAAGCAAAATTCGCTTTTGTTCATCATTAAATGTCAAGAAAAATGGGGCTGAAAGTGACTTTTTGATAGATCGAATTGACTAGAGTCTCTTTCGAAATATACTCCCACTAAAAATGCTATGGACACAGGATATTTAATTTATTACATAGTAATTATTATACGTACCTTTAATCATCGCCATGGATATTCTTTTCAACATCTGTTATATAACGTAGAGTAGAAATGACGAAAGTTCTAAGGTTAAATTATGGCTACTAACGGTGCTCCGTGGGAATCCCTCTTCAAATATATAAGCCAAGCTGCGCGAGGGAAGAAAACAAATCCCTGCTTAGAGCAAATGCGCGCGCAGGAGGTTCATTAGGGACAAATCCACTGGAGCAGGTGCAAATGGCCAAGACAGTGCAGATTTTGACGCATCATGAGAGATGCATAACGAAATTAAACACACATTATATATATATGAATATATATATATATATATATATATATATATATATATATATATATATATATATATATATATATATAATGTTAAATTAACTTCCTGCGCGCGTATTCGCTCTAAGCATATATAAATATATATATATATATATATATATATATATATATATATATATAATATTTATATATATTTATATATATATACAAACATATAAACATTATATATATACATTACATATATATATATACGCATATATATAAACATATATATACATATATATATATATAAATATAAAATATATATATATGTATATATATGTATATATATATACATATATATATATATATATATATATATATATATCTATATATATATATATATATATATATATATATATATATATATATCTATCTATATATATGTATGTATGTCTATATATTATATATATGTATGTATATTCCTCCTCTCAGGGTCTTAGCCAGGTTTCGAAAACTGCCCGTCCATCCCCACCCCAGCCCCGTCCATCACGTTATGACCAACAGATTATAACAGCGAGGCAGACATTTCAGAATGATGCTCCAATCGACCGTGCACAATGTGTACCACACTCTAGTTGTCATTATTCTTACAATGAACGGATGGACGGGTTTCGGGCTAAGACCCTGATATATATAAATATATATATATATATATATATATATATATATATATATATATATATATATATATATATATATATATATATATATATATAGAGATATATATATATATATGTAGAGATGTATAGATATATATATATATAGAGATGTATAGTCTATATATATCTCTCTCGAGAGAGAGAGATGAGAGAGAGCGCGAGAGCGAGAGAGAGAGAGAGAGAGAGAGAGAGAGAGAGAGAGAGAGAGAGAGAGAGAGAGAGAGAGAGAGAGAGAGATAGTGGCTATGGTAAGAGATCTCACTCCGACTAGGTATACGGTGGGTAGGCAAATGAATGAAACAAATGCCCGTCGTCAGGTTGAGCTGATATAAAATCACAGCAGCACATGGGATTGCTGATCCAACATCTCGTGGGTAGCTGCATTGCGTCTTGAATTGAAGATATGGATTCTTCTGATTGGTCGAGGCGAACGCGCTCCCGTGTTGATGATTGTGAGAGACGTTTTGACAAAGCAGCGCTCTTCTCACACGTGGCGTGTCCACATATTTTTTGGGGCGAAGGTGCGAGTGAGTTCTTATGGCATAGCTATAAGATTTTTGATACCTAGCTATCCTTCGTCATAACGAATACACTATTACAGATACGTATTGTTTAATCAGCTCGCTGTTTGATTTGTGGATTGTATTAGCACACATGCTTTGTGACTCGACTATTTCAATCAAACCCGTCAATAGTATCCAATGACAACAAAGCAATTGTTGTTCGCTCCATGAACAAACTAATCACCAGTTACTAGCACAATAGATTGGCCACAAACATCGAGCACGTTTAAGCCCTATTGATGCCCGGCTCGCCATTCACAGTTAACCATTCATCTTTAATACCCCTTTTCAGCCGTTGCTGAATAAATAAGTGATCACTGTGGCACATATAATTCACAATTTTCGTTGTGTAACACTGCTTAAAAGTGAGACAAATCTATTGACAAACTGTCCTTCATGAATGAATGACGGACAAAATGGAACGGGGTTAAGTGAACCTTATCTGATGTATTTTTTTTATTACGTAACTCGCTGTTTAGTCATAAACATAGCGACCTTGTGGCTTGGTAAGGAACATATCCTGCGATAACATCTCTTGCACGACTGGAATATCATCAGCCGAGTAGATGGACTCAATCGCATATATGTATGAAGCAATTTCATTGGTGCCATTTAAAGCCAGGACGCTCGGCCGTATCTCTCAGAAGCATTTCAACAGCAGATGTGGCGAATGCTTTCAAGCATCCAACTGTTGCAGTTATTTTACCTCCTAATTTAGTTGCCTGCTAGTGCGATAGGTCCGCCTGTGTTTTTTGCCTGCTAATGCTATAGATCCGCCTGTGTATTTTGCCTGCTAGTGCTATAAGTCCGCGTCTGGTTTCTTTTTGCTAGTGCTTAAGGTCCGCCTGTATTTTCTACCACCTAGTGCTATGGGTACTGTTGTGTTTTCTACCTGCTAGTGCTCTGTGTGCGCTTGTGTTTTGTGCCTGCTAGCGCTATAGGTCCGCCTGTGTTTTCTACCTGCTAGCGCTATGGGTCCGCTTGCGTTGTAATCACCTGTTACATTAGCAAAGGAGTGAATGCAGCACACGGAACTATGACTAATGGATGAAATCCTTGAATGTCTCGAATTATCGTCAGGCTGCCATGTTAATGGATATTCACAATACATACCCTTTAGCGCTAACACGGAAAATAAAATTTGACACTACCAAAAAAGAAAGGAAATTTAGCTAATAGAGAGGCCGAGCTCTTGGTAGAGCTGACAATCACTGTGGTGAGGAGGAAACCCACACAGTGCGTGATATTATTTGCTGCCTCCCTCGTGTGGTTCCTCCCTCGTGTGGTCCCTCCCTCGCGTGGTCCCTCCCTCGTGAGGTCCTCCCTCGTGAGGTCCTCCCTCGTGAGGTCCCTCCCTCGTGTGGTCCTACCTCGTGTGGTTCCTTCCTCGTGTGGTCCTACCTCGTGTGGTCCTACCTCGTGTGGTTCCTCCCTCGTGTGGTTCCTCCCTCGTGTGGTTCCTCCCTCGTGTGGTTCCTCCCTCGAGTGGTCCCGCCCTCGTGTGGTCCCTCCCTCGTGTGGTTCCTCCCCTCGTGTGGTTCCTCCCTTGTGTGGTTCCTCCCTCGTGTGGTCCCCTCCCTTGTGTGGTTCCTCCCTCGTGTGGTCCCTCCCTCGTGTGGTCCCTCCCTCGTGTGGTCCCTCCCTCGTGAGGTCCTCCCTCGTGTGGTCCATCCCTCGTGTGGTCCCTCCCTCGTGAGGTCCTCCCTCGTGTGGTCCCTCCCTCGTGTGGTCCTACCTCGTGCGGTTCCTCCCTCGTGTGGTCATACCTCGTGTGGTTCCTCCCACGTGTGGTTCCTCCCTCGTGTAGTCCATCTCGTGTGATCTTTTCCTCGTGTGGTCTCTCCCTCGTGTGGTCTCTCCCTCGTGTGGTCCTCCCTCGTGTGGTCTCTCGGTAAGTGTTCAATGCTGGACATCAACTAAAATGATGATATGTTATCCTTGAAGCAACAAAGTAGTGATATCATCTACAAACAGTACTTATCTTTATTTGCAATAGGTGAGCGTATACGTGTAGTCCCCGTTAGTGTGCTATCAATTGATCAGCTGTCAAGGGATACCAGAATGGAATAGAATCAAGCGAGTGTCGATCACACAATGCCTCGCTGACGCTTCGTCATGATTGGTTCCATCAGGCTACAATATAGCATATTGCCCTATATATCAAGCTTGTAACTTATTTACCAGATGGTCGTCTATCTAACACGACCGGAGTTGATAAGTCTTCACTGCGGAAGTGCTGACAAAGCAGGTGGCAAGCGGGGACTACTTATTCTCGCTGTGGGAATCGTCAACTGATCGGGCAACATCCCGCCGTTGATAAGGGCATAATTGTGAAATATCAACCACAGCTTCTTTACAAAGATATCGGTCTGATATATCCATCCATTAATACTTATATACGAATATGCATACATGCATATATACATACATACATACATAAATACATACATACATACATACATACATACATACATACATACATACATACATACATACATACATACATACATACATACATACATACATACATACATACATAATCATACATACATACATATATACATATACATATATACATACATACATACATACATGCATACATACATACATACATACATACATACATACATACATATATACATACAAACATTCATACATACATACATACATACATACATACATACATACATACATACATACATACATACATACATACATACATACATACATACATACATACATACATACATACATACATACATACATACATACATACATACATACATACATACATACATACATACATACATACATACATACATACATACATACATACATACATACATACATACATACATACATACATACATACATACATACATACATACATACATACATACATACATACATACATACATACATACATACATACATACATATATAAACGCAACTGTGGTGTCTCTCTTATCTTATGACAACTTTTATTTGGAACCAGGGTTTGAATTAAATACCTTTATTATTCACCACAACATAGCATACCATTACACCTATTGAATGCACCGCAATTATATATTCACACAACCGCGACAAACATCTCATAACAGCTACTAAGCAGACACGTCTTCTCACTGCCCATAACGCGCTTCGTCGGAGGAACCCCGCTCAAACAATACCTGCCACCAGGGCATGCAGCCTTCTGTTAATGCGATAAAGACGGTAATATGTTATATAACCTGAATGTAATAATGTCAAATACAACAACTATGACGTGCTCATTAGAGGTCACCACATCATTATCATCATTATCAAAGACATATACTAACTACCACTATCAAGATCCACAGCTTCACATCCTGAAGATTTCCCCACAAATCATGACAGAACACATATTTCATTTGTTTATAAAGGGCATGGTAGGGGTCTTGCCTGTATCACCTGCTACGTATCTGCTCGACCCGTGAGCTCGTAAGTACGCCCTCTACACTCCGAAACTACCGCCGCTGTGCTACGAGATTGGGTTGAAGTTTGTAGCAAGCCGTTTATTGTTTCACATTTATTGCAAACAAAAAGTTTTCTTGCACATTTCTGAAATTCGCGATACTTGAAGGTGTAGATTATAGGGTTCACCAGACATATGAGGTAAAATAGAACCACCGTTAACTGGAAAAAGTCAGTTCGGAAAAACGAAAAACTGATGACGTCAGTGATAATTAGCATATAGCATACCTGGTTAGACGACGTGAGCACAATATACGCGACAACCATAAAGAACAGCGTCTTGATCACATTGTTACGCGCCTTTATTATCTTAGCATCTTTCTTACCATGAGCACCGGGATTAGGGCCAACCATGGAATTTCGTGAGTGCAAACTCCACGCCATTCTAACATAGCAGTACAAAACAATGAGACAGGGAAGAAGAAATCTACTCAAGAAATTAAAGTAGATGTACACTTGTTTGGCCCCTTGGCTCTGCCAGCGGTAGAGATGCCGACAAGCGCCGTTCCCACTTTTAGAAGTTGCCAATGTAGTTGCTGCTTTGAATCCCGATACCAGCCGCCCAGATGAGCACGACGGAAACGATGGCCCTGGTTTTAGATACCATGGTCTTATACCGGATGGGCATAGTGATCTCTAGGTACCGTTCCATGGTCAGCACAACCAGGTTCCACGTAGAACTTCTCACCCCCGCCCAGAATGGAATATGGCCCGTCCAAAAGTTACAATAGAAATAGCCTGAAACGCCATCAAATGAGTGATCATCCTGCGGCGTTGTCTTCCACAACAGGAGGAAAAAACTGGACCAGAGATCCAAACAGCTCTGATTGATGAAGTAGACTGAAGCCACCTGGTTACGCAGATGCTTATACCTGAGAAGGACAACGAGAACCAGGATGTTGCCGATGATACCGGTCAGGGATATGGTAATGTAGAGTGGGTCTAGGGGCTGTCTGGACGAGGTGGTCGCACTCCTGCGGCCGGCTTCAGTCACCTCAGGGGTCCATGAGATCCCCATCAGAGCTGTAGTGAGGCTTCCGTTGTTTATACTCATCTTGCTCATGTTGGAATTACGTTCGCGCTGACGTACAAGTCTGCAAAAAGTAACACAAAAACCAACCATCGTTTAAGTATGCGATGTAAACGATAATTCTCTCTTAAGCATAAAGTAGAGGAGCGTCATTTATAAGTAATTTCACTTAGATCTTGCTTTGTGCTGAGCCTTGGCATAAATAACATTATACAAAAAAAAAACCAAAAAAACACACACACACACACACACACACACACACACACACACACACACACACACACACACACACACACACACACACACACACACACACACACATATATATATATATATGTATATATATATATATATATATATATATATATATATATATATATATATATATATATATATATATGTAACAACCCCGATTTGTCGATCACGTTTACAGATCCATAGATGGGTCGCCCATCTGCACGTACCACGAATTACATTATATATGACATACAGACAGAAAAACATCTGCTTTACAAAAAAACAAGAAAAAAATTTATGTCTCGCCGCAATCCACGGCAAGCCATTTATTAATTTATTGTTAATTTCCTCAAGAACGGTGTCAAACCTTGATAAAAAAAATTTGCCCACTGACTTTTGAAGTAAACTCGGTTTCATGGTGTGGTGATATATGTACTATGAACAGGAATTTGAAAAATGATAGGTCATGTAAGTCTATGGGAAGCCACAATGGATTTGTTGTATTATTCCGTGAGTGTGGTCTATAACAATATTCAAACCTTTATAATAATAATTTTACCGCTGACTTTTGAAGTTAACTTGGTAATACGGTGCAGTGATAAATGTACTATGATCAGAAAATAACAAAATGATTGTTCATCGAAGTCTTTGGGGAGCCATAATGGATTTTTTGTTGTATTCCGTCAGTGTGGTCTATTACAATATTCAAACCTCCATAAAAATAATTTGACGATTGACTTTTGTAAACTTGGTAATACGGTGCTGTAATATATGTACTATATGATCAGAAATTAAAATGATAGGTCATCCATTTTTTGGGATTTTTTGTTGTATTCCGTGAGTGTGGTCTATTACAATATTCAAATCTCGAAGATCGTATTCACAGCTGCTGATAACTGCTTTATTTTGACGACATGAGCTGCAGATACTCTTCGTTGTTCTAGCGCGCTCGTCTTGACAAGTATTCCCTTGATCTCATCTTGTGGGGGGGGGGGGGGCGCACTTTACTGTATAGAGGTAGCATACATGTGCCGCGCGACGGGGTATGTTTTTTCGGCCTCTCGACTTGTACGACGGGCTTTATTGGGCCTCACCCCATGTAATGTTGTACGAACTTTTCAATAGAACCAAATTATTTTCAAAAACGCGTAATTCCCATTGGCTTAACATGTGGATCTTAAATTCGTAATATCAGAGATTTACACCAGTGGTCTATACTTTTTATTTTTCATTTCTCGAGCTCTATATACGAGCTAACTCTGTGCAAAAAAGTCGAGAAAATCTATGTACGAATTTAGAACTGTCGCGATTGTCTTAAACTGCTATCTGAATTGAAAATCCCAATAAAGCCACCGACTAACTAAAACCACACCCCACAGCAGAAGAGACGCCATGTTTGTGGAGCGCGCCAATGTTGGTTTATTTTATTGCAGATATATCATGTGGTGAAAACAAGATAACAAACACTTACCGTAATGTTCCGGTGACAGCAATGATTACCAGTCAAGTGTTCACACACGGAATTTCAGTGTACCAAACGCCAAGACTCGCCGAGTTCTGCCGGTGATGCTTCCTTGGGGTACCTATTATACGGCTCCGAACATGGCCACTGGACACATTTTCCGGGCATGCGCACATTGGCCGAATCTCCGAGAGTCTGCCTATGTACCTACTTACCTACCTACCTACGACGTATTTTATGTATGCATTGACAAACGTCGACTTGTGTTGTACATGAGCACAGAGCATTCGCAAGTTTGTAGGAATACATAGCGCGGAAACACCTGCGACGTTGTTGATGCTTTTAGTTGATTATGTACTTGCATAAAGCGATACATTTGACCTGGGGCTTACACTAAATCAAAGAAAAGATGGCCTTGTTAACGCTGGAACGTTTTGTATAGCATGTTATTGCCATATTCAGATAATATGCCTCGAATACATTAACCTTGAATTTTGGTACATTCATTTTCATTGGATTCGTCAGCGGTTTATTTTCACCTGTTGAAGGTCGACGGGTAGTGCATTATTCAGGTATATAGCTACGGCTACATAATATCGTAGTGGCCGATGCGACGTGCATGTTCAATAAAGCTTATCTCATACTAATATAAACATACACACAAATATACATGCAAATATATATATATATATATATATATATATATATATATATATATATATATATATATATATATATATATATATATATATATATATATATATATATATATATATATATATATATATATATATATATATATATATATATATATATATATATATATATATATAACAGAATATTACTAAATTACCTGCGGTACAGATAACAGGCTTTCTCTTCTAGGACATTCGTTGTCACAAACGCATGCCGTAATCTAAGACAGAACGCGAATTTAGGTGGTATGGCGCTGCCCGTACGTCTCAGTGTGGCCCTCTGGTATATTAAGGTGTAGATAACTATCATCCACACAATCACTTGGTACGACCGTTAACCGGGTTTCTCCCTTTCAGTTGCAAATTAATCAACTTGTCTCTGTTCTACACAGTCACGTGGAAAGCAATTTGCGGATGCCTATATCAAGCAAAGTGTCTATTAATCGCAATTGTATCCGTCACCTTTAATCTTGATTTCTCTTGAAGATTGAGTTTCATCTATACTTTAATCTTGCTTAGACGTTCAATATTTTAGGCACGTATGAGCGCTAATATTTTCATCTAAATACCCATCTACATGATAAAAGCTACAATGCATGGTTGCTCTAAAGCGAGCGATCAGTAGGCTTATTGGACATTCCCGGTGTCCTGAGCAGCGCTCCATTCTTGTCAAAATGAATTCATATTATCTTTGCGAAAATCGCACGTAGGCTCTTTTTTCATTTTGTATTCCCCATGCTAGCCGTGGCCGACCAAAAAGAGCTTATATCATAGTAATAGCTAGTAATTGAGCCGCGGGGGTTGAGTTGATTGATTGGTGATGTTCTTTATGCTTAAATAATAATAATAAGATTCTATGTGACTTTCATTGGACGTAATAATACTTCATTGCATCACAAAAACTAACAATATGATGTGATCGTTTCTTGATTGCTTAACACGAAACACTAAATATGACATTTATGTGTTTTTGTGTATCATAAGCCAATTACCATTTGGGCTGTTCACATTTTCATTGATCACAAGCCAATGCTATATGACTTAATCATGTTTTGATTCAACAAAATTTAACCCAAAGCAATTATCCCTTAACATAATCATGCTTTAATTTAGATCAAAACAATAAGCACTCGACATAATCATGCTTTAATTTTGCTCAAAACAATAAGCACTGGACATAATCATGATTTAATTGAACCCCAAGCAAAAATCCCTTGACATAATCATGCCTAATTTCAAAACAAAACAATAAGCCTTCGACATAATAATGCTTTAATTCCACACAAAACAATAAGCCCTCGACATAATAATGCTTTAATTCCACACAAAACAATAAGCTCATGGCATGATTTAATTTATAACAGCAATTACCAAAACAATACTTCCCAAAACACAAAACCCCCTCAGATATCTTTCGCTCATAAATTACAAGAAGTGTGACGTTCCTACAGTGAAAGACGATCGAGTCAGCCATTGTCAATCACATTCCAATCTCTGTGTTAGCATCGAGTGCGCTGTGTGCAGGAGGTGAACTCAGTGCTTAAACATGTTAAATTAAAGAGACTGTTCAGCCCCATATTTGGAACGAGGTTGCCTAGCAAGCTGTTGGCAACCGCACCTTGGAAACCGAAAGTTTTAAGTTTTCAGACTTTCAGTCGCTACGCGGCGCTGTGGTCTCAGAAAATAGTTCCTTACTTCGGCTGTCGCCATTTATGTTGTCGGACATTACCCTTCCTGCTTGTCGGTCTAATGTGTGTGCAAAGATGCCCACAACTTGAATGAGTGAAGATTTGATGAAATCCACATTATGTAACCAAAGCGGAAGAATACACATCGATAGCGAGGTAAATTCAGAGCGCGTTATGATTTACAACTAACATTCGTGTGGTTCATGGTTTTAGGGAGGCACCGTTATCGATGGAATGACATAATTGAATAAAACAGATTTCCACAGTAGATCATGAATATTTCCAGTCAAATAATAATGTTAAAAGCTTATCAAGATTTTCAATCATGTAAACTTTGCGGCACAAATTAGAAGATGGCATTACTTACGTCTGCGTTAAACGTAGTAATGTTATAATGAAATGATCCCTGATTGTCTTATATGGACTGAACAGTCTCTTTAAGAGGGGGTTGAAGTCTTGATAGAATTAGTAGGTTTCGAGAAAGCAGTCGTAAAAGTTATGACGGTAATAATGGCTGGTTGAGCATGTATAAGACTGTTCTGTGTAAAGCTACACAGCTTAACAAGTGCATTTGGTATTTAGATGCCTTGCCATTTGGTGCAGCACAAAAGTCTCGCGGTGCAGGCAAAGAGTTTATAGCTACGTATAAACACTTTGGTGCAGGTGACTAATAGCGTGATGGGGTCACCACAAAAAGACAGTGATCAGTTTCCCATTCTACATCATTGGTAGTAAAGAGGATATCTATATAACTCAGTCAAGCTCGCTCCGTAATTTAGCATGCTTGATGTTGTCACCCTATCAGATGTAATCGCAAAGGATTTCTTGAGATCGCACTTCTCGTACCAACATCATAACGTTCAGTGGATCGTTGCTGATCAAGGTGAAAACCCGATTTGGAGGCTTAACCGGACTCACATCCTATGGTGGACCCTTGCCCTTGGAGAGCAATCTTAAAGAGGATTGACGTCCCGGCCCCAGGGCATTGGGATCAGTTTTAAGGATGATTGACATCCCGATGCCTGGGCACTGGGATCAGTTTTAAGGAGGATTGATGGCCCTGCTTCTGGTTTTCCGGGAGAGGTCGGAGTGAGGATTGACATCCCGGCCCCTGGTCTCTGGGATCAATTATAAGGAGAATTGATGGCCCTATCCCTGGGTACTGGGATCAGTTTTAAGGAGGATTGACCTCCCTGCCCCTGATCTCTGGGATCAGTTTTAAGGAGGATTGACCACCCTGCACCTGGTCTCTGGGATCAGTTTTAAGGAGGATTGACCTCCCTGCCCCTGGTCTCAGGGATCAGTTTTAAGGAGGATTGACATCCCGGCCCCTGGTCTCTGGGATCAGTTTTAAGGAGGATTTACGTTCCGGCCTCTGGTTTGCCGGTAGAGGTCGGAGTGAGGATTGACTTTACCGCCCCGGGTCGCAGGGAGCTTTGTGGGTTAGGATGGTTGACCACACTACCCTCATTGGTTTTGCTCTTCGTGGATGTTCTTCGAGACTCCCTGCCAAGACTTGACACCCCATGGTGACAGGGAATCCGCGCAACTTTCTCCAAGTCCAGACAATAATGAGTTACGTCTCCCAACCTGCGTCAACGCATAAATGCTCACAGAACTTAATTGTGCACGCAGCCGGTCCCAGTTGTGGGGTGGTTTACTGCCTCGCATTTCGACCCAGGGGCTGTGGGTTAGACTCCAAGGTGTGACAACCTGACTGGTTACTCGTGACTCGGAAGATCAGGTAAAAATTTCGGGGCTATCGCTGAAAGGGGATGTAAAAGATCCTGTGAGAACGACGTGCTCCTTTGCAGTGTCCACCCTCAGAGATACAGACTATAATTCGAACTAACAAACAAACAGACCGCGTCGTGCTCCACACGCGCTAGGATCCATTCATGCATAGCGCACGAGTTCCAATGCGGCTGTGAACTAGTTATTCGAGTACCTTGATAGCTATGATCTGAGACGTAACTCGCCTGCCGAGTGTTCAATTTAGGGTATACACCAAAAGCCACCTGACCATGCGTCGGAGTAACAAAATGAACCGAGAAGTGACTGCTTGATTGAGTAACGTGTGAGACTTAGTTGCCACTCCGCGTATAACCACGTACCCGACAGGATATCTGAAATGCGATGAGACATAATGAGGAACAACGCCGTTATAAGAACGCGACGCGTCACAAGAGTAACAGCATAGTTATAGAACACAACGTGTCACAAAAGGAACAATACGGTTATAGAACTCAACGAGTCACAAAAGGAACAACATACTTATAGAACAAAACGAGTCACAAAAAACAACAACATTGTGGTAGAATTCAACATATCACAATAAGAACAAGTTCGTTGCAGAATAACGCGCACCATTACAGAAATGTGTGTCAGAAGGTAGCGTTTTTGTGGGACAACATTGTTTATCCTAAATAAACTCTTATTTTGCGGTGCACATTTCCCATTTTCTTCGACTCTTTTGGAATAGGATAAATATTGTTCAGTGGGAACAGATTGTGGTGGTATTACAAACTGACTTAGGAGAAGCGGTGGATACATCCTCGAATTGTCCCCCACCATCCCTCACCTGCGCCATCAGAATGGCTTGTAACACGTCCAACAATATCACAGTGGATATGATGCACTTGGGTAAGGTGTGGTACGCCCATGTGTACGGATTCGGATCGGGATTTGCCCTCTGTTTCCTCTTAGTTCTCGGCTACCTCATGTACGTCCTCTGTCGCTCCTCGATGCAGCAGCAAGGTGGGAAGAACTACTACTGTTTCCTCCTCGTATCTACTTGTCTCTGCTGCGTTACCAAGACCATAGCGTTATTCGTCGATCCCTATGGATCCAAGGACTGGATTCCGAAGATTGTGACGTTGATACTTCGTGATCTCTCCTTCCCATTCCTCGCGTCGTCTGCCTACATGTTACTTCTGGCGCTGTTGAAGCTGACGAGGATGAAGCGCCTTCAGAAACGACTCCTCTCCCTCTCCCTGATGATCATCATCATCGTCATCAACTTCCTCGTCGCCATCGTTACTGATATTATATTAGGGGTGAACTTGAAAGTCTCTAATCTAGAAATAATCTGCATCGCCTATTTTATCATCTTTGGTATCATTTGTACGACAGGGTTCGCATATATTGCGTGTAAATTTTACCAGTTGATTTACAAGAACCGTAAGACATTGGGTATACAGTCAAGCACAGCTACTGCCAACCAGACACCCACCAAGATGCCACTGGCAATGAAGGTAGCCATTGTCGTCATGGTAACATTTGCATGCCATGTGGCTGTTCTTGTCATTAGACTGATTCAGGTTGTGACGCAATGTGATACGGGTGCACTCAACTCGCCGACCGCTAGATGGACACTGAATACGGTCCAATTGAGCCTAGAACTCTTCTTCTCCTTCACCGTCTTGTTGTTGTGTATATTTGGAACGAGAACTAAACCGACAATTAACAGACACCAGCCACCCCTTGGGGCTACAACTGCCATATAATTGTTTTATGAAGGCTCTTTTCCTGTGAATGATGTGAATATGTTCGGAGCGTAGTGATCCTGTCTTCTGCTGCAGGAGCAATGTGATCTGGTCTATATATTTATTTATTTATATATGTACATATATATATATATATATATATATATACATATAGTAGAGATATATATATATATATACTATATACATCCTGGTATATATATGTGCCAAAACTTATGCCTCTTTCTATATACCCGTGGACGCTCACAAGTAAGGATATATATGATATTATATATATATGTCATATATAAATTGCTATGATACTTCTATATATATATATATATATATATATATCAGGTGAACCCTGCTATATATAAGCACATAGTCATATATATAGCAGGATTTAGTTCGGCCTAATCATAGGCAGATCCTGCCGCCATGTGATGAGGGGGGAGGCCTAATGCTATCTATTCACCCGTGGACGCTCGCAAGTAAGGAAAGAATGATATTATCACTACATGTCAATAAATTGCTATGACACTTCTCTTGCCCGAGGTAAATCAGGTGAACCCTGCTTACAATAAGCACAAGTCACAGGGAGCAGGATTTAGTTCGACCTAATCATAGGCAGACCTGCCGCCAGTGATGAGGGGGGAGGGTAACTATCAGACCTGCCGCCAGTGATGAGGGGGGGGGGGGGGTAACTATCAGACCTGCCACCAGTGATGAGGGAGAGGGTAACTATCAGACCTGCCACCAGTGATGAGGGAGATTGTAACTATCAGACCTGCCACCAGTGATGAGGGAGAGGGTAACTATCAGACCTGCCGCCAGTGATGAGGTGGCCGGGGAAACTATCTTACACATCGAGCCATATGCTGACACCGCCGGTTCTCTCCGCATCGTATCCGCCTTTCACACGTTTGTTCACTGAACGCACACAAGCGCTGTACATAACCTCACTTGTACATACAAACGCCCTAACAAGCACAACTAATGCCCTAGGGGCAAACTATCCCTAACAAGCCTGCCGCCTGTGATGACTTAACATCGAGACATATGCTGATACACACAACTGCATCTTCGCGATCCGCTCCGCATCCGCCTACCACACGTTGGTTCACGTGAACGCACACACGTGCCATACATAACCTCACTTGTACATACAAACGCCCTAACCAGCACAACTTATGCCCTAACAAGCACAGATAATGCCCTAACAAGCGCAACTAATGCCCAAACAAGCACAACTAATGCACAAACAAGCTCAAATTTGTACACACTCGCCCTGACGCTGCGTAGACAGCTGATCTGGGAAAACCGAATTTGCAGCCACGCCTAAACCTGACGTGGCGAGTCAGGGCTGCTTAGGATGGTATAATGTATCATATGGCGGGAATTTTACTGCCTTGACTCGAACACTTCCCTGTCTACTTCCTTAATGGAGTGGAGAGTTCTCTGAGATTTGACCCATGGTCTTGTTTTGAATGAGTCGCGGCTCAGAGTCGCACCAAGTGATTGGCAGGTATGAAAACAACCACTCAGGTCAAGACGAGCATATTCTCCGCTGGGATCCTACTTGAGGGGCCTGTGTTCATAGTGGTTTCACCGCAAGCATTTGGCAATATAAGGTGTGCCCGCTTCTAGCGTTTCTGATTCCAGATTTTTTCATCTAATATAAATTTTTTTCGAATCATCGATGTTTGCTATCGCACCCTTCTCGCATCTGAGTAGACGTCTTACTCTTTCTGAAAACGACGCATGTTAAAAATTTTGCACCGATTCAGACAACTACCAAACACCAAACATATCCAAGTTATAGAGTTATAGTATGCAATGATGTTTTACAGACAATTTTATCCCTTTTCGGCGGGGGATTTCATTCATGGTAATTATTTATAGCTCGATCAATTTGGGAAGCGTTAAAAAGTCAGAAACACAGCAACATGTTTGTTTTCAAGTTCAAGACCACGCGCATTGCGCCTGCTCAGAAAGACGAAGTCTCACGCTAAGCCCGGGGGGGGGGGGGTGGACTAAGCCCCACAGATATACAGAGGGCGTGAATGGGTGTTTTTTTCAGCTCGTGCAACCATCGTAAATTGACTAGAATGATTTTTCCAAAATGGCAGACTCAGATCGCTCAGCTGGACTCGATCTTTATTGCAGTCAGACTGGAGACTGCTATAAATAGACTTTTTTTATTCATTGATTTTCTGAATGCGCAGAGTATCAAAGCTTCAACCCAAACTTTTCGCCGTACGCGTAGTTTGAAAACGGTATTCACGATATTACCGTTCGACGGAGCTACAGTGCCATGCGTCACCCAGTAGTTCACGCTAAATATAACATGCATTGGTATTGTCAGTTTCGTCGTGAGCTATAAATCTAGTGTGGTATTTTAGGCGCTATAATTGTAAGCGAAACTGTTACGTTTGTGGATGATTTATTACCGGTGTTATCGTATACGTCGGTTGGTTTTTATGGTGTGTGGCATGAAAGTTTGTCGTGAAAAACGTTATGACACAGAGCTTGTTGTAATGAACATTATGATGAATATTCATAAGAAGCTGAATTATTTACGTTATGATCATAAGCATGTACACTTCTACACAATACAGTTTAACGGAAATACGACGCATTGGAACCATCGATATATCCGTTATGACTCTCGGTTTTAACATTTATCCTAACCAATTTGCTTCAATGTTAGCTATCTGGTTTTGCGCTAAATATCAAGTAGTGTTCCAATAGATCAATGATACTAAAAATATCAATCAGTTTTCACCTTCGAGCCTAATCTCTGCTGCTGTGCCTCCTATTGGCTGGCTGACGTCAATCTCTCACCTCCATTATTGCGCTTCGTTAATATCCGCTATAGATGAGTATGAGGTGGAACGTCTCGCCAATATCAGTGTGGTATATGGTGACGGCCTTCCCTGGAGCAAATGCAACAATTTGTTTTGTTCCTTAAGTACACAACTATCTTTTCTTGCCATGTTCGGTAGCGTCTAAAGACACTCAGTAACCCCGTGGCTCTCGCGAAACACATACGGGACAGGTGTGCGCCACCTTGATTGACGACCTCGCATAGGTGTGTCAGTTAGGCACACAATGCTTCTATTATAAACCAAGCCAGAGATATTTCAACCGTGAATAAGTATGTGCAGTTTTATTCATTAAGCGTGAAGCGTGGTTGTTTATGAACCCAGTGAGGTATTGGTTTGAGTGTAAAAACAACCAGGGTTGTTTTCGCCTGGGATTACGTTGGCTCACATATTACTGCATTACTCTCATTCAATGCCGGCTATTATCCAAACCTTCACCCAAACTTGAAGCATCCATACTAAACAGCCTCTTCTTCACATGTGTCGGCAATATAATGGGTTGAAACCTTTGGTGTGAATGACATGCGCTCGCCATGCTGGGAGGTGTGGCAATAGGCTGAGACGTCATTATTTTTTATGCTTCGAGAGTGCTTATGTTTACGAGGATAAAACCAGCTACAAAACCCATTGAACGAACGTTCTCCAGTGGTAACAATGGGTTACGCAAGAGAGAACAAAGAATCAATATGAGGACTGATTACCACTAGCCCTGATTCTCAAATTAGGATATCTCAGTTGTTTTATCGGGTTTTTTAGCGACCGGCTATGAATTCCAGTGATGAAAAATCACAGTAAAAGACGATCTATTCAGCAATTGTCAACCACATTCCTATGGTTGGTCGTGATGAACATAACGTTCAACTGTTGCGCGCAATTAAATGTGCAGTTGCGCGCAACTTAATAAGCCAATCAGAGAGCACTTTATAGTTGCACGCAACTTAATGCGACCAATCACAGCACAGGAATTTGTTGCGCTCAACTTAATCAGCCAATCACAGAGCAGGAATTAGTTGCGCGCAACTAATTCAGCCAATCACAGAACTGGAATTAGTTGCGCGCAACTAAATCAGCCAATCACAGCTCAGGAATTAGTTGCGCGCAACTTGTTGTCATTATTCTTGTCGGTTTGTCAAATAAACCACCTCAGAATCGCCGACTTTTTACCAGATCGGCAACGCTACGATTTTGTATACAAATGGGTCGTTATTTCTTGAAGACAGGTCCAGCAATGAGTCGGTTTTTTTGGCAATGAACTGGTATACCAATAGGTACGTTTTTTTTGACAGCAATGGATATTTGTTTTGTGATGGGTATCCAATATGATGCTCAATATTGGGTGTTAGCTCAACTCCCCTAGGTCAATGATGGCCAGCCCTATTTGGTTGCGTTGTTTCAAAGACAAGTTTTATGGCATGACAGGCAAGCAGAAAGGTCAGCTCTGTACATTCTCCTTCCACTGTTTCTTGCAATATCGTCTACCTCATGGGTCGGACATCCTGGGGCGCTCGTTGAAAGCCTGCGGGCCCGAGTCACACATCTGTTTATTTAGTGGCCGCTATTCAATTAATAACTGCCTTGCCGTAACGAACCAGATCATCGTTGGGACTGACCACGGTATCAGCAACGTTTTTTGGTTTTTTTTTTTGCAGTTGCGAAGCTTAAAAAACATACTTTTTCATTCTGAATCGTTAGTTTGGTATATGGATGGGTCTTTTGTAGCTCCTCGAGGTAGTCTAGGTATGATTTGGGGTCATTAATTTTAGTATATGTATCGGTGACCCTTAAAAAAAAATTGTTTTGTCCTTTTACTAGTCTGCGTCCCAGACTCCAGGGGTTCCGCTACGCTTCTCGCCCTAGAGTCTACGATAATATAAGGTCTTAAACTGGCGCGTCCGAATATTCATTAGACACGTTCGTTAATCTTCGTGACCAATCAACGCAAAGGTTGTGACCCGGATTGACCTTAATTGCGCGTGTCTGGCTTGTGATACGCACCCTCGGTTCTATGTGACGTCATGGACATTGTAGTGGTCTGTGTCCAATGAGAACACATTGAATGTCTTCTGGATTTATGGGGCGTTTTAAAAGTTCAAATTGGCACCACAACAAGCGCTTTAATCGCTTAGCTGCACGATAATATGTTTACGTAATAGTCAGTTAATAAGAACCAGTTGTGTGTCTGCTTCTCTCGCCGACTGTGTGATTAACGGTGCCACTCAGCGTGAAACAACAAATCGGAGTGTTGTAGAATGTGTGCCCGGCTTATAAAAATCACTCATCCGGTTAGACAAGTTCTTCGGAACTTGTAGAACTAACCAATGAGAGACAACGACTCAAAAGTACCCGAGAGTGACAGAGAGACAGGGCTTGTGATTGGAGCATCCCAAATCTGGGATGCCTGTCCAGTTCAAGACATTAAGGTCGCCTAGACCTGAAGGCGAGACTATTGAATATCAGTAACACGTAAACAGCGCCCGGTTCCCTTTTCTCATTTTGGCTTGGTATAGATATGATCCGGTTTTTGTTTCCCATGGCGGCTCACCCCTACCCTTTTCCAAGGAGAGAGACCAACCCCCCTCCCCCCACCCCAGGAGTGGTACATCAATTGATTTTCGCTCTCTTAGAGACTATCATTTGCACTGTATCATAACGGAGAGTGTTACTTATCAAATCTAGCTACGGAAGCTTCTTTGTAGCGTGTATCATGGCAAGTCGTCGCGAGATACACGGTCCATCATGTACGTTTCAAGTTGTGTTGTCCAAGTGTTCACCCCAAAAAAATGCTCTGTTCTTCTAACTCAACGGTGCGTTAGCGAGCTTAGCGGGAAGAAGACAACCGGAAAGGGTCGTCTCATTAACATATTCAAATCACACATATTGACATATTTATATGAGTATCAACGGCGCTTCATAACGGGTTTAGGTATATACATGGGTGGTTAATAAATTGTTTAAAAAATTCATGTGTTGTTCATTGGACAGAGCTGTGATTGGCTGATTAAGTTGCGCGCAACTAATTCCCGTGCTGTGATTGGCTAATTTAGTTGCGCGCAACTAACCTGTGTTGTGATTTTCAGATTTAGTTGCACGGCCAGCCATACATTCCACCCTCTGTGATAGCATCGAGTGCGCCGTGTGCAGGAGGTGAACTCAGTGCATAAACATGTCAAGTTAAGAGGGAGTCGAGTGTCTTTCCCCATATCACCCACGTGACCATGCGATAACATACTTATCGCGATGGCCTACACGCGATAATCAAGCACGACGCTGTCTCCTAATAATGATAATTAGCGTGAACCTATGTTATGTAAGGTATCTGCCTGGGACCTGTAAATATGTCAGGTAGTCTGTTAATCCCCCATTCGGCCTCAGCTGCCTGTGTTGTGTGAGACTTGCAGAACCTTCCCAACTCTGGCAATCAGAGCTCCGCCGACTTCGCCGTAGTTTGATGTTAGCAACACTGTAGCGCAGTAGACACGGCTCGGCAGGTGTTACAATTTCGCGCCTCAGCATGATTCCCAGGAGATGGGGTAATACCGTGACTTCCCAATGAGCGTTACGCAACCAGAATAGCGGCTGGCAAGCAAATGACTCTTGAGAAAACCTTCGTTTTAAAGAGACTGTTCAGCCACATATAAGGCAATCAGGGATCATTTCGTTATTACATTACTACGATTAACGCAGACGTAAGTAATGACATCTTCTAATTCGTGCCTCCGATTTTACATGATGGAAGTTATGTTGATAAGTTTTTAACATTATTATTTGACTGGAAATATTCATGATATACTGTGGAGATCTGTTTTATTCAGTTATGTCGTTCCATCGATAACGGTGCCTCCCTAAGACCATGAACTACACGAATGTTAGCTGTAAATCATAACGCGCTCTGAATTTACCTCGCTAACGATGTGTATTCTTCCGCTTTAGTTACATAATGTAGATTTCATTAAATCTTCACTCATTCAAGTTGTGGGCATAATTGTGCACACATTAGACCGACAAGCAAGAAGGATAATGTCCGACAACATAAATGGCGACAGCCGAAGTAAGGATCTTTTTTCTGAGACCACAGCGCCGCGTAGCGACTGAAAGTCTGAAAATGTAACATTTTTGGTTTCCAAGGTGCTGTTACCAAGCAGCTTGCTAGGCAACCACTTTCCTTATATGGGGCTGAACAGTCTCTTTAAGACTTGTAAAGTGTGCGTGATATTAAGAAACTCCGTAGTGTTGCCCATGCTAGAGCAGCGGTGCTCTGTGAGGGACCATCTCTAGTGAAGTTGTTTTCTCGGTGATATATCGACACGGTTGCAGTTATCGGAAAAAGACCGAGCTTTTTCTGGAGCTCTGATTGGCTGAGAGTAGGGTGCCATGCGATAAGATAGAATAAGTCTAAAAGTTGTGACCATTAGAACTGAAGAATGGCTGGTTGAGCATGTATAAGACTATTCTGCTTAAAGCTACACAGCTTAACAAGTGCACTTGGTATTTAAATGCCTTGCCATTAGGTGCACCACAAAAGTATCGCGGTGCAGCTGACTAATAGCGTGATGGGGTCACCACAAAAAGACAGTGATCAGTTTTCCATTCTACATCATTGGTAGTAAAGAGGATATCTATATAACTCAGTCAAGCTCGCTCCTTTAGCTTGGTTGATGTTGTCACCCTATCAGGTGTAATCGCAAAAGATTCCTTGAGATCGCACTTCTCGTACCAACATCATAACGTTCGTTGTATCGTTACTGGTAATCTGGTAATGGGAAATAACAATGTTAGAAATTGGATGATGTGCCCAAATGGGAAGACAGCAATCTATCGGGAATATTATGAATCGTCACAACCTTGCTCTGCTTATGGTAATTATATGATAATTATATGTTAATGATATGTTATGCGGCCCCTGGGCACTGGGATCAGTTTTAAGGACAATTGACGTCCCGGCCCCTGGTTTGCTGGGAGAGGTCTAAGTAAGGAATGACGTCCCAGCCCCTGGGATCAGTTTTAAGAAGGATTGACGTTCCAGCCCCGGGTTTGCCAAGAGAGGACTAAGTAAGGATTTACATCCTGGCCCCTGGTCTCTGGGATCAGTTTTAAGGAGGATTGACGGCCCTGCCCCTGGTTTGCCGGGAGAGGTCGGAGTGAGGATTGACTTTACCGCCCCTGGTCGCAGGGAGCTTTGCGGGCGAGGATGGTTGACCACATTACCCTCATTGGTTTTGCTTTTTGTGCCAAGCGGACGTTCTTTGAGACTCCCTGCCAAGACTTGAGACCCCATGGTGACAGGGAATCCGCGCAAGTCCAGACAATATTGAGTTACACCGGTACCAGGCACTCCGTCTCCCAATCTGCGACAACGCATAAAGGCTGACAGAACTTGATTGTGCACGCAGCCGATCCCAGTGGCGTGTTGGTTTACTGCCTCGCATTTCGACCCACGGGCTGTGAGTTCGACTCCAAGGTGTGACAACCTGACTGGTTACTCGTGACTCGGATGATCAGGTAAAAATGGCAGTGAGAAAATGGGATGTAAAAGATCCTGTGAGGACGACGTGCTCCCTGGCAGTGACCACCCTCAGAGATACACTCACTGCTAGTCGTTCATAGCCTGCATTGCTAAAAACGACTATAATTCGAACAAACAGACAAACAGACTGTGGCGCACCCCACACGCGCTAGGATCCATTCATGCATAGCGCACGAGTTCCAGTGCGGCTGTGAAGTAGTTATGCTAGTTCCTTGTATAGCTATGAACTAAGTCGTGATTCGCCAGTCAAGTGTTCAAGTAAAGGTATAAACATCAAAACCCACCTGCCCATACATCGAGTCACACAATGAATTGAGAAGTGACTGCTTGATGGAGTAACAGGTGAGACTTTGATGCCACTCCTCGTATAATCAGGTAGCCGACAGGATATCTGAAATGCGATGAGACCTGATGAGGAACAACGCCGTTATAAGAACGCGACGCTTCACAAGAGTAACAGCATAGCTATGGAACTCAACGCGTCACAAGAGTAACAACATGGTTGTAGAACTCAACGTGTCACAAAAGGAACAACATGGCTATAGAACTAACCGTGTCGCAAAAAATAACAACATTGTGGTAGAATTCAATATATCACAATAAGAACAAGTTCGTTGCAGAATGACGCGCACCATTACAGAAATGTGTGACAGAAGGTAAAGTTTTTGCTGGACAACATTGTTTATCCTATGTTGTGGTGTACATTTCCCATTTCTTCGACTCTTTTGGAATAGAATAAATATTGTTCAGTGGGAACAGATTGTGGTGGTATTACAAACTGACTTTGGAGAAGCGGTGGGTACATCCTCGCATTCTCCCCCACCATACATCACCTGCGCCATCAGAATGGCTTGTAACACGTCCAACAATATCACAGTGGATATGATGCACTTGGGTAAGGTGTGGTACGCCCATGTGTACGGATTCGGATCGGGATTTGCCCTCTGTTTCCTCTTAGTTCTCGGCTACCTCATGTACGTCCTCTGTCGCTCCTCGGTGCAGCAGCAAGGTGGGAAGAACTACTACTGTTTCCTCCTCGTATCAACTTGTCTCTGCTGCGCTACCAAGACCATAGCGTTATTCGTGGATCCCTATGGATCCGAGCACAGGACTCCGAAGACTATGACGTTGATGCTGCGTGATCTCTCCTTCCCGTTCCTCGCGTCGTCTGCCTACATGTTACTTCTGGCGCTGTTGAAGCTGACGAGGATGAAGCGCCTTCAGAAACGACTTCTCTCCCTCTCCCTGATGATCATCATCATCGTCATCAATTTCCTCGTCGCCATCGTTACTGATATTGTATTAGGGTTGAACTTAGCCGTCTCTAATCTAGAAATAATCTGCATCGCCTATTTTATCATCTTTGGTATCATTTGTACGACAGGGTTCGCATATATTGCGTGTAAATTTTACCAGTTGATTTACAAGAACCGTAAGACATTGGGTATACAGTCAGGCACAGCTACTGCCAACCAGACACCCACCAAGATGCCACTGGCAATGAAGGTAGCCATCGTCGTCATGGTAACATTTGCATGCCATGTGGCTGTTCTTTTGATTAGACTGATTCAGGTTGTGACGCAATGTGATACGGGTGCACTCAACTCGCTGACCGCTAGGTGGACATTGAATACGGTCCAATTGAGCCTAGAACTCTTCTTCTCCTTCACCGTCTTGTTGTTGTGTATATTTGGAACGAGAACTAAACGGACAATTAACAGACACCAGCCACCCCTTGGGGCTACAACTGCCATATAATTGTGTTACGAAGGCTCTTTTCCTGTGAATGCTGTGAAAATGTTGGGAGTGTAGACTTCTGGTGCAGGAGTGTTGTAATCTGATCTATATAATTATTTATATATATATGTACATATATATATATATATATATATATATATATATATATATATATATATATATATATATATATATATATAATATATATATATATATATATATATATAATATGTATATATATATATATATATATATATATATAGATATAGATATATTATATGTATATTATAATGTCATATATATATATATATATATATATATATATATATATATATATATGCATATATATAGATATATATATATATATCATATATATGTGTGTGTGTATATATATATATATATATATATACATATATATATCTTATACCTATAAGTGACTTATGTTTTTCCTTACTATGGACATCCTGGTATCATGTGCCACAACTTATGAGGCCTCTTTCTATTCACCCCATGGACGCTAGCAAGTAAGGAAAGAATGTTATTTACCACATGTCAATAAATTTCTATGACGCTGTTGCCCCAGGTCAATCAGGTGAACCCTGCTTACAATAAGCACCAGTCACAGAGTGCTGGATTTAGTTAAACCTAATCATAGGCAGACCTGCCGCCAGTGGTTAGGGGGGAGGCTAACTATCAGACCTGCCACCAGTGATGAGGGAGAGGGTAACTATCAGACCTGCCGCCAGTGATGAGGGAGAGGGTAACTATCAGACCTGCCACCAGTGATGAGGGAGAGGGTAACTATCAGACCTGCCGCCAGTGATTAGCGAGAGGGTAACTATCAGACCTGCCACCAGTGATTAGGGAGAGGGTAACTATAAGACCTGCCGCCAGTGATTAGGGAGAGGGTAACTATCAGACCTGCCGCCAGTGATGAGGGAAAGGGTAACTATCAGACCTGCCGCCGGTGATGAGGTCTGTCGCTAGGGAAGCGCTTTCATATTCGAGCCATATGCTGATACACACACCTGCGTCTTCTCCACATCGTATCCGCCTACAACACGTTTGTTCACTGAACGCACGCACGCGCTATACATAACCTCACTTGTACATACAAACGCCCTAACAAGCACAACTAATGCCCTAACAAGCACAATTTATCCCCTAACAAGCACAACTAATGACTTAACAACCACAACTAATGCCCTATCATGCACAACGTACGATTCGCGTGATTGCACATGCATAAGAACGATCACATAAGTACACTACCTAACGTTTTGCATTCCCGGACATTGTTGGTTAGCAAGATTTTATAAATAACCAAGGGATAACTATATGCTAAATGTACATAGATCAATGCAAGATCATACAATAAACACGAACACACGTACGTGCGCGTGCACACACTCTCATATAAACGCATGCCCGCTCAAATATGTACACACATGCACTGACGCTGCGTAGACAGCTAATCTCAGAAAACCGAATTTGCAGCCACGCCTCAACCTGACGTGGCGAGTCAGGGCTGCTTAGGATGATATAATGTATCATATGGCGGGAATTTTGCTGCCTTGACTCGAACACTTCCCTGTCTACATCCTTAATGGAGTGGAGTGTTCTCTGAGATTTGACTGATTGTCTTGTTTTGAATGAGTCGCAGCACTGATTCGCGCCAAGTGATTGGCAGGTATGAAAACAACCACTCAGGTAGAGATGAGCATATGCTCCGCTGGAATCCTACTTGAGGGGCCTGTGTTCACAGTAGTTTAACCGCAAGCATTTGGCAATTTAAGGTGTGCTCGCTTCTAGCGTTTCTCATTCCAGATCATTTTCATCTAATAGTACATTTCGGTCGATGTTTGCTCATCGATGTTTGCTCATCGCACCCTTCTCGCCAAACCCCCGTCTGAGTAGACGTCTTACTCTTTCTGAAAACGACGCAATGTAAAAATTTTGAGATCGATTCAGACAACTACCAAACACCAAACATACACAAGTGATGGAGTTATAGAATGCAATGATGTTTTACAGATAATTTTATCCCTTTTCGGCGGGGGATTTTGTCCATGGTAATTATTTATAGCTCGATCAATTTGGGAAGCGTCAGTCAGAAACACAGCAACATGTTTGTTTTCAAGTTCAAGACCACGCGCATTGCACATGCTCAGAATGACGAAGTCTCATGCTAAGCCCGGGAGAGGGGGTGGACTTAAGTGTATAGCGAAAGTATACATGTGCTGCGTGAATGGACATGTTTTTTCGGCCTCTCGTCTTGTACGACGGGTTATACATTCGCATAATACCTTGTACGACGGGATATACTTTTTGCCTTTCTCAACTTGTACAACGGGTACGGGTTTTCGAGTTCCCGCGGCACACCCCTATCCGTGTTAGGGCAAGAGCTCCCCCCACCCCGGGATGCTAAGGCAATGCGGGAAATCGCGGGATTTATATTTTCCAAAATGGCAGACATCGTATCGCGATTTTTCGGAAACGATATATCGATGGCATTTATTGAAGAATAGCTCCGAGTGGGGGTAAGTTTTTGGTGCGCATATACTTTTTTATGTAAAGGCTCTTGATATAAGTAATTTTCTAGATGCGCAGAGTAGCACTTCAACAGCTTCAACCCAAACGCGTTTTCGCCGACGCGCGTATAATGGTTGTATCAGAACGGTATATATTTATATTACCGTTCGACCAGAGCTACATCGTGCCATGCGTCACCCAGTAGTTCACGCTAAATAAAACATGCATTGGTATTGTCAGTTTTGTGGTGAGCTATAAATCTTGTGTGGTAATTTAGGCACTATAATTGTAAGCGAAACTGTCACGGTTGTGGATGATTTAGTACCGGTGTGGTGTTATCGTATTCGTCGGTTGGTTTTTATGGTGTGTGGCATGAAAGTTTGTCGTGAAACACGTTATGACACAGAGCTTGTTGTAATGAACATTATGATGAATATTCATAAGAAGCTGAATTTTTCACGTTGTGATCATAAGCATGTACACTTCTACACAATACAGTTTAACGGAAATACGACGACATTGGAACCATCGTTCCTTATGACTCTCGGTGTTGACATTATCCGAACCAATTTGCTTATCTGTCTGGTTTTGCGCTAAATTTCAAGTATTCCAAATATTTAACGGTTTTGCACTAAATTTCAAATAGTGTTCCAATAGATCACTGATACTAAAAATATCAATCAATTTTCACCTTCGAGCCTAATCTCTGCTGCTTTGCCTCCTATTGGCTGGCTGACGTCAATCTCTCACCTCCATTATTGCGCTTCGTTAATATCCGCTATAGATGAGTATGAGGTTGAACTTCTCGCCAATATCAGTGTGGTATATGGTGACGGCCTTCCCTGGAGCAAATGTAACAATATGTACACAACTATATCTTTTCTTGTGATGTTCGGTAGCGTCTAAAGACACGCAGTAGCCCCGTGACTCTCGCGAAGCACATGCTGGACAGGTGTGCGCCACCTTGATTGACGACCTCGCATAGGTGTGCCAGTTAAGCACACAATCCTTCTATTGTAAACCAAGCCAGAGATATTTCGACCGTCAATAAGTATTTGCAGTTTTATTCATTAAGCGTGAAGCGTGGTTATTTATGAACCCAGTGAGGTATTGGTTTGAGTGGATGTAAAAACAACCGGGGTTGTTTTCGCCTGGGATTACGTTGGCTCACATATTACTGCATTGCTCTCATTCAATGCCGGCTATTATCCAAACCTTCACCCAAACTTGAAGCATCCATACTAAACAGCCTCTTCTTCACATGTGTCGGCAATATAATGGGTTGAAACCTTTGGTGTGAATGACACGCGCTGGCCATGCTGGGAGGTGTGGCAATAGGCTGGTTCATTCAGGTCGACCCCACTTGCTGGGGGTCGGGGCTAGTGAGGCCGTGGGTATGAATACACAACACAGGGCAGAAGGAGCTGTCGATTTGTTAGCTTTGCACCTAGATCAACCACGTTGACAGACGACATTTAATCAGCTCTGCATGACAGACTACATACAACGCGTTATGACAGACTACATTAAATAAGCTCTGTTTGAGCAGACTTCATACAACACGCAATAACATACTACATTTGATCAGCTCTGTTTGAGCAGACTTCATACAAGTGCAATGACATACTACATTTGATCAGCTCTGTTTGAGCAGACTACATACAACGTGCAATGACAGACTACATTTGATCAGCTCTGTTTGATAGATTGTTTACTCCATACCACTTATACACAGCGTCACTCCGGGCAGCGCATTTTATGTATCTCTATCCCTCTCTTCTCGTCAATATATCTGCGACCCCGGAGCACTCGTTGGTACTCAACACGGTGTATTTACAACAATCGCTTCCGATCGAGAATCGCTGGTAGCAATATTTCCTCCCTGAGCAATCAATTGCGGAGGCAAAGACTCTACATGTAAATGGTCCCAGCCTCTGACGCACCCGCAACATCGTTTTTTTGTACAAAGATAGTGTCAGCATTTTGGAGAAAAAAATAATTCACTGGCCAAAGAAATATAATCCATTTGGCGGTGTTTATAAACTCTAAATATCCTTGAAGAATTTTTCACCGAACTATTCACCGGTCGATATCATAGGCGGGGATCGGATCGGATCAGGGATTTCATTTGCCGTACTTGGCCTGCCCCTCTATTCTCATACCACATGAAGCTTACGAGGCGGACATGGCGGGCGTCTGTGGTTGCGTTCGCTGTTTGTGTGCTAAGTTGGTGGACGAGTGATCCTAGCGTTTGATGCCTTTCGCGTCATCAGAACTAGCAGGGTTCCCTTAGCGAGCTCGAGGAGCCTCCCGACTGTATCTGGATACATAACCCTCCAACACTCGATGCTGAGACGTCATTATTTTTTTTGCTTCGAGAGTGCTTATGTTTACGAGGATAAAACCAGCTACAAAACCCATTGAACGAACGTTCTCCAGTGGTAACAATGGGTTACGCAAGAGAGAACAAAGAATCAATATGAGGACTGATTACCACTAGCCCTGATTCTCAAATTAGGATATCCCAGTTGTTTTATCGGGTTTTTTAGCGACCGGCTATGATTTCCAGTGATGAAAAATATGGACGATAGCGGGAACTCACACTGCGCTTTATCTTGCACACCATTATCCGGCGTCATCATGATGATCAACAGGAACAACAAAACAACATCCTCCTTCCTACAGTAAAAGACGATCTAGTCAGCAATTGTCAACCACATTCCTATGGTTGGCCGTGATGGACATAACGTTCAACTGTTTGGCGCAATTAAATGTGTAGTTGCGCGCAACTTAATAAGCCAATCAGAGAGCACCTTAGAGTTGCACGCAACTTAATGTGACCAATCACAGCACAGGAATTTGTTGCGCTCAACTTAATCAGCCAATCACTGAGCAGGAATTAGTTGCGCGCAACTAATTCAGCCAATCACAGAACTGGAATTAGTTGCGCGCAACTAAATAAGCCAATCACAGCTCAGGAATTAGTTGCGCGCAACTAAATCAGCCAATCAGGGTTTTTTTCGCCCAATTGTTCCTCACTTGTTTTCATTATTCTTGTCGGTTTGTCAGATAAACCACCTCAGAATCGCCTATTTTACCAGATCGGCAACGCTACGATTTTGGTATACAAATGGGTCGTTATTTCTTGAAGACAGGTACAGCAATGAGTCGGGTTTTTTGGCAATGAACTGGTATACCAATAGGTACGGTTTTTTTGACAGCAATGAATATTTGTTTTGTGATGGGTATCCAATATGATGCTCAATATTGGGTGTTAGCTCAACTCCCCTAGGTCAATGATGGCCAGCTCTATTTGGTTGTGTTGTTTCAAAGACAAGTTTTATGGCATGACAGACAAGCAGAAAGGTCAGCTCCGTACATTCTCCTTCCACTGTTTCTTGCAATATCGCCTACCTCATGGGTCAGACATCCTGGGGCGCTCGTTGATAGCCTGCGGGCCCGAGTCACACATCTGTTTATTTAGTGGCCGCTATTTAATTAATAACTGCCTTGCCGTAACGAACCAGATCATCGTTGGGACTGACCACGGTATCAGCAACGTTTTTTTTTTTTTTGGGGGGGGGGGGGGAAGGGTTTGCAGTTGCAAGCTTAAAAAACATACTTTTTCATTCTGAATCGTTAGTTTGGTATATGGATGGGTCTTTTGTAGCTCCTCGAGGTGGTCTAGGTATGATTTGGGGTCATTAATTTTAGTATATGTATCGGTGACCCTTAAAAAAATTGTTTTGTCCTTTTTCTTTTTTCAAGACATTAAGCTCGCCTAGACCTCAAGGCGAGACTATTGAATATCAGTAACATGTAAACAGCGCCTGCAGCCATCAGGCTAGGGGACCTTGACTATCCTTTTTCAGAGGATTTGGTATGTAAATGGTTCTCTTTTCTCATTTTGGCTTGGTATTGATATGATCCGGTTTTTGTTTCCCATGGAGGCTCACCCCTACCCTTTTCCAAGGAGAGAGACCCTCCCCACTCCCCCACCCCAGGAGTGGTACATCAATTGAATTTTGCTCTCTTAGAGACTATCATTTTCACTGTATCATAACGGAGATTGTTGCTTATCATGTCTAGCTACGGAAGCTTCTTTGTAGCGTGTATCATGGCATGTCGTCGCAAGATACACGGTCCATCATGTACGTTGTGTTGTCCAAGTGTTCACCCCAAAAAATGCTCTGTTCTTCTAACTCAGCAGTGCGTTAGCGGGCTTAGCGGGAAGAAGACAACCGGAAAGGGTCGTCTCATTAACATATTCAAATCACACATATTGACATATTTATATGAGTATCAACGGCGCGCTTCATAACGGGTTTAGGTACATACATGGGTGGTTAATAAATTGTTTAAAAAATGCATATGTTGTTCTTTGGACAGAGTTGTGATTGGCTGATTTAGTTGCGCGCAACTAATTCCTGTACTGTGATTGGCTGATTTATTTGCGCCTAACTAATTCCTGTGTTGTGATTGGTTGATTTAGTTGCGCTCAACTAATTCCTACGCTGTGATTGGCTGATTAAGTTGCGCGCAACTACTTCCTGTGCTGTGATTGGCTGATTTAGTTGCGCGCAACTAACCTGTGTTGTGATTTGCAGATTTAGTTGCGCGCAACTACACATTTGATTGCGCCCAACAGTTGAACGTTATGTCCACCACGGCCAACCATACATTCCACCCTCTGTGATAGATAGCATCGAGTGCGCCGTGTGCAGGAGGTGAACTCAGTGCTTAAACATGTCAGGTTAAGAGGGGGTCGAGTGTCTTTCCCCATATCACCCACGTGACCATGCGATAACATACTTATCGCGATGGCACCTACACGCGATAATCAAGCATGGCGCTGTCTCCTAGTAATGATAATTGGCGTGAACCTATGTTATGTAAGGTATTGGGACCTGTAAATATGAGAGGTAGTCTGTTTATCCCCCATTCGGCCTCAGCTGCCTGTCTTTTAGTGATGATTAGATAAATACTTTTCTTTCTATACTTGTTAGTTTATTTGATTAGAATATGCTTCGATAGTTTGTTGTGTGAGACTTGCAGAACCTTCCCAACTCCAGAACCTTACCAGATGTAATCGCAAAAGAGTCCTTGAGATCGCACTTCTCGTACCAACAGCATAACGTTCGTTGGATCGTTGCTGGTAATCTGGTAATGGGAAATAACAATGTTAGAAATTGGATGATGTGCCCAAATGAGAAGGCAGCGATCTATCGGGAATATTATGAATCGTCACAACCTTGCTCTGCTTATGGTAATTATATGATAATTATATGTTAATGATATGTTATGCGGTTGATTTTCAAATATTGAAGCTTCCGACTAAAAACGATCAAGGTGAAAACCCGATTTGGCCCAATTGGACGCTTTACCGCACTCACATCCTATGGTGGACCCTTGTCCTTGGGGGCAAATCTTAAGGAGGATTGACGTCCCGGCCCCTGGGCACTGGGATCAGTTTTAAGGAGGATTGACGTCCCGTACCCTGGTTTGCTGGGAGAGGTCTAAGTAAGGAATGACGTCCCAGCCCCTGGTCTCTGGGATCAGTTTTAAGAAGGATTGACGTTCCAGCCCGGGTTTGCCAAGAGAGGACTAAGTAAGGATTTATATCCTGGCCCCTGGTATCTGGGATCAGTTTTAAGGAGGATTGATGGCCCGGCCCCTGGTTTGCCGGGAGAGGTCGAAGTGAGGATTGACTTTTCCGCCCCTGGTCGCAGGGAGCTGTGTCGGCGAGGATGGTTGACCACACTACCCTCATTGGTTTTGCTTTTTGTGCCAAGCGGATGTTCTTCAAGACTCCCTGCCAAGACTTGAGACCCCATGCTGACAGGGAATCCGCGCAACTTTCCAGACAATATTGAGTTACGCCGGTACCTGGCACTCCGTCTCCCAACCTGCGACAACGCATAAAGGCTGACAGAACTTGATTGTGCACGCAGCCGATCCCAGTGGCGTGTTGGTTTACTGCCCCGCATTTCGACCCACGGGCTGTGAGTTCGACTCGAAGGTGTGACAACCTGACTGGTTACTCGTGACTTGGATGATCAGGTAAAAATGGCGGTGAGTAAATGGCGTAAAAGATCCTGTGAGGACGACGTGCTCCCTGGCAGTGACCACCCTCAGAGATACACTCACTGCTAGTCGTTCATTGCCTGCATTGCTAAAAACCACTATAATTCGAACAAACAGACCGTGGCGCACCCCACGCGCGCTAGGATCCATTCATGCATAGCGCACGAGTTACAGTGCGGCTGTGAAGTAGTTATGCGAGTTCTTTATATAGCTATGAACTAAGTCGTGACTCGCCTGCCGAGTGTTCAAGTAAAGGTATAAACATCAAAACCCACCTGCCCATACATCGAGTCACACAATGAACTGAGAAGTGACTGCTTGATGGAGTAACAGGTGAGACTTTGATGCCACTCCGCGTATAATCAGGTCATGCGATGCGATGAGACCTGATGAGGAACAACGCCGTTATAGAACGTGACGCGTCACAACAGTAACATCATAGTTATGGAACTCAACGCGTCACAAGAGTAACAACATGGTTAAAGAACTCAACGTGTCACAAGAGTAACAACATGGTTGTAGAACTCAACGTGTCACAAAAGGAACAGGATGGCTATGGAACTAACCGTGTCGCAAAAATAACAACATTGTGGTAGAATTCAATATATCACAATAAGAACAAGTCCGTTGCAGAATGACGCGCACCATTACAGAAATGTGTGACAGAAGGTAACTTTTTTGCTGGACAACATTGTTTATCCTAAATAAGCTCATATGTTGTGGTGTACATTTCCCATTTTCTTCGACTCTTTTGGAATAGAATAAATATTGTTCAGTGGGAACAGATTGTGGTGGTATTACAAACTGACTTAGGAGAAGCGGTGGATACATCCTCGTATTCTCCCCCACCATCCCTCACCTGCGCCATCAGAATGGCTTGTAACACGTCCAACAATATCACAGTGGATATGATGCACTTGGGTAAGGTGTGGTACGCCCATGTGTACGGATTCGGATCGGGATTTGCCCTCTGTTTCCTCTTAGTTCTCGGCTACCTCATGTACGTCCTCTGTCGCTCCTCGGTGCAGCAGCAAGGTGGGAAGAACTACTACTGTTTCCTCCTCGTATCTACTTGTCTCTGCTGCGTTACCGAGACCATAGCGTTATTCGTCGATCCCTATGGATCCGAGAACAGGACTCCGAAGACTATGACGTTGATGCTGCGTGATCTCTCCTTCCCGTTCCTCGCGTCGTCTGCCTACATGTTACTTCTGGCGCTGTTGAAGCTGACGAGGATGAAGCGCCTTCAGAAACGACTCCTCTCCCTCTCCCTGATGATCATCATCATCGTCATCAACTTCCTCGTCGCCATCGTTACTGATATTGTATTAGGGTTGAACTTAGCCGTCTCTAATCTAGAAATAAGCTGCATCGCCTATTTTATCATCTTTGGTATCATTTGTACGACAGGGTTCGCATATATTGCGTGTAAATTTTACCAGTTGATTTACAAGAACCGTAAAACATTGGGTATACAGTCAAGCACAGCTACTGCCAACCAGACACCCACCAAGATGCCACTGGCAATGAAGGTAGCCATCGTCGTCATGGTAACATTTGCATGCCATGTGGCTGTTCTTGTCATTAGACTGATTCAGGTTGTGACCCAATGTGATACGGGTGCACTCAACTCGCTGACCGCTAGGTGGACATTGAATACGGTCCAATTGAGCCTAGAACTCTTCTTCTCCTTTACCGTCTTGTTGTTGTGTATATTTGGAACGAGAACTAAACCGACAATTAACAGACACAAGCCAACTCCTGGGGCTACAACTGCCATATAATTGTTTTACGAAGGCTCTTTTCTTGTGAATGATGTGAATATGTTGGGAGTGTAGTCTTCTGGTGCAGGAGTGTTGTAATCTGGTCTATATAATTATTTATATATATATATATATATATATATATATATATATATATATATATATATATATATATATATATATATATATATATATATATATATATATATATATATATATATATATATATATATATATATATATATATATATATATATCTCTATATATATATCTATATATCTATATATATATATATATATATATATATATATATATATATATATATATTCACCCATGGACGCTAGCAAGTAAGGAAAGATTGTTATTTACTACATGTCAATAAATTTCTATGACGCTGTTGCCCAAGGTCAATCAGGTGGACCCTGCTTACAATAAGCATAAGTCACAGAGTACAGGATTTATTTCGACCTAATCATAGGCAGACCTGCCGCCAGTGATGAGGGGGGGGGGGGGGGGGGGTAACTATCAGATCTGTCCCCAGTGATGAGGGAGAGGGTAACTGTCAGACCTGCCACCAGTAATGAGGGAGATTGTAACTATCAGACCTGCCACCAGTGATGAGGGAGAGGGTAACTATCAGACCTACCCCCAGGGATGAGGGAGAGGGTAACTATCAGACTTGCCACCAGTGATGAGGGAGAGGGTAACTATCAGACCTACCCCCAGGGATGAGGGGAGAGGGTAACTATCAGACCTGCCACCAGTGATGAGGGGAGATTGTAACTATCAGACCTGTCCCTAGTGATGAGGGGAGAGGGTAACTATCAGACCTACCCCAGTGATGAGGGGAGAGGGTAACTATCAGACCTACCCCTTAGTGATGAGGGAGAGGGTAACTATCAGACCTGCCACCAGTGATGAGGGGAGAGGGTAACTATCAGACCTGCCACCAGTGATGAGGGAGATTGTAACTATCAGACCTGCCCCTAGTGATGAGGGAGAGGGTAACTATCAGACCTGCCACCAGGGATGAGGGGAGAGGGTAACTATCAGACCTGCCACCAGTGATGAGGGAGAGGGTAACTATCAGACCTTCCCCCAGTGATTAGGGAGAGGGTAACTATCAGACCTGCCGCCAGTGATGAGGGAGAGGGTAACTATCAGACCCGCCGCCAGTGATGAGGGAGATGGTAACTATCGCATCTGCCACCAGTAATGAGGGAGAGGGTAACTATCAGACCTACCGCCAGTGATAAGGGGAGAGGGTAACTATCACATCTGCCACCAGTGATGAGGGGAGAGGGTAACTATCAGACCTGCCACCAGTGATGAGGGAGATTGTAACTATCAGACCTGCCCCTAGTGATGAGGGAGAGGGTAACTTTCAGACCTGCCACCAGTGATGAGGGGAGAGGGTAACTATCAGACCTGCCACCAGTGATGAGGGAGAGGGTAACTATCAGACCTGCCGCCAGTGATAAGGGGGAGGGTAACTATCAGACCTGCAGCCAGTGATGAGGGAGATGGTAACTATCATACCCGCCGCCAGTGATGAGGGGAAGGGTAACTATCAGACCTGCCACCAGTGATGAGGGAGATGATAACTATCAGACCTGCCGCCAGTGATGAGGGAGAGGGTAACTATCAGACCTGCCACCAGTGATGAGGGAGAGGGTAACTATCAGACCTGCCGCCAGTGATGAGGGAGAGGGTAACTATCAGACCTGCCCTAACAAGCACAGCTAATGCCCTAACAAGCACAATTAATCCCCTAACAAGCACAACTAATGACTTAACAAGCACAACTAATGCCCTATCATGCATAAGAACGATCACATAAGCCTACCTAACGTTTTGCATTCCTGGACATTGTTAGTTAGCAAGATTTTATAAATAACCAAGGGATAACTATAAGCATAGATCAACGCAAGATCATACAGTAAACACGAACACACGTACGTGCGCGCGCACACACTCTCATATAAACGCATGCCCGCTCCAATATGTACACACACGCACTGACTCTGCGTAGACAGCTTATCTCAGAAAACCGAATTTGCAGCCACGCCTAAACCTGACGTGGCGAGTCAGGGCTGCTTAGGATGATATAATGTATCATATGGCGGGAATTTTACTGCCTTGACTCGAACACTTCCCTGTCTACTTCCTTAATGGAGTGGAGTGTTCTCTGAGATTTGACTGATTGTCTTGTTTTGAATGAGTCGCAGCACTGATTCGCGCCAAGTGATTGGCAGAATGAAAAACATCCACTCAGGTAGAGACGATCATCAGCTCCGCTCGGGTTGTACTTGAGAGGCCTGTGTTCACAGTAGTTTAACCGCAAGCATTTGGCAATTTAAGGTGTGCTCGCTTCTAGCGTTTCTCATTCCAGATCATTTTCATCTAATAGTACATTTCGGTCGATGTTTGCTCATCGATGTTTGCTCATCGCACCCTTCTCGCCAAACCCCCGTCGCCCCCCGTCCCCACCCACCCATCCTACACGTGCCCTATCGTTACACCTACTGTTTCGGCCGCCGCTGTTCTATCGCCCCACAGATTGAGATGGTAAGGGGTGTGCAGCTCGTGCAACCATCGTAAATTGACTAGAATGATTGAACCCAGCTCAGAGGCTTAGCTGGACTCGACCCCGCTCGATCTGGCAGTCAGACTGGAGACTGCTATAAATAGACTTCATTCATTGATTCAGAATGTATCATATTTTCCATCATATCAGACGTAACCAGTTGAAACTATTTACAGAAGACGATGTCATCGTGCTTAGCCCTACAACACGTCTTCCTTTTTCTGAAAACGACGCAATGTAAAAATTTTGAGATCGATTCAGACAACTACCAAACACCAAACATATCCAAGTTATAGAGTTATAGAATGCAATGATGTTTTACAGACAATTTTTTCCCTTTTCGGCGGGGGATTTCATCCATGGTAATTATTTATAGTTCAATCAATTTGGGAAGCGGTAAAAAGTCAGAAACACAGCAACATGTTTGTTTTCAAGTTCAAGACCACGCGCATTGCGCATGCTCAGAATGACGAAGTCTCAATGATAAGCCCGGGGGGGGGGGGGGAGAGAGGGGCACTTAAGTGTATTGAGATAGTATACATGTGCCGCGTGAATGGACATGTTTTTTCGGCCTCTCGTCTTGTACGACGGGTTATACATTCCCCGCCCCCCCCCCCCCCCCCGGGATGCTAAGGCAATGCGGGAAATCGCGGGAATTAATATTTTCCAAAATGGCAGACATCGTATCGCGATTTTTCGGAAACGATATATCGATGGCATTTATTGAAGAATAGCGCCGAGTGGGGGTAAGTTTTTGGTGCGCATAGACTTTTTTATGTAAAGGCTCTCGATATAAGTAATTTTCTAGATGCGCAGAGTAGCACTTCAACAGCTTCAACCCAAACGCGTTTTCGCCGACGCGCGTATAATGGTTGTATCAGAACGGTATATATTTATATTACCATTCGACCAGAGCTACATCGTGCCATGCGTCACCCAGTAGTTCAAGCTAAATAAAACATGCATTGGTATTGTCAGTTTCGTCGTGAGCTATAAATCTTGTGTGGTAATTTAGGCACTATAATTGTAAGCGAAACTGTCACGGTTGTGGATGATTTAGTACCGTGTTATCGTATTCGTCGGTTGGTTTTCATGGTGTGTGGCATGAAAGTTTGTCGTGAAACACGTTATGACACAGAGCTTGTTGTAATGAACATTATGATGAATATTCATAAGAAGCTGAATTTTTCACGTTATGATCATTAGCATGTGCACTTCTACACAAAACAGTTTAACGGAAATACGACGACATTGGAACCATCGTTCCTTATGACTCTCGGTGTTAACATTATCCGAACCAATTTGCTTATCTGTCTGGTTTTGCGCTAAATTTCAAGTATTCCAAATATTTAACGGTTTTGCACTAAATTTCAAGTAGTGTTCCAATAGATCACTGATACTAAAAATATCAATCAATTTTCACCTTCGAGCCTAATCTCTGCTGCTTTGCCTCCTATTGGCTGGCTGACGTCAATCTCTCACCTCCATTATTGCGCTTCGTTAATATCCGCTATAGATGAGTATGAGGTTGAACGTCTCGCCAATATCAATGTGGTATATGGTGACGGCCTTCCCTGGAGCAAATGTAACAATTTGTACACAACTATCTTTTCTTGTGATGTTCGGTAGCGTATAAAGACACTCAGTGGCCCCGTGACTCTCGCGAAGCACATGCGGGACAGGTGTGCGCCACCTTGATTGACGACCTCGCATAGGTGTGCCAGTTAAGCTCACAATCCTTCTATTGTAAACCAAGCCAGAGATATTTCGACCGTGAATAAGTATTTGCAGTTGTATTCATTAAGCGTGAAGCGTGGTTGTTTATGAACCCAGTGAGGTATTGGTTTGAGTGTAAAAACAACCAGGGTTGTTTTCGCCTGGGATTACGTTGGCTCACATATTACTACATTACCCTCATTCAATGCCGGCTATTATCCAAACCTTCACCCAAACTTGAAGCATCCATACTTAACAGCCTCTTCTTCACATGTGTCGGCAATATAATGGGTTGAAACCTTTAATGGGGATGACTTGCGCTCGCCATGCTGGGAGGTGTGGCAATAGGCTGGTTCATACAGGTCTTACAAAAACGACGCTGTTGACACGGTCCATTAGGACGACCACACTTGCTGGGTGTCGGGTCTGGTGAGGCTGTTGGGTATATGAATACCCAAGAGAGGCCGAAGGAGCTGTTGATTTGTTAGCTTTGCACTTAGATCAACCACGTTGACATGGAATGATACGGCAGTGCTGTACATACAACACGCAATGACAGACTATATTTAATCAGCTGTGTTTGAGCAGACTACATACAACGTGCAATGACAGACTACATTTAATTAGCTCTGTTTGAGCAGACTACATACAACGTGCAATGACAGACTACATTTAATCAGCTCTGTTTGATAGATTGTTTACTCCATACCACTTATACACAGCGTCACTCCGGGCAGCGCATTTTATGTATCTCTATCCCTCTCTTCTCGTCAATATATCTGCGACCCCGGAGCACTCGTTGGTACTCAACAGGTGTATTTACAACAATCGCTTCCGATCGAGAATCGCTGGTCGCAATATTTCCTCCCTGAGCAATCAATTGCGGAGGCAAAGACTCTACATGTAAGCAACATCGTTTTTTTGTACAAAGATAGTGTCAACATTTTGGAGAAAAAAATAATTCACTTGCCAAAGAAATATAATCCATTTGGCGGTGTTTATAAACTCAAAATATCCTTGAAGAATTTTTCACCGAACTATTCACCGGTCGATATCATAGGCGGTGATCGGATCAGGGATTTCATTTGCCGTACTTGGCCTGCCCCTCTATTCTCATACCACATGAAGCTTACGAGGCGGACATGGCGGGCGTCTGTGGTTGCGTTCGCTGTTTGTGTGCTAAGTTGGTGGACGAGTGATCTTAGCGTTTGATGCCTTTCGCGTCATTGGAACTAGCAGGGTTCCCTTAGCGAGCTCGAGGAGCCTCCCGACTTTATCTGGATACATAACCCTCCAACACTCGATGCTGAGACGTCATTATTTTTTTTGCTTCGAGAGTGCTTATGTTCACGAGGATAAAACCAGCTACAAAACCCATTGAACGAACGTTCTCCAGTGGTAACAATGGGTTACGCAAGAGAGAACAAAGAATCAATATGAGGACTGATTACCACTAGCCCTGATTCTCAAATTAGGATATCCCAGTTGTTTTATCGGGTTTTTTAGCGACCGGCTATGATTTCCAGTGATGAAGAATACGGACGATAGCGGGAACTCACAAGGCGCTTTATCTTGCACACCATTATCCGGCGTCATTATGATGATCAACAACAACAACTACAAAAAAACATCCTCCTCCGAGGCCTCTCTTGAAAAGTGCTCTGTTTCTGATCATTGTCAGGATCTACAGGATTACCTGCGCAGTACTCGCTGGTCAGCCATTCCTTCCAATGGAAACCCTAACTTCAGCACCACAGTAGCTGGCATCTCCTTCAAATCCCCGTCGCCTCAGCGTCCTCTCCACGGAAAGTCGCTGTCGTCTTGTAGCCTTGCTTCTGCGCGAGAACCCGTATGGAAGGTAAGTGTTTACTCAAATCATCCGCCAGTAGCTTGGTGGCGTCTTTGGTGACGAGCGTGCTACTGACCATCGCTGTGTCCACTCTGTCTTGGGGCGTTTCGCGATTGCAAATCCAGCGAGAGTCACGCCCTGCATTGGTACTAATTTCAGGGATCGAGATTTTGTCAGGGAATATCACACTTCTCCGCTGGTGTTGTTCGAAAACGAAAGCAAATTTTGTAGGTGCTGTGATGTGTAAAAGCCCCCTATCTCTAGTGAAAACAAGCAAATTCTCGTCGGATAACGTGTGTTATGGATCGTATGTGGTTGAAGAAGACCACGTCAAGCGAGAGCAATAGCGGTCGACAGAGGTCCCAGCAGGGGCAATGTAAGCTAATGCAACTGTTTCTCAAGCCGATAATGCACCGTATCCAGCACTGGTCCTCATCCATGATGACCATGATAAACAGGGCTGTTGTTCGTTCGTGACCAACATTAACCTAATTATGCTTCGTACGTGATCTTTATTTACAGGACAGTGGTAAGTTCGCGACCATCATTAGCAGGACAGTGGTAAGTTCGTGACCATCATTAGCAGGAATATGATATTTTTGTGACTATCATTAACAGGAGTATGGTATGTTCGTGACCACGATTAACGGGCCAGTGGTAAGTTCGTGACCAGTATTAACAGGCCAGTGGTAAGTTCGTGACCATGATTAACGGACCAGTGGTAAGTTCGTGACAATGATTAACAGGCCAGTGGTAAGTTCGTGATCATGATTAACGGGCCAGTGATAAGTTCGCGACCATGATTTACAGGCCAGTGGTAAGTTCGTGACCATGATTTACGGGCCAGTGGTAAGTTCGTGAGCATGATTTACAGGCCAGTGGTAAGTTCGTGACCATCATAACCGAACAACACAAACAACATTTGGCGCGTTACCTCAGGGGAGTGTGAACAGACAGCAAATCAACAAATCTCCTTGTTTCGTGCCACAATCTGAAACCCAATTAGTCCTGATCTCGCTAATCCCATCAACCTGACCCCGGTCAATCTATGTTTCATGTTCCGAGAGCAGGCAGAAGGCCTGAAGGGCCGATTGGAGAATTGTTGTGAGGCTATCCGGCAAGATTAATCCCCAGTTTGGAGTGGTATTGACAGAAATGAACAGTGTAGTCGTTTTGTGAGAATAGCACATTTGATGCAATCAATTCACAAGTTTAGCATTGGGTCTAGATGCGCTGTTACATGGCTGTCATCGCCTTCTTTGAAGTTGCCCCCGCATTAAGTCGAGTGGTGAACCACAATGATAATAATCAAATTAAACACTTATAACTGCAACGTTATGACGCAAGAAATGTTCATTATGATCCTGCGGTGGTTTGTTGCCGTCAGATCACGAATGCTGTCATTCAAAACATCGTTATTTCGTCACAGATAAAGCCTTTGTGGATTGGGATCTCTGTGGGTAGGGGAGTTGTGGGGGGGGGGAGCTAAAGGGAGTAGAGTGGCGATGTTGGGCGGGGGATGCATTTTTGTTTCAACATCTCTTGTTGGTGGGCGTTGGAATGCCGTCTTTATCGAAAGTAGCGGAGAGTCATCTCGTGGCTCTCAACAGGAGGGTGAAAAGAGCTTGAGTTTGTGTAATCGCTGACAGATAAGTAAGGAACATTCCCTGAGTAAATTGATTGTTTTTTTGTGACAGACGATATATTCAAGAGCTGTTGTATTCATGGTTTCCCTGATCATTGTGACAACCTGTCTGTACTGACGTAAGGTAGACAAGAGAATGGGGCCCAACAGTAAGGCCGGCACGTGATCTCCTCTGTGATGTGTCGCTGACACTAGTCTTCTTCTCTTACTGTCCTACCCTTCCTCTCGCTTATGTTCCATTAGCTTCTCTCACCAACTGCAGCGCATTATGAAGCCTCTTAAGACGAGTTGGCCGTGTCATGGCACCCCCCGTGTTGTCTACCTTATTCCGGGATGTGCGTCTGATATCTGACCTTATATGGAACTTCCGCCCTTAACTGGTCATTGATCCTCTGAATACAACAGGCAGTTCGATCAATCATGAATTTCACTCCTCCAACCATTGTGATCGTGGCATAGTGTCTGATAGACACAGAGGCAGCAGGACGATGATGTAGATACAGAGGCAGCAGGACGATGATGTAGATACAGAGGCAACAGGACGAGGATGTAGATACAGAGGCAGCAGGACGATGATGTAGATACAGAGGCAGCAGGACGAGGATGTAGATACAGAGACAGCAGTACTAGGATGTAGATACAGAGGCAGCAGTACGAGGATGTAGATACAGAGGCAGCAGGACGAGGATGTAGATACAGAGGCAGCAGGACGAGGATGTAGATACAGAGGCAGCAGGACAAGGATGTAGATACAGAGGTAGCAGGACGAGGATGTAGATACAGAGGTAGCAGGACAAGGTTGTAGACACAGAGGCAGCAGGACGAGGTTGTAGACACAGATGTAGCAGGACAAGGATGTAAATACAGAGGTAGCAGGACGAGGTTGTAGATACAGAGGCAGCTGGACGAGGATGTAGATACAGAGGCAGCTGGACGAGGATGTAAATACAGAGGCAGCTGGACGAGGATGTAGATACAGAGGTAGCGGGACGAGGTTGTAGACACAGAGGCAGCAGGACGAGGTTGTAGATACAGAGGCAGCTGGACGAGGATGTAGATACAGAGGCAGCAGGACGAGGTTGTAGATACAGAGGCAGCTGGACGAGGATGTAGATACAGAGGCAGCTGGACGAGGATGTAGATACAGAGGTAGCGGGACGAGGATGTAGATACAGAGGCAGCAGTACGAGGGTGTGAATCAGAGGCAGCAGGACGAGGATGTAGATACAGATGCAGCAGGACGAGGTTGTAGATACAGAGGCAGCTGGACGAGGATGTAGATACAGAGGTAGCGGGACGAGGATGTAGATACAGAGGCAGCAGTACGAGGGTGTGAATCAGAGGCAGCAGGACGAGGATGTAGATACAGAGGCAGCAGGACGAGGATGTAGATACAGAGGCAGCAGGACGAGGATGTAGATACAGAGGCAGCAGTACGAGGTTGTAGATACAGAGGTAGCAGGGCGAGGATGCATATTCTCTGATTTCCTTCCATTGTAATGCGCCCGACCATATTTGAGATT
>CM067354.1:41850558-42088058 GCA_034190875.2 Urechis unicinctus | reverse complement strand
CGACCAAGCAGGGGTGGGACTCCGGGGTATAGATTTGCAAGCCTCTATTTGCTGAACCGTCTGATCACACATTTCGTGGATTGATTGACACACCGTCTGGGACGTAGGGATAGGTGGAGTTACAAACATAAGCTGTGTCTCCTTAATCAGACGTACCTACGATGGTACCACCCACCACCATGTCTTGAAGCTTACTGAAGAAAGAAGCTTCATGAGTGCCCCTATACACTAGGGTTTTGATGACGTCGTTAATGGGGACACCTGACGAATAACGAGGATGCCGTGCGGGTCAGAATCCAGCCGCTGCCTAGACGCAGATGAGCTGGTGTGGTTTAGCTATGAGGAGCGGATGATTAAGTTTAGGAAGCTGGACCTCTCACCATATGTGTCGCTGTGTCACCAGGTTCCTGATGACTTCCGTCAGGAGGAGGTCACCGCCAATCACGAGGATGACCTTGACCCGGGTGACCATGACATGACCCCAGCAGCCAGCGTTTACGGTTAGTAATGTTTTTTTTACGTGTGAAAAGGCTTACAAATGTGATATATTTAGTGATCTCATGTGTTTGTAGAGAAACGTTCATATAGGCTACGTAGGCTGTTGTAATGTATTAAGCCACACAACGGTACATTTGAACTAGCCTGTGTTGTGATAACGCTATGGCAATGCCAAACAATCAAACACCTACGTCTGAGAGGTCAAACGACCTCATGTGCTTATTACTACCTCGATCTTGCTTCTTTATATGCAGGTGTCATATGAAGTCATGATAAATGTACACCTTTGTTTGGTATATGACCAACTTCTATATCCGTTCAGTCCACGATTTTAGCTACATATCCACAATTACGTCATCAAAATGGACCCCGGAGGTCCCGGGGCACGATATTGAGATTCAAGCACCTTTGTGGCATGCACATACGGGCTTCGTGTGGATGAAGCCGCTCTAATGAAACCTAACGTAAAGACGGCCCGTTCTCGCGTGAATACGCTTATGGTAGCGTTCATTACATTACATACAGTGTTTGTTCACAAATGACAGGTTACCAGTTCAAGTCATAATCAATGAAGTCCTTGCTGTAAGTTTTCAACAGCGTAAGGAAAGGGAGGGGGCGTCCCCCACCTGTCCTCTGGCGTCCTTCCATATACTGACACTTAACTGACATAAATGCTTTTAGGCGTTTTCTGTTTATTACAAAGGCGGCAGTGGTGGTCTAAGATAAGACACTGAGAGTGTGTCAGTAACACACATTTCGCGGCATCCCGTCAACCGGGTCCGTATTCACGGACACCGCTACAAGATGCTTTCGGAGTGTGCTGTATCATAATGTCGATGCTCTCCTGCCTCTCGTCTCCAGGCGACCATATCATCATGCTCTGACTTCCGGTAGTGGGTTGGAAGCCGGGTCGAGCCGAGGTATCGATCATGTATGGGTCACCAGTCAACACACAGTGCTTATAACTCCAGCTATGCCCAGCGAACCCTTGTTTCATTCTACGCCGTGTTGTACTTAAAATATCAAAATCCTTGTATTTGATTATATGGGCATAGGTATAATAAGCTCCCTTATCATTTTGAGCCAATGAGAGACGTGGAGGCTTAATAGCAGTTTACGTAGGTCACGTGGTCCCCAGATGCGCAGTCAGCTGTTCTCAGCCTGACTCTATACACTAGTGACGTTGTTGTCATTGTGTCCCGCGCTGACACACTATTTTATCGTCCATATTCACCTCACTATTGTGGATATCGATACATTGAAACATCCCTGACGTGATGGGATCACGCCACATGTAATATCTGGCCAGCTGTACATCATTATCTGCTCCACAGGTAATTACATAATTAGCAATATATAGCTTGTATTTGTGCGTTCTATGTTGTATGTTAGATGTGGAGACGGAGCATGCCTACATCATGGATAAAGCCCTGCGCTCGTACGAAGAACATACGCAGCTTCAGCAACCCACTCAAAGATACTTACCTAAGCGGGAACGAGCCAAGTCGGCCTCCTGTGTCTATCCCCACGTTCCCAGCAAAGCCCCACGAGCTCACTCAGTCGTCCATCTCGTGGCTTCTCAGAAGGCTACTGTGGAATCGAAACCACCTCCTACGCCTATAAACCTGCTGGCTAGCCCTGGCTTCCTTATTAACGCTAGACCACCAACCCCAGTACTGATCAACACTTCTGCCAAAACATCGACTACACCGGGTTGTCTACCAGGCAAAAAATTAACAGCTCGACCGTCCTCGTCACTGGCACTGCGACTTCAGAAACGGTCTCATAAGTTGCGGAGAGCAGCGTCGGTCAGTCTGAGCGCCAATGGGAATGGCGTTGCTAAGGAAGCCGTCGACGCAATAGGAGAAGTGGGTCAAGCGAACGCTGCTGTCGCGGAAGGGTAAGCAGCGTTATGAATGTGTATTGTCCATATAACGGGAAAGCTGGGTGAGTGAATTGTTAATCAACTTCTTGAAATCAATCGGCACACCTCTGCTTTTGTTGTTAAGGTATGGTCAAGTAATTGTTGTCTGCAGACCAGGTTGAAGAGTCAGAATTAACGTATGAGCTGCTTCTTAACGTCTTGGTTAACTTCGAATCTGTCCATGTGTATGTGTGGTAATAAGGGTTTGTGTGCTTCTGAATGTCTCTCCCTGTGTTTATCGTTAATGCTGCGTCATCGCATCGTTGTTAAGTTGTCATGCCGCCCGCTACCTGGTCCCGATCGGACGGCGATATACATACACACATCCTCCAGGGCTCTCCCGCCATCGTGGCTGGTACTACGCGCGTGTCCTCTAGCGCCCAAAATTAACTTGTCATCACGATGCGATATGCCCGCCACCATATCGCCTATCTGTATTATACATGTATTGCCGATTGTTAGAGTCCATATGACGTCACAGCAAAAGTTTACTAATTGCTGTGAAGCGTATGCATCTTTCTGCTATTCACCTTCATGGCCTTACGACAGGTTGGACCTCGCCTGACCGGATCTAACTTGTGTGTACAACATACATTGAACAAGTTAGCGTGGTACTGGGTTGTACCTACGTCATCAACCCTCCCTCTAGGCATGCCATCTGTTATCAGTTACACATCTGTTTAGCAACAAAAGTGTGATAAGGTTCGTGTGAGCCTAGTGATGGGTCATTCATCGGGACTGTCTACCCATGGCACAGTTATCGTCAGTTATTGCCTCAACATCCATCTCTCTGAGGTAACAGCGAGTTAATGTAAGAAGAGGACGATGAAGAGCAATCCTCCTGCATCAGCAACATTCTCCGTATGTCTTCCCTCAATCTCTCTCCGTGTATTTGCTGGGGAATATTCTATTTATGACCGCGTGTTTGGCTTTTGATAAATTTTTGTGTAGTTTGATCTTTATCCCATAAAAAGCTGAGTGCCTGATTGATATTGCACACTGTACCAACGTTTGCAGCTCTTTGTGCTCTAAAGTGTCTGTTTTACCAGTTGATAATGGTCATTACGCATCTTGTAAAGCCTCAATGAAAGCCAGCTAATACGTGTCACGACTAATACACAGCCCAAGTGGCATATGGAAGGCAGGGGAAATTCAAGAATGGCGCCATCGTAGCGACTGGTGCTTGCCTCATTTGGATAATATCGACTGAGCGCGTTTGGTGGGCCCCTGGCGCAAGGACCATTGCTTTATTCAGGCCGGGGAAAGGGTAACCCTGCTTCTGGGGCAGTCTGCATCACATTACAGACGGCGCTGATCCACGCACATATCTGAGAAGGCAAGAATTCTCTGTTGTACCCGTGTGAGGATAAACATCCCCAGGAATAGTGTTGTCAGTCAGCGGGTGTACTAGAGAATATGTCAACGTATTGGTGGGATCGGATGTGCTGCAGAAAGGCGCCTGTTTTACCGAGTTACAGTGAGGATAAGGAGAATAAAGGGAAGGTTCGCTTCGAGGAGAAAAGACCGCTTGTGGTGGTGCAGGCTGTCAATGGGGCTCCGGCCAGCTCGGCCGGCGCCAGAGGGTGCGTGATTTATATCGTATGCGTGATCGTGTGCGTGATGTGTACTCGCTAGTGCATTCTCTGCGAGGATGGGATGTCGCATCGTTCTCACATGGCGTGTATTCTTAGTTCTTAATAAGAATCTAAGTAAAACCTCGGTCCATCGCTTGTAGCCACACGCACACACCGCACTCGTACAGGGTGAGGCTGTGTAAATCAATGGCGCTGTCTGGCTGGTGGTCTGGGGTGATACAGAACAGGTGTTACTTCTCTGATTAGTTACCGTGTACCAGGTAGGCGGGTCATCCTGTTATATAGCTGCCCTGTTTCGCTTATTTATACCTGGAATTGGATCACTGAGTATTTGCTTTTGATTTGGAGTTGTCTTGTCAGAGAGGACGCCAGATATAGCTAGCTGCCACTGGGCTTCGTGTGGCTGTTAATGACATCTGTTAAAACAGCCCCTGTGCTGCTAATACGGTTGAGTTATATAGGCATTGTTGAAATAGCTGACAATGGCTGCTGCGAATATATATATGTTAGCTTTGTATGTATTTGCAGTAGACGGAGTCTGTCTGGTGTGAGTCTGTATTCGCTGGTAGAGTCGCCTTTACCACCAGATCAATCAGCACAGTACAATAAGGATAATAATGATATGATTCTGATCATCACCATGATGATGATGATGATGATGTTGTTGTTGATGATGATGATGATGATGGTGAAGATGATGTTGTTGTTGACGGTGATGATGATGTTGTTGTTGAAGATGATGATGAATGTTGCTGAATTTATCTTGGGATTAATATCTGAATGCTAGAGTGGGTGGATTATCCAACTTGCGTGCATGCACTTAAGAATTAGGTATCCAATATTTGCTACAATGAACAAATGAAAGAATCAGTGAATGTGCACAACAATTTAATTTATCTATTTTACTGTGATGCAATAAATGAATGAATGAATGTTCGTAAGAATGAGCGGATGAAATAATGAATGAATGACATCTAAACCACTAAGGTGAAGGCCGAAGAGTGTCTATTAATAAAGTGTGCCAATTTTCAGTCCCCAATTTATCTCACGGTTGTAGAACGATCCTGCTAGGAGAAGGTCAGAGAGAAAACCCGCTCTGTTGGAACTGGTGCTATAAATAATCTGACTCATTAGCCGTACTACAGCACTATCTATCACACGTTCTCACAATAGGTTATGTTTTTCCCCTTGGTGTAGAGTGAGGAAGAAATGTAGAAGTGGCTGGTCTTGTAGGTTCTCATGGGCTTCCAGCACTGAGGGCCATATCGATGTAGGTTATCCGATTGCTGATACCATATCTGTCCATCTCATGTGGGGAGCTTAGAGGGTCTATGGCTCACCATTGTTCTGACTGCTGGCCTGAACCAACATCGGTTCCGTCCCGAGGCTGTAATTACAGCTCTCTCTCTCCGCTCACAGTTAATTTATGGAATAGGGATGGGGTCGTTGGTAGTTATAGAATTCGGTTGTGATATGGCGGGTCGTGACGGCGGCATTGTCAGGTTGGGTTTGACATCGCGGCTAGGCTGGATGGGTTGTGGCATCGAGGGTTTGACAGGATGGGTTGTGACATCGTGGGTTTGATAGGATGGGTTGTGACATCGAGGGTTAGACAGGCTGGGTTGTGACATCGAGGGTTTGACAGGATGGGTTGTGACATCGAGGGTTAGACAGGCTGGGTTGTGACATCGAGGGTTTGATAGGATGGGTTGTGACATCGAGGGTTTGATAGGATGGGTTGTGACATCGAGATGGTGATGGCTTTGGTCGTGACGGCGTTAGTTTTGTTGGTGTAAGTAGTGGCAGCGTTGGTTATGTTGGTGTAAGTAGTGGCAGCGTTGGTTATGTTGGTGTAAATAGTGGCAGCGTTGGTTATGTTGGTGTAAGTAGTGGCAGCGTTGGTTATGTTGGTGTAAATAGTGGCAGCGTTGGTTATGTTGGTGTAAGTAGTGGCAGCGTTGGTTATGTTGGTGTAAGTAGTGGCAGCGTTGGTTATGTTGGTGTAAGTAGTGGCAGCGTTGGTTATGTTGGCGTTGGTCGTCACGGTTTGGTTATGACTTCGTTGGTAGTGATGGCGTGGTTGTGACAGCGTGGATTGTGACGGCGTGGGTTATGATGGCGTGGTTGTGACGGCGTGGGTTGCGACGGCGTGGGTTGTGACGGCATTGGTCGTCACGGTTTGGTTATGACTTCGTTGGTATTGATGGCGTGGTTGTGACGGTGTGAGTTGTGACGGCGTGGGTTTTGATGGCGTGGTTGTGACGGCGTGGGTTGTGATGGCGTGGTTGTTACGGCGTGGGTTGTGATGGCGTGGTTGTGACGGCGTGGGTTGTGATGGCGTTGGTCGTCACGGTTTGGTAGTTACCATCGTTGTTAGCGAAAGCAGGTGCTTTGGCTGTGGCTGTGAAGCTCGTGACTGAGCCGGGGACTGAGCAGAGGTGATGGTCTGTGCTTTAAAGAGGCTGTTAAGCCCCATATTGGGCACCCAGGGACCATTTTGTTAATACATAACTACGTTTAACGCAGACGTAAATAATGCTATCTTTTAATTTGTCCCGCTTTACTTGATCGAAAATCATGTTGATAAATGTTCATTGCAGTTGTGGCCAACATTGCACACAAATTAGACCGACAATCAGGAAGGGTAATTTCCTACAACATGAATGGCGACAGTCGAAGTGAGGATCTATTTTCTGTGACCGCAGCGCCGCGTAGCGACTGAAAGTCTGAAAACTTAAAACTTTTGGTTTCCATGGTGCGGTTGCCAAGCAGCTTGTTAGGCAACCTCGTTACAAATATGGCGCTGAACAGTCTCTTTAACATGCGTTGATTCGCGGTATCCGGGCTGGTGTTTGAATGGGGTATGACATGATGGGAAGTGAATGTGAAGGGACCGGCCCCGTGAGTATTATTTAAATAAGTCAAATTGACAGTGGTCTACGCATTGTCAACTCTAATCCAACTAGGAAGTTGACATCGTATGGTAAGTCCTTTTTTAGGCCCCATACGCAAAATTTATCTGTGACAGAACCATGCAGATTTTAGTGCGCGGTGATTTGAGATTTGCGATGACTTCCAGAATTAGTTCAAGTATAGTAAACAATGCTGTGGACAAATAGTGATTGTTATGTTTGGGACATGAAAATGTTCCCCCATTTCGACCTACATCTCAGTTATAAACATATCATGACAGTTTACGGAGCAAGTGTACAGTGTCTTGTGAAGTGTGTCGAACCAACATCGCTCTGTAATGTAATGAGCAGGTGATAATACCGGGTTGAAATCGTCTGGAATGACTATCAATCTCACTGCATTGTCTCATACAATATGAATCTTTGTTAGTCTCACTTGGTCTCTTCTTGTCTTTAATCTGAGCTGGCGTCAATATCACGTCTTCAGCTCCGTTCGTCCAATCGATATTTCCATGTTTGTTTTGTTAATTACTTCTCGCCGTCCACGCCGTGCCTAGGTCTCCTTTTGCATCACACCATCTCATTGATGTTTGTCTGGGTGTAGAGACCAGCTGTGATTGCGAAAACAATTGGTGTAAGCAAGTGTGTACTGGGCAGCTAGACAATGACGTCATTCTCTTCACCAGGCTACTCCCCTCACCCCGACCAGACAGCTCGTCCTCTTAGTACTGCCAAAAACTTACAGTAGTCAGTTGGTTGTCCAACAACTCGCCGAACAAATCACTGACGTGTTCTGGCGTACTTCATTATCGTCCTGCCATGGTCCTCCGTCTTGACAATGCATCGTCTGTCCCGGTGGGCAGGTCGCGCCGGAGCCTGCCATCTTGTGGCCGCATGTCAGAGCGCAGCATCCATGTAATATTGATCGCTTCCACTCCCGATGTCGTCTCGGTTAATGTTAGCTGCACTGTCATTTCGACTGCGAGCGGCGCATTCAACGAAGAAGGGACAAATAGACCTAACAGACCAACAGTTGATCGGGTACTCCCTTGTTGCGCAAGCTCCACTTAGTTCAAAATAGCTAGGGACAAGCCGTCCCGTACCAGGATGCGAGTGGCCATGACGTGCTCACATAGAGCACATTGAGATGGTGTGTGATAACGATAGGTCAAACGTCACTTGTCGATCAGTTCTAGATCAATGACAGCTGTCTGCATGGGTAATGGTCACCCCTAACTTAGTTTGGCGAACCAGACTTCCATTTCGTTTGAAATGTAATGTCCAGACATGTAATGTGAATAGTCTTCCTCCTGTGTATCGGTGTTTTGTTGTCGCAGGCGCGGTCGTGGGCGGCAGCCATTGTCAGCATCCAGAGTCCAGGTAGGGACATCGCCATCAATGGACCAGATAGGATACCCAGCTGAGGCTCCTACTAAGGTTGAAGGGCCCAAGAAAAATTGACGGCACGTTCTTTGTCTCCACTAAGTCACCACGGCGTGCTTTCTACACTATCCATCCGGAATGGATCTCGGAGAATCTCAGCTGTCAGAAATTGACTTTGAAAGAGCGTACGTCGACGTTCCCGCCTCGCAGGTGTAAAAGTGCCCCGCCCACCACCCGCGCTACTTCATCGTCAAGGACGCGAAATCCCATCACTTGGGAAAACTGGAATGTCAAGCCGCATCGATAATCTTGACATATAAATTGCAATTTTCTGATTTCATTTGATGTAATATAGCTTTTTTATGATCATTGAAAGGGACCGTTGATTTAACGAAAATGTGCAGATATGCTATTTTTGATGACTTGTATTATTTTTTTTTATTTAAATCAGAAATATGTAATCTTAGTGGGACTACTTTTACGAACGTATCATGTACAGCTTAGGAATGACAATAGTGTTTTTATTCTCTCAAGTATGCAACCTGGTGTTGTTCAGATGAGCCAACTTCATCATAATGTCATAGTATAAAGTTACGCTATGATAACATCACTCGAACAAAAGGTCCGATACAACGATTATGAAGTTCTTTTTGTTGCAATAAATGTTGCCCCCCTCCCCCCCCCCCCAATTCAAATTGTAGATGAGACTTGGGGGATGAGATGGTCTTACAGTCAACGTCGAAGGAGTTATGCAATATGAAAAATGAATGTGCTTATGATATGGGCGTGTTGGGATAGAATGCTTAAAGGGGTTAAGGATAAATAAATCACTGGTGAATTGCTTCCATGTTTGCTACAGCATGCGTGTGAACACACTGGATAGTCTTTGTGAATTTGTACCCAAACTAAGAGACAATTTGTTTAAAAAAATACTAACTGTGCTTCAGATGGTCCTGCCAGTGATATCTGTACGATATACCCTGATCTGTTGGTATTTATGAGGTGTCCATTATAACTACACAAAGTTTAATTTGGACACAGTTCATAGAGATAAGTCCACCTACCCTCCACAAGCTGCCCTTACAAATTTCTTTGACACTTGAAATGTTGATATTGCTTGCCCTGTCGTTGATAACTGTAGCACAGACTTCATGAAGCTATGAAGCATGTATATTGCATTTAGAAAGGGAACTAGTTTCTTAATGCATGTTGAAATTATCAAATTGTACATAAGCTGATGCTGCTTGATTCTGGTGAAGGAGTGTTCCCATATATGGTGATTTACGTCTGAATCAATTGTTCCGTGCTGGTTGCATTGATAAAGAGCAACGTATGGTGTCAGTTGTGAACAGGTGCAGTGTCTGTTCAGTTCTGAAAAGGTGCTATATCATTGTTGCAGACTGTTTGTTCAGTCCTGAACATGTGCTCTGTCGCTGGTGCAGTGTCTGTTCAGTCCTGAACAGGTGCTCTGTCACCGGTTCATTGTCTGTTCAGTCCTGAACAGGTGCTCTGTCACTGGTGCAGTGTCTGTTCAGTCCTGAACAGGTGCTCTGTCATGGGTTCAGTGTCTGTTCAGTCCTGAACAGGTGCTCTGTCACTGGTTCAGTGTCTGTTAAGTCCTGAACAGGTGCTCTGCCACTGATGCAGCATCTGTTCAGTCTTGAACAGGTGCTCTGTCACTGGTTCAGAGTTTGTTCAGTCTTGAACAGGTGCTCTGTCACTGGTGCAGACGGTTTGGTCAGTTCTGAACAGTTGCTCCTCGACCGGTGCATTCTGTACAGTTTAAGCACGCTGGTAGATGAGCTATATATAGGGCTATAGTCATTCATTGTTTCTATTGTACAATTTCTACGAATACTTACGCCCCTGTGATTGTACTGACCCAAAAGAGAACACATGGGTTAATTAACATATCTGGGAATGACGACCAGGTGTGGCATTTTCAATATCAGGTACCGCACTTCTCACGGCAGGGGTATGATACAGCTATACTATACCACCTTGTCAACCCCGGTAATTAGCATCAACCCGAGTCTCTGGATGTAAAGGAGTCTGCAGTACTGACATCACGGTTACTGTGGCAACTAATGTAATATTTGGATACAGATTAGTATTGAGATTTCTCCATTTGGTCACAGCTATGTGTACAATGTGTGTGCGCTTGTCTATGTCTAAATATAAACATCATTTATGTCACCAAATCGTCTCTTCTTGATGTATCCTCGCATCATACAGTACACCTTCTGGTGCCTCAAGTCACTGAGAGATGTAGATGAGCAAAGACTATTTTATTGCATGATGGAAAAAAATGACAACTATGAAATGAATCGCAACAGTAAAAACATAGAAAACCTGTCTGGCCATTAATTCCTACAGCCCATGCACCCACACCAATGAATAGTTGGAAAAATCAACAAAGCAAATCACTAAGATTAACATTCAATTCTGATTCCTGGAATGCAATCAATAACATAGTTGGTGATTCCTGAATTATAATTTATTTTTCAATTATATTTTCAATTTAATTAATGCGACTGATTATCACGGAGCTGCTGCACCGACAGGTGTGTTTGTCTCCATGGTAACATGATAAGTAGGCCCCATTGGCTAGCATTACTGGGATGCCATCAGGTGAACATGCTGCCATACTGCTTCAGTGAAGCGGGAGGAGACTAGGAGGGAGTTACGAAGGGATGCCGAGGCAGAGCGCTGATGCTAGCTTACTGGCGCTTGACCTTTCCGTTGGCAACACTACTGGAGCCTTTGATGACCTCTAGCGTGGAATAGAAGAGGCCGATGTTCTGAAACATTCACAAGCCATGAGAAAATGGTTACAGGTATAATATAGGAAACTCTATAGACTATCAACAGTGACAATCAACATTTGTTGTTTTTGCCATCACATCATCACCACTGTACATCAGACCATAACAGCCTTTCTACAACACCAGCCATAATTATCTGGATTCTGCTGCAATAAACAGATGATAAGCACTAGCTTATTATAGTACCCCAGTAATTCACTTATTACACACATTACATATGCCAGCACCACCCCCCCCCCCACCCCCATTACCCACTGTTCCAATGTGCAATTGAGGTTGTACTTACAGATGAAACTAGGAAGAAGCCCCAGGTAGGCCCCGATGGCCGCTGCCAGGAAGAGATCAAACACGGCCGGCTTCACATTATACGCTGACAATGTGAACTCCCAGCCACTGTAGAAGACAAACTCGGGGTCGCGCTTGTCAGCAGACCATGTGTGCCGCTTGACTTCCTTCAGGTGGCGCTGTAAGCCATGTTCCAGCTCAGTAATCAACGCAGAGTCTTTACCCAGGATCTGTGCTGCCCGAGACTGGGCAGTGAGGTGACCCAGCCAGGCATCCACTAACTCAGGTGCCACGTTCTGTACAACACAGCAGCATAACAAGTAACTCAATGTCTTTATATCAAACATGGACGATTGATCTTGAATCAAGGGGCGTGTATACACAAAATCCACGGGATAAAAAAATAAATAATTATGTATATTAATGAATTCAAAATGAGCAAAGCATCAAATTAATACATTGGATGGTGCACTAATCCTACTACAAGAGGGGGGAGGGCAGATGCATAGCACAGGTGACTGCTTCCCCTTGCAAAGCTTGGCAGCATTGAGGCACACCATCTACTTTAAAGCTTGGGAGCTCTCACAAGCTTAGGATAGGGAACTGTGCATCTGTGATGAATATTAATTGAGTGGCTCAACAAAGCTTGGCAAAGGTAATGGTTGTATTGGGGTTTTACGTCACTTTAAACAACTAGGTGATATCCTGACTGCGATCTGTGAAGATGATTGTGATGAGTGGACCACTCCCCCACAAGAGCCAGAGCTCACTTGGGACAAACCAGTCACCCAGATAGGGCTGCAAAACGATACTTTAGAGTAACTTTGTTGGCTTCATTTTCTTTCAGTGATAGGGCCGCCATTGAACGTGCTCATCTGAGACACGACTGACCAGTTAGGTTTTGACCCAATGGAATCGAACCTACAACCTGTGAGTGGAAAGGCGACTCAAGTTAACCACGATTCCATGGGAACCGGCTCTTGAAAGCTTTGAGAGCCTGTGATTGTGACAATCTTTTTAACATGTTGAATGATGTGCACGCCAAACACGTAATCTTCAAAAGGTCACAACATCTTCTTCAGCTCCTTAAATCACCTCGAAAGAGGGTGCGATTGTAGTTAGAATATCTGGAACTCGCTCGAGAAGACTGTTGATAACTCACCAAACCCTGATCGAAGATATCCAGAGGCTGTTGAGCTGATATATTGAAGATATGTCTGGCCAGCGCCTCGGCCAGCACCTGTGTGTTGACGGTGAGCACACGGCTGTCCACCTTGTCTCTGTACAACCAAAACAACATATTATAGAACGCTGTACTAACATGGGATGAGGGCGGGCTGGAGGGGCAGTTAAAGTTACAGATGCATACATATGGGTTTGGGTTTGATTTCAGACTCGTGTATCAGGGCTATAAGGTGGCATCAAATGATGGCAAGCTAGTTAAGAGGCACTCCTGATGCTGGCCTTACATGGTGTCTGTGATGGAGTGGCGCGAGTGGTGTTTATGAGAGTCTAAGTGAGACAGAGTGAAGGCCGGTAGACGACGCATGCTGAAACGCTCGTGTTCCCACGCTAACACCTCATCAGCCAAGTTGATCTTCTTATGTACCACATTCACCTCGGCACTGGGACCACGGTGCTCCTCAACAGCAGACAACAGGTTCTGTCACACAGTCCACATCCTCATTCAGCCCACCAGGTGGAAATGTGTTCATCTAGAGATGGTCTAATTTATATTTCGCCAGGTGTTACTTATTCCTCTCCAGAATGGAGTATTGATTGTGCTCAGTGAAGGGTTACTGGAGAAAGACAAATACTTAAGAGCAAAACACGATTTTAATAGGATGCATTGGTGGTACCTGTTGGAAGACGTCTGTGGCCGAGCCTTCTTTGGGAGGCTTGGATACATGGAGGTTGAGGCCTGTGCCTTGACCCAGAGCATCAAGACACATCACAAACTGTACTTCTGACAGCAAGCTGCCCTCTGTCAAAACACAAATTCACCACCAGTCATAAAATTCAATGAAATAACATTACAAACAGCTGCTATCAAATTTGCAATACAGTGCCGCTGCTTTTGACGTGATGTATTATGTTGTCCATCGAGAGCCTGTTGGTTAAAAAGTCAGGTTGTGTGCAAGTTTACATGACAAAAGCTTGAATCATGACGTGTGATGTATTACAAGTAAATGTTATGACATGGTCATATCATAACGTTTGTGGTTTTACATGGTTCTCGGCAGCACAGTTTATGGTTACCAAATCTAAAAGTGTGTGGTGGAACATTCATCACATTCTGCTAGCTTTATTCACAAAACATGCTACCTGAATGTTTATGTGCATTTAATCCAATTGTATAGCATGACCTTGAACATTCAGTCAGTGACACTGACAACTACCCTAATCTAAGGTCACACCAGACATAACATTTGGCCTGAACAAACAGAAGTTTCAATTCTCCATTGAGTGGATGAGGAACAAGGAATCATTAACTAAGAGGTCAAAGGTCACTCAGAGCTGCTTTGTAATTTGCAAGGAGCTAGTTACATGGGAGCAATTTTATATAATTTGCAGATGCCATCAAAAGGTAAAGAACAGATGCACAAATGAACAGCTGATAAGTTGAAAACCACCTGAGTGTCATTGTTCTCAAGAAAAGGATTACTCAACTGGGCAAAAAGTAGTTTAGAAAGTGAAAGCATAACTTTTTAATGTAACTTGTTGAAAATACTAAACCCAGTAAAAGTGTGGCATGAGGAGCGCGATGATGAATGGATGTGGATTGTTACCTGCACTCTCCACCTGATCGTCAATCCAACGCTTGGTACCCTGGTAGTTAAACTTGCCAGCACCCGATAAGAGGAAGAGAATGTTGTATCTGACACCGGTCAAGGTCATGACATATACTGAGGTGTACATTGTAGGTTCCACTGGTTTATGATTACTATCAAGGTGACTCTCCTATCAAGGTGACAACTCTAGCATTAACTTTAGCAGGCCTCTTCCAAGCCTGATATCACATCTAATTGTCCTTCTGTACGAAGACAGACGCAAAGAGGCTGGATGGACCCTGTGATGGTATCTCATTAATCAGGAAGACCAATGTGGAAGGATACTTGGCATGTGTTCTGGAATTGGTGTAGAGTTTGGAGAAGAGGCGTGCCAGTTCCATGAGAGCCACAACCCCAGTGGCATCCGAGTCAGCCCCCGTCGATAAACCCTGTACAATACCACATCCATGTCAACAACTTACAGCCACACCAGACGTGAAGTCTGGTCACAATGGAGTCAAGAGTCATCTCAATCAAGCCCCATATTTATCATATATTTTAAATATTTCATGTATCTTAGAGACTCTCATGTTCAATGTGCATTAAATGTGAGGCAAAGTGTGATAAATCATCTCACCGGAGCAACTCCATATGAATCGTAATGAGCAACAACAGCTATGGTGGGCAGTTGTTCCTCGATTCCGAAACCAGCAAGTTTACCCTGGCACAATAAAATAATCATTACCAGCACATTGGAAACTGAAATAATCTGTGGCATAAAGGTCGAGCATTGAGCGTTTATTGAGTATATTTAATGCCTACCTGTATATTAACAACCTGGAAGTCATTCAGGGCCTTGACTGTGGGTCCAGCTACCACCATCTGGTAACCATTTGCCGTGGCCGAACCCATCAGAGCTTCAACACCAAACAAAATACCGTCATATGAAAAACTATAATGTTTAACTTTCCTGCTCATAACTAAAAGTTTACATTCAGTTTCACATGAAGAAATCTGGATATAGACTAAATGAGGGCATGGCAAGATCAGAATGGATTGGTTGTACCTTCAGCAGCAGAGGAAGCCTGGTCATTGTTGACTGCGTTAGACAAGGCCGAGTAGATGTCAGTCAACTCGTCTGTCTCTGTCGTGAAGTAGACAGGTACTGGGCTCTCCTCCTGCATGAGGTCCTGCTCCAACTCCATCAGATGCTGACCAGAAATGGGGTCACAGTTATATCATTTGCACCAGAGATGACGTTAGCATTGTGATCGCTCAAATACATGCAACAGGGATGTTTGGCACAGAAAAGAAACGTGGATATCAAGATTTTAACGACATCACAGATACTGTAGCACATGTCGGGGAATCCCTGCAAGTTCGCAACAGGTAATGAAAGAATAGGGTTATCACACCAACACCGAGTTAGAATCAGGGTATGAAGTACGCCCCATGAAACTCACGCCACTATCTTCATTGCTGAGGCTGCCCAGGTCACCAGGAAGCAGCACGACAAGTCCAGCTACGTTCTGCGACAGCATCTCCTTGTACTTGTCAATGGTGAGCTCTTTGAATCTTGCCAAGACACATCTTCTGGTGTAGACAGCCGTGTCAATAGGACGGGCCTCCACACTGATAGGGGCACTACGGCAGCCTGTACATCAACCATCAAAATGTTAACAGAATGAAAATCATTCCATGTCGCTTTGTCTCTTTTCCATCATATTTAATATACAAAACTAATCATACATATCTTTGATAAAGAAAAGCAATGAAACAAAATAAGGTGCCATCACCCATATCACAAATGCCTTTAATCAATAATGAGAAATATTGTTGTGACAACTGTTTACTCATGCTGAGATTGCAAATGTAAAACAGGCATGAGTTGCTGTATGTGAACTTGTCGAAGTAGAACACGCTGCGCTATTTCTTGGAAGAGGCATACCGTTCTTGGTCTACTTAGCCGTTTTTACTTTAATTACATAAGTCATCAAGTTCACTGCCACTGTTTGATTGGGCACACTTCTTGGCATGTATAACCAATTTTTTTCAGCGAAACAAAATCAATGTGTGTTGGCTGAGGAGTCAAGTTTTATCAGTGTTCACTTGTGAATTATGTGCATAGCGTCTGATCGTTGTACAAACTGAAGACATACTTGGCATGTACTCAATACCTTCTGTAATAAGTCTCTCGACAGAAATAAACCAAGTAGTGCTTTAAAACATCCCAATACACAAACACGAAGCACAGCTATCCATGACGCAGATGTGGTAACATCGCAAGCACTGTCCGCAATGACACACGCCAATCGGAATTCCTTATATAATGTTCTGTTTAATTCAGACTATTATATTGAGATATCAGCTTCCACATAGGACAAGTAAAAATTAGGCAGGACAAGTAAAAGTTCCAAGTACTTGTCCTGCAGGACTAGTTGGTCAGAAACCTTAAGTGTCGAACCCTGCACTCCTTGAGCACCAAGCGCACGGAGAGCAAACAAATACCATGTGACCTTATATTTACAAAAATGGTGGTCATCGCATCAAACTTTTTCGGAAATCGATATAAAGATGGAATTTCCTACAGAACTGCATCGATCAGGGGTAAGCTTTTCGCGGTTCTACATATTTTTACACAGGCTCTTGATATATGCTGTTTTCTAGATGCATAATCAAGCAGTTCCATTAAACCTGATATGGCAAATTTGCCCATGATTGAGGCTAGTGACGCCCCAGGACTTAATTAAATAATGAAATGGTACGACCGCGCAGGGCTAGCCACCTGGCCACCATCGGCAAACATTCTGGTTTGTTTATTGTTAAATGAGGAAAAGAAATACATAAAGAGAACAAGCATTAATTAGAGTAATCTGGTAATAAAATTTCCGAAGAACAAACTAGTTTACCATAAGTAGATCCTTGTAAGTCGTACTGTTGCATGCGATATACAGCAAATTCACTCGCGGCGGCTGCAGGGCTGACTGGGGAAATTATTATGAAAATTGGTACGAAGAACAGAAATGAATACGGAAAACTATTCCTAAACATTTCCACAACTTCCCCTGCTTCGTCGAACCACATTTTGTTTAATACTTAATAAAATCACAGTAAATAATTGGTTTTATTCGGGGTGGGTTTGTTCAAAACCCGGCTGACCAGAGCGAAAATGGGGGTAGCTAACCTTTGACGCTACCGACAACGAGGCCGAATTCACTGCGCCGCCTGACGAACCTCGTCTAAACCATATGGGTTTAATGTGCGGGTACTACAAATTGGATAGTAATATACTCATTAGTTGACATGGGAATTAATCCATAATGCGAATAAGAAACCAATGATAACCCATTCAGATATATTTAAGTGGTCAATACTATTTTTGGTTATATTTTTCATCGTATATTTTAATCTTTCTTTTTTTGAGAGTTGAATTGATCTACTGTCTGTCCTATGATTTTCATGGAAACTTTTGCCGTATATTTCAACAGCACAGATGGTAACTTTTACAGCATATTTGTATATCATTGTTCATTCAACTTACTGAATATATTAAATTAACTATAGGTAGTATTGTTTCCATCAAATGTTTCTCTTAATACATTGATGCCCCCTCCGAAAAAAACTTTCGACGTTATGATTTTTTAAAGAGATCTTTCATCACTATGATTTTATTGAGCGCGTCTGGTAAACACCGTGGTTTGGTGGAAAGTGGAATGAATCTGGCTAATGGTCCACGGATGATTGTGCCCCAAACAGACTGACAGATGTCGCCATGCTTTTGTAAAACCAGATCAAACAAACTACTTGTCGGTTGACATTAATTAATCCACACGTAAGTTAATGAGCGTAATTTAATAAGACTTTTATAAGTGCCTCGATGGCGATATATACCTAACTAACTCTATCCTATTCCTAGCCCTACAAGACGTCTGAGTAGTTCATGTTACCGTTACGACCGGAGCTATCCTATTCCTAGCCCTACAAGACGTGTATAAATTCATGTTACCGTTACACCGGAGCTATCCTATTCCTAGCCTAGGCAAGGCACTCGCCCCTGGTGTTGTGATGATCTGATGCCACCTTAGCCTTAGGTTTCATCGCGGATATAAGAGATCGAAAGTAGTTAACAGAGTGGTCGCTGCAGCTGGGTCGCTGTCAGAGGCGAAGTTTGCCTAATCCTAGCCCTACAGGATGTCTGAGTATATATCTATATTACCGTTCGACCGGAGCTATCCCAGACCAACGTCATGTTTTTATTCACTTGTTGAAAAGGGAGCGCAGCAGCATCTCCTATACTTTATTTCCAATTAAGACAAGTTAGCGCTAGAGGTCTACACTGTCCCTGCCCAGGCTGGATCTTCATTCTGATATCCCCATATAGGCATATATATTTTGGCAGCTCTTTATGTCCGCGTTTGCACAGGGCTACTGTTGGGCTAGACATTAGAGATTGAAAGTAGTAAACAGCGCAAAGTTATATTCCATCCTGCAAATAATTGTAACTCTTGATCGCAGCACCTCCATGTTGCTCCAAAACAAACATGATGTCTGAGAGTGAGATGTGAACTTTCAAAGTTTTTCTTCCTGGATTCAATGGCCTCTGGTGATTCTCATGCAGGAACTTATTCAATTTGTTGATAGACATTCATACATGTGAAAATTCATTCTTGCTATGTATGTTATGTGTGTGCGTCATATATGATACCCAGGTCACTGTGCTGTCTGAACCAGGTCGTAAATTCTTTACTCAGCCTGGTTCACATGCCATGCTGTTTTTTGTTTTTGTTGTTGTTTGTTGTTTAAGAATACATCCATTACTCATGGAAGCAAATAGTGGCCTCAGGTCTTCTTTGACCTATGATAAGTATCTTAGCATATAGCACCATGGCTCCAATATATATGCATGATAGATCATAATACCAGACTCCAGCCCTTGATGCTGAAATGATTAAATGAAATAAGATTTTGTCACACACAATCAAATGTATTTCAATAACATCCCCATATAGAAGGAATGTGACAGCTCACTCTTTAAGAACACCTGTATGGAAAGCCAAGCTCTGTTACTGACCAAATCATGTTGTGGCCATACAAATGTAGGACAATAGAAGTGCTGCCAATATTTAGTTTGTTATAAGAATTTAAAATACTGCTGTTTATCGTCCCATCTAACTGAGATTTACTGGCAGTCTGTTTCTCTATCATAGCTTATGTGTGAGTCTGTAATATAGGTTACAGTCCAACCTGATGTAACTACCCAGTGTAGGCTGGTCTAGTTGGAACTTGTTAGTTTATGTTTGGCTAAAAAATGGTTTCAACTCTACATTGAATTATTGATTTAATCTGAATTGATAATGCTCTACCACGTTTCTCATTTAGAGTTGGGGATTGATAATATACAGTTCTGTTACTTACCCACTGTTAAGATGATGTTTGTATGTTGTTTAGCTAATAGGGATGACGGACTAGTTTCAACATGAGGCTCATTTTGGTATCCTTGCTGAAGTTCTTCACAAGGAGATGCCGACGAACCAGGGCCTCTACGTTCCTGGCTTGCTGTGCTTCTCTTGGACTGGTGCTTCTTCTCTTCCACGGAGGTTTGCATGTAGATGACAAGATTACCGTGGCGATCGTGGACGAACACCACGAAGGCAAGTGTCGGCCATATGCCTTCCTATTAGTGTATGGGGCAAGTGTATGGGGCAAATATATGATACAGGTGTTTTTATTATCTTTCACGAGGAGTAAGTTTACTGGCAGCTAAATATATGTAATCAGTCACTTAATAGAGCAACATCTGCCAGAATCAAGTGGCAAGGTGTAAAAAACAACTGCACAGGTGTATTTATATAGATCAAGTGTATAGATGCAGTGAATATGTTGGGATCAAATATACAGAAGAAAAGTACTACAAACAATTATTGAGTTGTACAAATGCTTGAAAGTTTATATTAATCATGTGGATGGCTTATATGATTGTGTATTGTTCCAGTGATACCATACTTGTTTCAAGCTGTGGATCATGGAGAACTTCCTAAGAATTCTAACACATTGGTAAGATGATATAGCGCTATGTATTACACTTTCCTCCCATCACCCACATCATTATAGTCAGCCTGTTATAGCCCATCAGATCAGTTCATGTCTTGGAAGTTGTTTCATGTATGCAGATCCACATTGACGCCCATTCGGACGGCGCTCCTCCAACCTACCTGATGGGTTACCCGTTCTTCAGCCCACCTGCTGATGAGGATGAGATGAGGATGCTGATGCAGAGGAACGATGTCTTCATCAGAGTAAGTTCTCACAGGTATTAACTGTAACTAATTGTGACAGTGTAATAGCCAGGGCGTTTGTTTAGGTCAGTCACTCAATATATAAAGTGTCCCAAAATGAAAGCAATTATATATAGACGTGAATATGATGTACGTGTTGTAGGGAGCTGTGATGTCAGGTCTTGTGTCGCGGGTCATCTGGATCTGGCCATCGTGGGACACTGACCAGGGATCCAAGTACGAACGCACTGTAATCCACCTGGGCTGGTTTACTCACGAACACGGACATGGGCTGAAAGAACCCCACTTCTGCTCATGTGCTGATAACAATCAGGGCAAGGAGGTGTGTTCCTACTTCAACGATACAGCATTCTCCAGTGATGAGAATGACAGTATAGTAATCATGCCCACCGGCCAGTGTAAGATCTCTCGGTCATATGTCAATGAGGATGTTAATGACCGTGTCGCCCTGGAGAAAACCGACACTGGCGAGTGGCTTTCTGCTAATGAAAGCATCATTCTCGACATCGACGAGGACTTCTTTGGCGTTGAAAGTGGCATTGAACTGCTACTTAAAGTTGGTGTGTCATCAAAGCTCGTCAAATTCCTCAATCGCAAACTTCAGCTGTTTATATGCATGCAGAGTGTTCGGCATGAAGAAATAGCAGATAAACTTATCAAGGATTGTATTTCATCTCTAATGCAAATGTGCAATTGGAGTACAGATTTATTGAAATGCAATACACCCATTAGTGAAATCTTCCAAGCCACATTCCGTTCAATATCGGAACATTTTAAAGTTCGCCCCTCTATGTTCTGTGGTAAGAGTCATTTGGATGTGAGTAATGCTTGGTCTAAGGTGCTCGATATTCTATATCATATGTACCCTGATCATCTCAGAGCCTTAATCAAGACAGGCTTTTGCTTGGTATCGTCACCAGAAACATTTGGATTTGAAGAGGACTCCTTAGGGAAATTCATCGTGTGCCATGGGAACAACACGCCAAACGAAACCGTTGTTCTTCTTCGCACCCTCTCAACAAAAGAGTTCAACTACGAGATGAATGTGGTGTTTGAACTATTGAAAAGCATCAATCTGATATCACCACCTAAGATGGTGACGCTAGCCAGGTCAGTGAGGGATGGGTATACACCAAGGTCAATATCCAGCGATGTGGAGAAGAGGATCCTCTATTTGCTAAGGAAATCAGGGCTTCCTAAGAATTTGAATTTGATTTACGATCGTAATCTACTGGGAGGTGTGAAGGGATGGCAGGGCAGGTACCAGCCTAATGGTTAACTGTTGGGCAGTTGATGCAGAGCTGGTCATGTTCAGAAGCACACTAATCTCACACTTGATCTAATATAAGCATTCAACGCGTAACCTTACACTGGGATTGTGTTTTCCATGTGTGTGGAGGTAACTGTTTATGAAATCAGTACAATGATAATTTGTATGACTAATGTTGTCTGTGAACATCAGTTTGTAAGATGTCAGGAAATGGGTGAGGTCACAGGTCGTAGGTAACTATGATGCATGGTGCACAGTGTAGATTTACGAACCATGGTACAATAAAAGCCTCTCCCATGGTTGGCTGACTCAACTGTGATGCAAAGAAATATACATTTGAACTCTTCCTTGTAACAATGTTTTTAAACGGATGTGCCATGATCTTGAATCAGCTTGGTACATGCTATATTTGTTATTGTATACGTGTTCTCTTTTGTGAGCTACTACGAGTTAGCCTGTGATAGTGTGTTGTAAATAATGACCTGCTGCTTGTCATTGGGAATTGCTATCTTGGTTGTGTAATGCTAACCATCTTGGTGTGTAATCATATATGTCAGGTTACTGTCTGCTGTGGGTTCTGGGAGCAACTGTAACTGGTTATTTAGGAGGCTTATACAATTGCCTCATTGTTATGGTAACATAACTGTTTTAGATTAATAAACACCCTGTTGAACAATTTAGTTGTAGTCAGCAACCTAGTTTTGTTTGTTTCTATTGTGATTGCTCTTCGAGCTTTAGTATTTACACTGTAGAACAGACAAAGCTATATATCTGGATAATTTCTCAAAATTATCTTGAATGTCTGTGGCCTCTAGATTTCTGACCGCTGAGTAATACTTTAACACTGTCCTCATCTCGTTACCATCATCTCAAGACTTTCACCCCGTCTCAATTATCGCTAGGTTAGTACCGTGAAAAGACATTATGATTTAGTATAATTGGTTATCATAATGTGTCAATGAGCATGCGAACTCAATAAAAAGGTTGACACTTGGTCATCGTAACATATATATGCATGCATATATATGTGCATATGTATGCATATATATAAATATATATATGTATATATATATTTATAAATATGTATATATATGTATATATATTGTATATATATGTATATATAAACATATATATACACATATATACACATATACAATGTATAAATATATATATATATATATAAATATACATATACATGTGCATATGTATGCTTATATATAAATATATATATGTAGATATATATTTATAAATATGTATATATTATGCATATATATATATATATATTGTATATATATGTAAAAAAATATATATATACATATATACACATATATACAATGTATAAATATATATAAATATATATATATACAATATATATACACACAATATATACATACATATAAATGTATATATATATATATATATATATATATATATATATATATATATATATATATATATATATATATATATATATATATATATATATATATACAGGGCTAGAAAATATCCAGATTCTTCACCGGTCAACCTTGAAATTCTACCGGCCCTACAAATTTTCTACCGGCCCTACATTTTCAGTTATAAATAATGGTAAAAAAATGTACGCGTTTTTATTGTTTTTTATTATTTTATTCTTATATTAAATGCAACATTTAAATCAATATTTACAAACTTATCAAAACATACAAAAAGCAGGCATTTATTCAATTAAGTCGACAACACAAATTTCGAAAACACACACACAACATACTCCTCTTCCTCATCATCATCAACACTTCTGATATCTAGTCAGGGACCTCTCAGTCCTGAACTGTGCCACAGTTCAATGACTTCGTCTGGAGAGAACTATGAGATGGAAGGCGACTGTAACTGGACGATCATCAAATCATTGTTGGATGTATAGCTAAGACATGATATCCAGTCTGTTTTCACCCTCTTCATTGCGCTAAATCCCCACATTGCTGCGATGCAGAGCTGAAAGGGCCTTTGCAGCTAGCTGGAGCACTGACAACCGACGATTGCTTCGGTTTGGCGATTTGCACACAGCGCGTGTGACCCCCAGACTTTTTCATGGACCTTGACACTCTCCAACTTGTAGTTTCTATTACCCAACACATGTGGTCCTTTATGTTGACCTTCTGTGACGGCAAACGATCTACAAGTATAGAACAGAACATCACGTCCTTCTCGCTGCCATGCGAAAGCCATTCGCGTTTTTCTCCCCTTTCATTAATTAACCAGACAGGATTCCAGCGTCTGCAGCTCTTTTCTTTTTCCTACAGTGCTCTATGAGCTTTTCCATCCTCTACAAATTTGCGTTTCTTAAGCGACGGAGGTATAGAACCGTGAACATAACGACACGTCGACATCTTCGGAAATTGTGTCCTTAAAAAAATCGCATGCCGTTATATAGGCTTGGTTACCGACGGTTTGGAAGTCAACTCGCAAGTCATACAACTGTTGGTGGGTCTCTCGTTAACAACAATTACAACGCACTGCGATCACAAAGCAGACGCAGAAGAAAAGTCACCGTATGGGTGACGTTACGTCTTTCCGTCGCGTCACTTACAAATGTTACTGGCGCGAGAAGAGTTGACTTGCCTACTGTTGCATTAAGTTTGTTTTGTTGTGGTTATAACGATTCTAAATAATCATTGCAAATGTTCTTGTATGCGTGAAACCAGCTTTTCTGCATAACCTGGTTTTTATCTCAATTCTAATGAATACCATTCGCAGATGGTACATGGTAAATCAAATTAATGAATTCAAATAAAAAGTCTTTATGCGATGGAAAGGCGGTTACATAAAATCTGGCAACAGGCAGGAAATGGAGAGACTCGTTCATTCGTTGTTGCCAAGTAACCGTTGGACTTATTCAGATCAGTAGGTGCATGTTGTATTTAAATATGAGAGGCTGCCATTAGCAGATTAGATAGCTTGGCAGGGAGTGGGTTGGACTGTTGTCCATGTTCTTGTCTTCACACCCAGATATCGTGATGGGTCAAAAATTTAACACCGACTACAGCCAGCTGATCCCTGATCTATCGATTATATAGCTCCGGTCGAACGGTAATATAAATATACTCAGACGTCTTGTAGGGCTATGGATTATAAAGACTTCACAAACAATCGAGGCACGTTAGTTGTAATACATTTTTTCTGTGAGCCTGTCTATGCCATCGGTTTATTCAACAGTTTATATACTGTTAGCGTGGAAAAAATCTACCCGCCAGCTGGGCGGCTAGTTGTGATTATTTCATCCGCCATTGGCGGGCGGGCGGGTGGTAATTTAAAGCCCTGTTAATATATGTAGCTCTTTTGAACCAAGTGGAGCTTGCGCTCCCTCTTGGTTCTCGAAGATGTCATTTCCAATGTAGAAAATTCGTTTATAAGACCTTACCTTCACGAAGTCAACTTGATTTAACAAGTCCAATTTAATAAGCAATCAGTATCATGTATCGCATTAGAGTCTCAGGAATTGCAACAGCTTGTAAATATGCATAACCGCCTTAAATGTGCGAGGCGATTAACTTTTCCGACTAAATTCCAATATGGCGGCGAGAATGCGCAATGTAAAAGTCGGTTGGAAACGGACTTGTTATGATGCTGAATAAAGGAAAGGAAAAGGCAACTAGGTCGGAAAGATATAAGGTATAAATCTAGTATAAACTGACTCACCTGTGAAATGTATTATCAGGCAGATGATGGTATGATAAATCAAATTCCGCGCGGTCGTTTACGACAACGTCATTCAAGAGACCGGTTGTTGACAACCACCAGAATTCGGAGTGGAATTTCGCCAAAAAGCTAGGAATTAATCGAATATCAAGTGTTCTCCCAGATATTGGTAAAACAAAACCCATAGCAATTAAATTCAGTCAATACTCTCACCATTGGTGTCTTTCCATTCTTCTCAGTACGTATCTTAAACGTGATAAATTAAGCATTTTTGTCCATCTACCGATAAACGGTGGGTTTTCCTGTTAGACCAACAAGGGAGTACCCGATCGACTATTGGTCTGTTGGGCTAATCACCAGTCGTTGATCTCATGTTAACCAACACGGCGTAAATAAGCGACAATTTATTACATAGCCATTTGGCACCTGGCAAAACGATATATACTCGCGCAATCTCTATAATTATGTTCATAACTCATTTAGACAATGCATGGCGATTGTAAGTGGCAGTCGTGCACCGTCTGTTGCAAACCGTAATTCAACTGATCAATTAAGCTACACTACATCATGGCATCCATTTGTAATTATCATCTTTCATAAAAGTCGCTAACTGTTCATTGTACGGTCTGTAGAAATCATCAAGCATTTTGCGAGTAGCATTGAGCATATCTCCTCCAAGGCGGTCGTTCATCCTGCGGGTCGCCTGGTTCCTGATACCAGCCTCTTCTAGTTTCGTATACCTCTCCTCTGGCATTTCACCTAGAAAGGAAAAATAAATTTCTTGGAATTATAGGGAAGTTTAAATATACAAGACTTATTGATTTAGCATTTCTTTCGATTCGGAACAGAGAGCCGGTGTTACTAGAGGTGACTATCTGTTACACGTGGCGCAGTGTGCGATGAAAGTACACCGGTTGGTGATGATGTCAAGATGTATTTTTTTCAGACAGGGTTCGATGCACAAATCAATCATTCATCAACGAGCGCGTCGGTTCATCGCCTATATATATATATATATATAGATATAGATATATATAGATATATATATATAGATAGATAGATAGATAGAGATATAGAGATATATATAGATATATATATATATAGAGATAGAGAGATATATATATATATATATATCTATATATATATATATATATATATATATATATATCTATATATATATAGATATAGATATATATATATATATATATATATATATATATATATATATATATATATATATATATATATATATTGTTATACATATCACTGTCGCTCGGATGTATTGACTTGAGTGCCTGTGGGCGAGACATAATACTCTAGATATGCCCTTTTTAAGCGGAATAGATAAGAACTCAGGCAAACAAACATCGTCAGAACATTTTTCGAAATCTCGTAATTCGTATCGATTATGCCTTTGTGTGGCAAATCTGTGTGATCGGCAATACTAATGGTTGTGCAATTTTCTTGGTTTGTAAGAAAGAGATTCCAACAATCAAACAAATCATCTACATATTAAAGCTTGTAATTCACTTTCCCCTTTATATACTCACGGAGTCCCAAGAACTTGACAACCCCACTGACTATTTCTCGCCGATGGGTGGCGTACTCATCGAGGCGCGTTATAAAAACCTGCTCCTTTGGAAACACCGACAACCAGTCCTTGAGGATTGGTTGATAAATTCCTACACGCACACGCACCTGCAGACAGAAAGACAACTGAACAATAAGGGCAAGCTCAGGAAATCCACTTCAGCAACCAACTACGAATGGACGAATATAGGTGTGGTTTGGAGACAGGGTTACAGTAAGCCTGGCTACCCTCCGAAAATTGTAGCATTGGTTATATCCTTAAAACAATATCATGTGTCGTTAAATGTTCTCTGTTTATTGTCGCGGTGGATAAAGTGTTTTTATGTGGTGCACATGAACGTGCAGATGTGTACCGTTGCACGGGACTGAAGGACAAATCTTGCTTTGGTGGTTATAGAGCATGTATAATCAAGTGTGGTTAATGAGTGCGTCGCTACCCAGGAAGTAGCCTCACCGGAAGTACGTTTTCTCTGTTGTTGACATCAAAGTCATACATACACGCTCGCAGGGAACGTTTAATAAGGCATTCATTGAAAACCTGGATGCCTCTTTGAGCCAGCTCGTGGAAATATTCCTTCGTTTTCTCTTTGTGACGCTGAAATCCCTTAAAATCCGAATACAATCTGCAAGAAGAGAGAATTATACACTAAACGATGCAGTTAACTCTATCTCTCATTTGATAATTGCATATTCATGTAAAAAATCAACATCAGCGTTTGTCTCAAAGAATTCAAGACACAAGAAAACAAGGCTAATGGGCATATTTGGGTGTGTCTGTACATAAATTCAAGGCTTATTCAAGGGCTTGTTAAGTCAGTGAGATGCTATTTGTTATGGTGTGATCTCTTGCAGGATGTAACCATTCTTATGAAGTGGAAATTATGACACGCACCTGTCTGTGGGGTTTCGTACAATAATCACTATTTTAGCTTGCGGTGTTACATGGCGGATGTAATGGGCGGCAATATACTTGGGCTCGTCCAGACCTTTGTTTAGCTCCATATGGTGCCACGAATCGAAATCCCATGTGTAACTTGGAGTAGAGTCGCCTGCAAATGCGTGAAGGAAAGATCAAGAAACACGACAATCTGTTTAGTCTGATATATAATTGATCAGAATGTGCGGGAGAAGGACACGATGACAAAAGCTCCCTATATTAGTGTATTGAGTCCCGGAATGTACTACACTAGTAATAAACAAAACTCCATTTATTAGCGCACTGAATCCCGGGAATGTACACACTAGTAATAAGACAAAAGCTCCCTTTATTAGCGCACTGGATCCCGGGCAATGTAGACACTAGTAATAATACTAAAGCTCCCTTTATTAGCGCACTGGATCCCGGGAATGTAGACACTAGTAATAAGACAAAAGCTCCCTTTATTAGCGCACTGGATCCCGGGAATGTAGACACTACTAGTAATAAGACAAAAGCTCCCTTTATTAGCGCACTGGATCCCGGGAATGTACACACTAGTAATAAGACAAAAGCTCCCTTTATTAGCGCACTGGATCCCGGGAATGTAGACACTAGTAATAAGACAAAAGCTCCCTTTATTAGCGCACTGGATCCCGGGAATGTAGACACTAGTAATAAGACAAAAGCTCCCTTTATTAGCGCACTGGATCCCGGGCAATGTAGACACTATAGTAATAAGACAAAAGCTCCCTTTATTAGCGCACTGGATCCCGGGAATGTACACACTAGTAATAAGACAAAAGCTCCCTTTATTAGCGCACTGGATCCCGGGAATGTAGACACTAGTAATAAGACAAAAACTCCCTTTATTAGCGCACTGGATCCCGGGAATGTACACACTAGTAATAAGACAAAAGCTCCCTTTATTAGCGCACTGGATCCCGGGCAATGTAGACACTATAGTAATAAGACAAAAGCTCCCTTTATTAGCGCACTGGATCCCGGGAATGTACACACTAGTAATAAGACAAAAGCTCCCTTTATTAGCGCACACTGGATCCCGGGCAAAAGCTGTACTGATCACACTAGTAATAAGACAAAAGCTCCACTTTATTAGCGCTCCCTTTACGCACTGGATCCCGGGAATGTACACACTAGTAATAAGACAAAATTAGCGCACTCCCTTAATAAGACAAAAAGCTCCCTTTATTAGCGCACTGGATCCCGGGAATGTACACACTAGTAATAAGACAAAAGCTCCCTTTATTAGCGCACTGGATCCCGGGCAATGTACACTATAGTAATAAGACACCCCTTTATTAGCGCACTGGAATAACACTAGTAATAAGACAAAAGCTCCCTTTATTAGCGCACTGGATCCCGGGCAATGTACGCACCAATAATAAATTCGTTGGTTGAACAAACAGAATTGAGCTCGACCTCACCTATGAGCATTGGATGATAAGGAGGCTCGTTTACGTCCAATGCAGGTAGCTTATGAGAACGGCATTTCTCAGCGGAATAATCCAGAGATTCCAGAAAGTGATTGATGCGACGAGGAAACTTATTTAGATGCGGGTGGTTTTCTTGTGCTATTTGATAACGCTGAACTGGACGAAAACCGGCATGATTTGGAAATAAATATAGAAAGAAAAGGAGAAGTTACATCCAGAAACACAGGTTATTCAACATCTAGTTATGTGTCCCAAGTGGGATCCTTGCAGCTAGGTACGGGCGTGCTATGTTGCCGCGACTTGCCACAGCACAGCAGACTTGCTCAATACTCACTATTATGTGGGTGTCTGACTCTGTTCCAGTATTTGAGCTCTTTCATATCACCCTTGATGATCTCCGGATGTAGGTCAAGAGCCAATGAGAGGTCAGTACTTCCGCATTTAGAAAAACCAGCAATATAGTAAGCCGGCAAACACCGCAGCCTCCATGGCGGCTGACCTTGACTCCCTTCACGGGACTCTAAGATGGACTGAAATGAACAGAGCCCCACAGTTAAAAGGGCTATTGTTTCAACTGTAAGCACGCTCGTCGACATTAGGTTTCTCTTACCTTCATTTGCCTGTATGACTCCAGGAAGCGCAGATTGCGATCTGTAGCGAGGAGGAAGAAGTTTTTGAAGTACTCGTCGGGGTTTGTGGCATATTCGAACCAGCAGGGATTCTTGTAATTTGGCAGGAACGGAATGGGAGCCTGCAGTCATCATTTCTGATTAAATATTGATCAATGTAAGATACAGTCTACCAAGGTAACGATACATGTGGACCAACTTTGTGGTGTTTAAGAGACATTGGGATTTTGGTGCCATCGCCCACTGTACGCCACCCGGGAGAGGCCCAGGGCTCACTTGGCGCTGTCGCCCACTTAACGCAACACGGGAGAGGCACTTAGCGCTGACGCCCCATGCAGGTCCGCAAATGGTAGTTTAACCACTGGACTCTGCTTCATGATAGGTTGATAATATTCGGTTCATGATAACATTTCCGACCAAGTATTGGAAATTCTCAGTAACTTAAAGAATGATGAGGCATGTCTGAGTCATGGGTTGGTGCCAATCACTGCTACATTCACAGGGCATTTGATGAACGCAGTCAATGTAGTGCCAGTATGTAACAGGCACATAACAGGCACATAGTTCACATTAAGCTATGGGTCTCAAGGTTCCCTTCATGCGTCCACAAGCCCCATTGACAACGTGCGTGAGCCACCAACACCAGCTGATGGTGAGCACCTTGAACGTCGGCTATTGATTGGGTAGTAAGCAGGTGGCAGCAGGTGGCAGCAGGTGCTCGGAGCCACAGGGTGGCTTATCGTTTGCAACACATAGAAATATGTCTTAGCATCATTCGCGAATCAAAGTTGTGTTCTCGTCAATATGCGTTTATCGTATCTACCGACCCTAATTCCCTATAAACGGATCCTAGTTATAACAATAGTTATGTTCAGCGTACACACCCTGAGTGCATTGTCACGAGAAATGTATTAACAGCGCGAAAGCTGGAGTTACACCAGTATGTTGGGTAAGCAAATGATGATATATTTTCAATGGATAATCTCTGATAGCTTATTTGGAGTAAGGAGTGCCATAGAAAGCATGATAAGACACCAATAACAAAGTCCATCGCAAGAGCAACATTGTATTGCTATGGTATCCATTAATGTGATTATTTGGGATCACATTAGCGATGCGATCGATGCGACAGGTGGCTACTCACCGTTTTAAAGAAATCTAAGTTCTTTTCGAACTCCGGGTCCTCGGATATATTCAGGAACACTTGAGGTTTTGGGACTTCATATCTCCCGTCATATTCCCCAGCCTTTCTGGGTGGCGGCGGCGATCTGGTGGGAGGCTTGACTGGAGGAGATTCAGGGTTCCCCGCGACAGCAGCCGGCTTAACAGCGGACATCGGGTGCTGAGGCTGGACTCTCTTCATTTTAATTGATGCTGGTACAGTCTTTTCCACTGTGGTAGTTTTGATTGTTGGGGCAAGTGCTCCCTTCAGGTGCGCTACGTCTTTGGGATTGCTTCCTTTAGAGGAGGCTGGTTTTGCGCTATGATCACCATATTCGTATTGATAATCAAGCATGTATCTGTAGTCTGCATGGTCTTTACCTGGTCCACCTGTCTCACTGTTACCGTCGTCATAGTCCAAGTCATCGGCGTAGTCCGGGCGGGCTGGAGCTGGGTACCGAGAGCGCCGTGCACGGTTGATAACAAACAGAGATAACCACAGAACCATGACGAGAAACAATAGAGTCCTTTGCTGGAGGCATTTCCGTATTCCTCTCAAACAAGCGGGAGCCATGTCGCTGTATGGTCAGGTTAAGCCGCCAACATTAAAGACGCTCGCCTGTACCTTATTGATATTTCCGCATGAATTGAGTCGTCCGTATATGTTCGGTGGGTCACATATGTGCGGAACAGTGAGAAGTGGTCGAACCCGTTGAGTAGAGATTAACTACTGCAGGTGAACAGTTATCTATAAAATTACGAGGGTCGCGCATTGAACAGGTGGCACATCAATTACGTTAATGGAGGCAAGGTAAAACCCACAAAGATTCATATAGCGAGCTTGATGAACGTCAAACGAATGTTGATTTGTTTTCTCTATATTTGATCGACGTGATTTAGTCGTCCAATTTAATGTGAGCCATACAAATGACGTCATTCTGTGTTACAGTTGTCCTGAATGTTCCTTAAATCGTTGTCATGGTTTCAATTGACTTGTTTGATTCTGTCAATATATAAATGTACAATGTATTATTGGTATAGATGGAATGGAATGACTTGATTCTGTCCATATAACTGACTTGTTTCTGTCAAATGGATTGACTATATTCTGTCCGTATGACTGGTTTAATTCTGTCTAATTGACTGACTCGATTCTGTCTAATTGACTAACTCGATTCTGTCTAACCGACTGACTTGATTCTGTCTATTTGACTGATTTGATTCTGTGTAATGACTGACTCGATTCTGTCTAACCGACTGACTCGATTCTGTCAATTTGACTGACTTGATTCTTTTTAATTGACTGAATTGATTCTGTCAAATTGACTGACTTGATTCTTTTTAATTGACTGACTCGATTCTGTCAAATTGACTGACTCGATTCTGTCAAATTGACTGACTTGATTCTGTCTAATTGAATGACTCGATTCTGTCTAGTTGAATGACTTTATTCTGTCCATATGACTGACTTGAGTCTGTCTAAGTGACTGGCTTGAGTCTGTCCAATTGACTGACTACACACATCAATCCACATGTCTGATTAAATTATCGCGATATATGACTGGCTTGAGTCTGTCCAAGTGGCTGACTTGATTCTGTAGAAATGTCGGCCTTGATTCTTATTGATTGACTTGATTCTGTCTAATTGACTGACTTGATTCTGTGTAATTGACTGACTCGATTCTGTCTTACCGACTGACTCGATTCTGTCAAATTGACTGACTTGATTCTGTCTAATTGACTAACTTGATTATGACCGGTTGGGTCACAAGGTTTGTGTCGGGAAGTGATGAGGTACTAGAGAGATGATTATTCGTTGGTCGCCGACGATATTGATGGTAGCTGAGGGTTGAAGTCCTGCTAGATAATACCCGAGACTTTGTACGAATTTCTATTTTCTTTATTTGGTCGCGGCTGACTGGCACGTTCGGGTTCTACTTCTGATTCTTGCTGTGGGATGAATATGTCGATTTGAGGAATCTGTTGATAATAATGTTTTGTGTGTCTGATGCTGTCGTATTTATAGTGAAGGTGCGGGTGGCTTGATGTGGTGAGCTGTGATTGGTTAATCCGGGGCTTGGGTGTCAAGTTGACTGACTTGATTCTGTGTAATTAACTGGCTCGATTCTGTCTAACCGACTGACACGATTCTGTCAAATTGACTGGCTTGATTCTGTCAAATTGACTGACTTGATTTTGTTAAATTGACTAACTTGATTCTGTGTAATTGACTGACTCGATTCTGTCTAACCGACTGACTCGATTCTGTCAAATTGACTGACTTGATTCTGTCTAATTGACTAACTTGATTCTGTCAAATTGACTGACTTGATTCTGTGTAATTAACTGGCTCGATTCTGTCTAACCGACTGACACGATTCTGTCTAACCGACTGACTCGATTCTGTCAAATTGACTGACTTGATTCTGTCTAATTGACTAACTTGATTCTGTCAAATTGACTGACTTGATTCCGTTAAATTGACTGACTTGATTCTGTGTAATTGACTGACTCGATTCTGTCTAGCCGACTGACTCGATTCTGTCAAATTGACTGACTTGATTCTGTCTAATTGACTGACTTGATTCTGTCAAATTGACTGACTTGATTCTGTGTAATTAACTGACTCGATTCTGTCTAACCGACTGACACGATTCTGTCAAATTGACTGACTCGATTCTGTCAAATTGACTGACTTGATTCTGTCTAATTGACTAACTTGATTCTGTCAAATTGACTGACTTGATTCTGTGTAATTAACTGACTCGATTCAGTCTAACCGACTGACACAATTCTGTCAAATTGACTGACTTGATTCTGTCAAATTGACTGACTTGATTCTGTCAAATTGACTAATATGATTCTGTCTAATTGACTGACCTGATGCAATCCTTTCGTTTAACTTTATTCGGTTATAATGATCTATTTGATTCCGTTTACATCCCCGTCAGCACTTTTAACTGTTGCTCTTCTCCAATAGGATCGAAGTTATACCTCATTTGTACCTCGTCAATATGCACCTATTGACCTCGCTTACTTGCATCAGGACGCTGTTGTGGTCATGGTCATTAGCATTCATAAATGTATGGTGTCACAAATCAAGGCGCGATCATTAGCGCTCCCCTTCATATGATATCGATCTGGAGAAATCTGCGTCTCTTTGGTTGGTAAACATCGTTTCTCGAGAAGAACGTTGATTATTCCCAAGCACGTTTGAACGATTTATTTTTCTAATGTAATTAATATTGCTGTGCTTCGTCCCCGGTTAAAATAACAAATATACGCAGAAATGCATGCACGCGCACATGTGTGTGTGCGTATGCGTGTTTGTGTGCGCGCGTGTGTGTGTGTGTGTGTGTGTGTGTGTGTGTGTGTGTGTGTGTGTGTGTGTGTGTGTGTGTTTTGCGTGTCTTTATGTGACTGTGTGTATATATACATATAAATTCCACTTCACTTATCACATGACATTTATCATTTGTGGCGTTCTCCCTCAAACTTCCGTAAGGAGATCGCTTGGTGCTAGTCTGTTTTTTTATTGACGATGTCACGGTATAAATCAGTCCCACATTATCACAATACACTGATACTAGCGTTCCGCTAATCCACATCTTTGGCCTTCTCCTCCACCTGCTCACAAGCTCGGTAGTCAGGCAGGTAGCAGGTGCGTGAGGTAGTGTATCGGATAGGTACTGTAATAGTTTTACTCGCGTGCCATTGGTTGGTCCAGCTAGATGTGTACTTGGTAATGAGGGGCACATCGGTGGTGAGGCTGATGATGTTGAAGTACCAGGCGAGAATGAGGGCGAGGAGGAGGACGTAGGAGGCGTCGATAGGGATCGTGGCTGCCATGAGCCCTGTCAAGGCGACCAGGAGGCTTGGTGACGGTCTCGGCATCTCCATCCTGCAACAAGCACACACTTGTTAGCCTCCTCACGCGCGCTGACGGTACCGAGACCTAACGAGGCTGTCCCACGTCCTGTACATTCGATCGCATAAACACACGTAACGCCCTGAACTATGGATCGGGTATTCAGGTTAAGTCGATAGCAGATTGTACATAAGACACGAGATAGAATCAATACCCGCCCCGTCATATTTGTCAGGCCCCGCCAACACAACTGCATTCACATCTATAGCCACAAATGCTCGATCATTTGTACGCTCACACATTACATCAGTACTTGGTATTAGTGACAGATAACAACAAACAGTCCTGTAATGTAATTACCTGTGTAACTAGTATAAAAGATGTTAGTGACAGATAACAACAAACAACAAACAGTCCTGTAATATAACATTAAAACCTACCTGAGGTTAATTACCTGTTTAACTAGTATAAAAGATGTTAGTGACAGATAACAACAAACAACAAACAGTCCTGTAATATAACATTAAAACCTAACTGAGGTTAATTACCTGTTTAACTAGTTCAGATAACAACAAACAACAAAAACGGTAATGTAACATTAAAACCTACCTGCGGTTATTTACCTGTTTAACTAGTATAACACCGCCTTGCTTGTCACACACGCTATTCACGCTATACACACGGTCGGTTCTCCACTGCGTTATCTGTGTAACATGCATCAACGGCGGTTGTCAATGACATGTAGACTGTTAGCAGCTTGAATAACCCCAGGTAATCAACTCAAACCACTTGAAACTCAACACTAGACCTTTGAGAGTATAACGGGCTCGTTTGAATTCGGCAACTATGTTGAAACGACCAGAAGAACGAGTGGAAAGCCGTGCGTTTACTCCCTTATTCTGACTATAGCGTGTCGTGTTGTTATGGCAGTCGGAGCGCTGATGGCGGGTGATATCTTTGTGCAATCTTGCGTGTGGTAACTGAGAACGATAGTTTTCTTGTGCTTATAAGGAATGTTGCCTTTCAAATCGGCACGTCAGAATATTTGTTTGTGTTCTTGATGTGGGTCTGAGTGCCCATATATGCACAATATAAATAATGGTTGTTCAAAGCAATTTGAATATGTATTTCTCTAGAATGTCAAGTGAGCGTTACTTATAGATATTTGAGGCTAGCTTGAATATTTTGCTCTTGGGTCTAGGGCCGGGTGTACTGAATGGTTGGGCGGGTAAGTAGCATCTCAATGCCTCCCCTTTAATTCCATCTTGTTTGCCAGGTGTTTACAGTGACAAGATTTGCTATCACATTAACGTCACTCGACCGCCCCTGCTAAACGTCCTCAGATAGCAGAGCATATTCTTGTTTTTGTTAAAGTCCTTGCACATCTCGCATGTCACAGTGAAAAGTGAAGCATGAATTTAAAACCAAAGACATTCTCCTTTAAATTTGGCATGTTTATGGTGAGGCCAACAGAGTCGCTCGCTCGTGTCACCTCGTTCACCTGCATACGACATCACTTCTAATACGGATTGTGTTTCACTAAGTTTAGATGCTATAGCGGAGGTATGCTGCGTTAACGAATGCCAGTCATCTGACGATAACCAATGGAAGCTGCGTTTGATGGAAGCATTAGAAGGAGTGTCCGTTCATAGACACGTGTCCGCTTGGTTGAGTGTACATGTAATGGCACGAGTGCAATAACGTCGACCAAGCAGCCAATAGCGAGCCGACCCAGTTTCCTACATCCAGGGTGAGACAGGTCACCTGTCAGCCGATATTGGGGTGCCATAAGCGCTAGCTCCTCCTGAAAGACGGTTTGCCTCCTGACCCTACAGGGAAGGAGGAACAGTTCATGTCTCCTCAAACAATTGGCGACTGGAGAAGACAGAGCGAGTTGCGATGAGACCGGTTAGACAGCCTATCAGTGATATAACAGAGGCTACGTCATCAGCTCCTGACAGGGGTCCCAGTAGTAAAGGGGGACTGCGCAACTGAATGTATTAGTTGTATGGTAATATTTGTCTATTGAAGAGAGTCATACATAACGGGGACCCCACTTGTGCTGTAAATAATTACAAAACTGTTATTACAATACGGTGGCAGGGGTGGAATCATTACAATATAATTACTGAACGCGACAAAAGCCTCACGGCATAAAACGTCAGACAATCGATGGTTCGTGATCAAGTGGCTGAGTTATTATATTAATACAGAAAATCGATCATACGGCGCAGCATATTAATATGGTGACATAAGGTGAATATCCCAGACAATGATTGACAAGAATTCGTTTTGTTGTTGCCATCAATTGCATTGTTTACTTAGCCAGTCCGCACCCGACCCATGGTAAAGCCAATAGGTATTGCTTGCATTGAAAAGGATCGCATCATCAAACAGATAATCATCATCAACTCGTGAAGGTTTAATGACTGCCCCATGTCATGCCCTAAAAATGCACCAATGGGACAATATCATGGAGGCCCCGGCTGTATGTCAGGTCAATCAATACCTGCTTATCGCTGAAGGAAGGTGTGTAGCGTTTTACCCCATATTACATCTCCATTTGGGCGGGATAGCATCACCCGAGTATATGCACCTTTATCGATTTATTACGATATTTACCCTGATGTATGTCTTATGTTATGTTGCACCGATTCATTACGAGAGTATGTCCTAACCTGTTCATTGCGACATACACACAGCATTCTGTATCATAATGCATACGAAAGCTGCTCCATGTATGCATCATAACGGTGATCGTGGGACCTGTGCAGCCCCAGAAGCGCCAAACCGAGTTGGGGCACGGACGAAATTGAAATACATTGACCAATAAACCTTAATTCACGGACAACAATATTCACGTTGAGTAACCACAGCTTACAAACCAGCGTTATCCATCTTGCTGATGATGAACTCTTATCATAAGCTATCGTTCCTTTAATTACCTGTGGTATGATAATATTCAACAACGCGCGTTTGTTTTTCTGAAGTTGGTAATGCGATATGGCACGCTTCGCAGCCACGGCGTTTGCACAATGAGTGCGCAACGAGCAAGTGTGTCAATTGTATGTATGTATATTGCGTCACGTATACGGTCTTCTACTCTCGCTATAGTCAAGTTATGTCAAATAATAAAGGTGCCAATATCAAACTGTATATGATTATTCAAATAATAAGTTTATTGCGTCAAACTCAGCTTCGAAATCATTAACTTAGCTTTTGATCGTTTATCGTCGCATATATTATTTGTCTTAAATAAGTTCGTCAGTAAGGCTGCCCGTCATTTAATAATACGAATTGAATATTGAATATTTCTTTATAGATAGCATTGACTAATTTATTATAGAGCCTACATGGGAAGTGATAATTACTGCTTGCTTTTTGTTGGGTTATGTTCACCATGGTTCGAAATATCTTCTATGGGGTGTTTGCATTATTGGTCTTCCCACATCATCGAAAACTTCCATATGTCAACTCAATCAAGTATTACAGCTGTGTAGGCCTGTACGAAGATATTTACAGCTTACGGCAGGCTGATGTTGACGTGCGCAATTCACCAGTAAGCACAATCGATGTTCCCCGCCGGTCTCAGATAACAGACATCAGTTGTACTCTCACAATAAACTACTTGATGCGTCATTCGCCACAAGCTTCTATATTGGGAGTGATACCGCTATCTGCTCACCGCACGCTCGTCACAAGTGCCTTTGTTGGAAATGATACAATTGGAAGACACAATAGTGATGCTGCTCATCGATGGGCACGTCTCATGGCCCGAGGCACTCAAACATCCACACGAAGCATCCTCCCGACATTCTCTGCCTTCATTTTACTTACAACGCACACGTCATCAAAGAGTTTATAGCTTCGCTAAAAGCGGTCACTCGAGGAAATATATGAAGACGCCACCTGTTAGTCGCAGCGTAATTGTCATAGCGTCTTGTCATAGCGTCTCTTAAAATCACGTGGAATTCTTTGGTTAATTTGGAGCTATAGTCGCCTCGACCAATCAGATGACTTATTATCTTTAACAGCCGCCGAGCCCCGAGACGTTGGATCAACAGTCGCATGTGCTTTTGTGGATTTCATGGTATCGTCGCCTGATATCGGGGTTTCGTTAGCGTAATTTCATAATCGTCACGCAGCTTAGCATAGCTATAAACTCTTCGCTCGAGACCTTCACATCCCCCTGACATGCCAAAACAATGTTAATGTCGACCCTAGGCCAGTTCATTCGCTTCAGACAGTTATTGACAATCTAAACCTACCATCCACAGTGCAGACATGAACGATCGAGGATCGTAAACTGCGCGGACGCTGTTAGAGGCGCACAGCCTTCGATAGGTGTACTCCTGACTGGGTAATTGATCAAGCTGACATTTATTGAATAGTGTACTTGCTATTTTCGCTATTCATAAGCCTATTGTGCGACGTGTTTTGGCAGCGGCAAGGCTCTGCGAAACGACATTTTTCCCGCTCTCATCAATCGCAGCGACGTCAGCCCAGTATTCCCATGTGCTTTTGTTTGCGTCACGGTAGCGCCACCTAACGATTGCGATGTATCATAATTAGGGAAGCGATCACCGCAGAGCCACTCGAAGTGAGCCCTCTTAGCCATACTTATCGTTTTCAAGCTAGTACCATCGATTTAAATAATATTCCTAACGATGATTTATAGGACGATTTGTGGTTTGATAGCGCTATTCTGTCCAGCTCCTCCCATATCCGGTTATGTGCGTATGAGGTAATAAATCCGAATCATCCTCCAAATTGCCCCCTACTGTAGGCAGTTTACTGTGTGGCAGTACTTTGTAACATATACGCTGGATGTACATCAACAAGGATAAGAGTTCTTTAGCATAATTAAGGACGGGAAGATATAATAAAATTGTATTCTCTTGAATAATAACAAATTACGCAGTAAATAGCTGGGGCCTGCTCCAAACTAACTTCGCCAGGGAAAACTAAAAGGTTACGAGACAAACTTACAAATACGTCACATATTGAATGATTACTTACCGAAATAACCAAGCATATCCTGCACATACGAATGGGATTAATTAACACATTATAAGTTCTATAAACAACTTTATTTAAATAACAGACAATGATAAATGGTGTACAACGTTTTGAATTCCCACCAAACTAAGTGATCGTTGGGCAAGTCTTACACTAATGTTATTGCATGATATATACATATGTGTACTGAACCCATTGTGTACCTGGAGTCTTTTTACTTGGTAATATTCGTCTTAACGTCACATTATGTAAGTCAATCCTGTCTGGCTAAATGTCTTCTAAACTGTTGAATATTATCTTGTTTTAGAGATAACATCTCATATACCTCTCTCTTAGAAAACAAACTTGTGCATGAATTAGAAGCATCAATATTTTCCAGTCCATATGCCACACTGTGCCTATTGCCCTATAAACCTATGTTCATAAACGAATGGAAGCGACTTCTGCCTCACGTGTATGGTAAATATAATTACTGTGAGAACTAAAGAGGTTTTACCTGTTATCACCCCGACAGCAGCACATTTCCACACATACGTGTCGTCGAAAAAGCACGAGACAGAAATAAGATTAAGTGAGGCATTATGCTGTTAGTTGGCGCAAGTATGAATGATCAGTTGATTGCAAATTAAACACCCATGTATGTGCCTGCACATTTTAAGTTGGATAAGTATATGAAGGCCTTTGTGGTAATCATTTGTCTCTTTACTTTTGTTGGTCGTCAAAGGAATGAAACATATGAATATCAGGTGTAAAAGAGAACTCCGGTGGGGAAGATGTTTCAGGGATAGTATGAAGATGTCGAGACATGACAGTAAATCAAATTCTCAGAGTAGACATCCAAAATTCTTCCATGCACTCTACAAAGTCTTATGTGAAAAACCGATAAACCATCATCCTGGAATATACATCAACAAAAAGTTCGCAATGTCAAGCTTCGTCGTCATTTAAACAAAGAAAAGGCGTTACAGGATGCTTTAACGTATGGCAGACATAAATGCATTACATCCAGCCACTGGCGTAATAACACCATGGCCAATGTAATAATTAATATCATACCACGTTATGCAATGATATCATGATTTGCATTGCCTACCACCACAACGTTAGATACTATGCTCATTTATATGGCTTTTGAGTTAGCCACTAAAATAGTGAAGGATGTGACTATTTCAGGCTTCTATAATAAGTTTACCGAAAAACACGAAGAGCCTTTCAACCTATTTGAATCATATATTGTAAATCTGAGTGAAATATGGTTTTTATATGATAACAAAGACTATCAGGATATAGATGCGAACATAACAGTAAATCGCACAAAGGGAGGTGGGGTGGTGTCTCTCTATATATCATTAATGAATATGTGGACTGTATATTTGATTAAATGAAGAGGAATAACACGAATATCAATGCCTTCAACTATTATATGACCCACACTCTGAATGAGGTAAGAAAAGAGGGTTAATCAATTTACTATATAAATTTAGTTAAAAGTACCGTCCACAATTTGTAGATAGTATGCACTCACACTCATTAATGCCCGTTGAACTAGGTCATGAGTGTACATGCTGTCTGGTTCATCGATCGACAGTGTGTTTTGTAATGATAATCATGGAAGTGTTAAGCACATCCGGGGACTAGTACGTATTGACTGACTTTATATGAAGACAAATATGATGATGTATATTCATTCTGGTATGAAGTTAGGGAGCAAATAAAGCACAATTGGTGTATTCAGCCTTTTCTCACACTGTTACACCCTTCTAAATCGATCTTCCCCTATTTATTGACACTAGTTATTTTAAAGGAAAGACCATTTAAGCCATGGATGACCCCAGCTATAAGGAACTATATCAAAGATTAAAATAAAAAATACATCCTTTATAAGGATAAAAGGAGGGCATTTAATGAGATTCATCTTAATTGTATGAATCATGTGATCAAAGCAGTAAAGAATCGCCATTATGATTGGCTATTAAATGACAATTAATTCGATAATGACAAATTATAGAAAATATTATAGGATCTGGTTGAAAAATTACAGAACTGTTAAGGACCCCAATCAAATATAAATAATTGTAATGATTTTTGTTTTAGCCTACGCTCCTCGCCAAATATTCCATCACAAAATACACAGGCCACATAATACAAATATAGATAATGTAAGAAATCTACGTATTACCCATACTGAACCTATATTTAACCGAAGACGATTTGTAGGTATAAATGACATGAATGTTTTTATGATAGGAGTGTTTATGTATAATCATAAAAATAATGATTTACGGTTGTACTGTCAGTTGTCGGACGGGCAGAATAATGTCTTCTTTACCAGTAGGATAGAATGAAAACAAAAACAGTATTTAATTGAAGCGTACTAACGGTCCATTTTGTTTGTAAATTGCATACAACAGGTTTAACTTGGGGCGGTAATGTCGGACAGGAACCGGAAGCTAGGGTCTTCAGCTTCCTGAACACATTTAAACATGATTTGTATCAAACGCTACCACATCGGCTTATGACCTGTTTAGTAACGCAAAACATCGTACACCCAATTCAGTTTCAACTGGGTATCCACATCATTTTGCACACGCTCGTCTCAATGTTAATGTAAATCTCAATAAACACGCATGATGTTGTGTCCTAGCTAGTGAAAGAAACCCTAAAAGTTGCATTTCAAATTAGACTGCCTCGCGTGTTCCTCGAATGGCCACTCATCTAGTTACAAACGCGGCATGATTTCATAGCATCGTTCAGGTTCCCTGTCTTTGGACCACACGCCTCTTTACAGAGACACACCAGTAACATGCGATTCCATGCGATGTTTTGTCCACACTTTTCAAATGTAAATCAAGTTGCGATCAATGAAGCATGCTTGCAAAAAAAAAGGTTTCTTTATCACAATGTACCTGTTGACTGATGGTGCGTCTATTTGTTACCTAACCAGGTTGCCATTATACTTACTTGAACCTGATCATATTGTCCTCTTCTGTTCGAAATAGTCGAAGCAAATAAGCCGCCTAGTTTACTGAATGGTCGGCACATAAACATGCTTGTTCGCTGTATAGCCTGGATGGTTGCTACATAAACGTACACGTCTGCTGTACAGCTAAATAAACGTACATGTCTGCTATACAGCTTGGATGGTCCCTTTATAAACGTACACGTCTGCTATACAGCTTGGATGGTCGCTACCACTAGAATGAATATAACATGATTTTATGATTTGACACGACATTTTCTACATATGCGTTTACAACAGGGTTACCTCAAAAGGTTGCAGTAGGCACCCCACTCCATAAATTATTTCCTGACGTTACATAAAGGAAAGCACACTGTGATGGCAAACGTTTGATAATCCTTAAATTGTTTTCCCTGTTTAGGAGCCAGGGAATCTTGTTTGAACCAATACTGACTAAGTATTATTTTAATTTTACGCCATAGATGCACCTTTCAGTTTTTATTAATTGGCGCTTGTTTCTATGATCCTTGGTGTGTACACATTGCAACAACACTGCTTTATGATTTATCTCACCGAACAGCTATTTAAGCACATTTGCCTATATTTGACAGAGTCACAAATATTGGGAAAGTGACTATTCCATTCTTCTAGCAATGATTAAAGACGAGGCCGTGAAATAATTGTACAGCTATCTCTGTATCATCAATATTCAACAACATACGCAATCAACATCACCGAGTAGATAACAATGGTCGATTATGATTGATAGCCTCGAAGTACAAGTACTAGGTAACATCGTCGTCCCTTAGAGTCCCCAAAGCATATTAACAGAATGCAACCCGACAATGAGCTGACTCATTCTTCAATTGACAAAATCATCGCCCACTGCAGGGAGAGCAATGGTGCGAAGTTTCTTACGATTGTTGCCAGGTAACCCTGTTGTAAATGCAAAGGTAGAAAACGTACGATTGTTGTAAATCTGTCTGGGATCTTGCATGCGCAAAGCGAGTTATTGTCCTGCGCGATACTAAGAAACAAAGCATCCGTGCAAACGGCTCTATTAACTAACATGGGCCTTGATAGGCTGTAAAACAAGCTGGAATAGGCATTTGTACGTTATCATTATTGTGGTGGCAATCATCGCATGAAAGGGTTCTTGGAACACGGAATATATTGCAAAACACAATCATTCATTCGCACTGCCTGCATGCGCCCTGCAATAGATGCCTCTGTACATTTAATGTTAAATTATTTAAGCTCCTCGTATGCCACAAGCATGTATCCATCATAGAACACAATCAATAAGGGAACTTATGAGAATGGTTTAGTGGTGATGAGATAATAGTTAGAATGTTTATACCGCGTGCCCAACTTCCACAGCAATTTCTGGGTATTTACGGTTAGCAAATAGGGTTATGACCTGTGAGATAATTGTTGTATTTGCTATAAGCATCGGTAAATTATAATAAACCTCTCGATGAATTCATCTATTGTATTCTAAACAAACACTTAATGGTGCTGTTCACAGGGCGAAGTAAGTTGTAAGCGCCGAGGACGGAAATACAACAAACATTCAACATGAATAAAATTATTTACTTTAATGAAAATATGTCTAACAAAGGAACACTGTGCGTCCCACATTACATTAACATGTAACAGTAAAACAACATATGTATTGATGTATGTGAGTAAATATGAGGCTTTAGCCGTGGTCTGTTAAGTTGATAAGATTGTAAATTTGTAGCACCTTTTATAATATAGCTGGTATATGCTGTGGTTATTGGTGGTGATGTGTGCTTATTTTCGGGACAGTAGAAAAGAGTAAGTAAAAAAAAGTCTCATAATTGAGTTTTTGAGGTGATTTACTTTAGGCAGTTAAGGCAGGTCTATCAGGTCTCATAAGCTTCTTCCTGCTTTTACTCATAAATTATTAATCATGTAATAACTATCCGGCCTTCTAACACGCTGTGAGCTGGAATCTTTTCTCTGCTCGGCTCAAGTAGGCATTACCGAGATGTCAGGCATGGTTTCTTCGCATTGAACGCAACTATGTTAATCACGATTATGATCTATGCGTGAATGTGAAGGCTTGATACTCCAATGTATTTAACTCTCTGAAACATTTGGATTCATCAAATCTCAGGTGTTATACATCCTGTACCGATATTCGCAGCGATATGTTCTTTTACAAATAATGTCCGTTCTGGCGAATGGTTAATAAATAATCCAGAACTAATATGGAGTATGGAGTGTGGTAGTCGATGCTCTCACGCATGTTAATCTACAGAATGCCATCCATAACGGCCACTGGAACTGTCATAAACACTTATTGAATAGGTCAGGATTTCACGGGTTCACTCCCGCATCGGGGCGCAGTTTGCGGTTATATTATAAAGAAACTTCGCTGCAATGGGCAACGCTATATCAGTATGGGTGTGGTAAATGTCGGGTACATTCCGTGCAATGTGCAAGCACTTTTACATGATAGACAATTAATCATTATCTACCATCGTTATCCAGGTATTTGCATTGTTTGTTACCTCCGCTGTAAGTAGGCCTTTAAAGTGCCTATGACACCTAAAATATAATTTTTGAGTATAAACAAATCGATGCGGATCGAATGGTGTTGAAGTTTTTGGCTTACAATGAATAATAAAAGAGATATTAAACGTTTTTTGGAGTGAAGCGGCATTTCGTGCGTGAGCCTAGGTCAACCGGAAATGACGCATATAGGAGACCCCAGTTTCTGCAGCCCAAGTCAGCTTCCATAGACACCATGTGTCAACCGTGAATTTATATCTTGTTTAGTCCGGATCAGTCATGCCAAAACGCTGCGTGGCCGCGAATTTTTCGAACATTTCTTCGGGAAGCGTTCGATTATTCAGTTTTCCTCGGAAGGAGAAGGTGGGTAAGCAATGGAGTAGTATAGATGTTAGAGGTACTGGCACACCTATCTCATATGATTATGACACACCTATCTCATATGGGTGCAACCCAGAAAACACACATATACAGGGTGACTCACATGAGCCAACGAACCGCTCGCACCTCCCCCCCACCATATGAGCCCAGCCCTTCCAGCCCCTATGGTATAGGCCCACTAAAGAGGGCGACAGCAATGTCAACCATCTACAACAGTACTCTGAGGAATAAGCTCTTCTAAACGACTCACGCGCTCCAAAAGGTCCTCATACTTCGATTCCAATTCCCTCACCTTCTCCTCTACACCAGGACCCTGAGGAATAAGCTCTTCTAAACGACTCACGCGCTCCAAAAGGTCCTCATACTTTGATTCCAAATCCCTCACCTCATTCTCAAGGTCCACCTTCTCCTCCCATATATGTTCCACATCTGCTTGCAGCTCGGCCACCCCAATATGTTCATCGGTGCTCATTCTATACCTCAGATCTCATATGTTCAACATATCGACGCGTGCCCATAGGCCAGAGTGTCTACACCACCTGGAGCTATCCACCGCTTTGAGTCAAAGGGGGAGAGAGACACCTTGTTAACGTGGAGCCCATATATTTTATGGCAGTCACTCCTGAGCATGTTCATTCCGTGGCGAAACTGCTTTTGGGCGAACAGTGACTCCACGTACTGAGCGTGTCGTAGATGCTTCTTCACCACCACCTTCTTCACACCCTTAGCTCTTTTTATCTCGCCCTCATCAGACATCAGGATAGAGTACATCTTAGGGCGCAAACCAACGTACTCCTTGATGGGCACGCCAGCGCACTCATCCTTCATCTTACCCAGAACCTTTTTGTTTTTGTCACTGTGCAGGGCATGAGAAGGGTCAAAGTTACTAGTGTCAAAGAGATGCCCATCCTCCCTCATATCAGCATAGACGTCAGTGGTACGGATCTCAAGCAGCAGCGAGTCTGTGTCTGTGTAAAGCAGGTTAATATTACTGTCATATCTAGCCTACCTGGTATTGTTGTAAAAGTCATACATCAAGTGCTTGGAGAGGTCCAGAATGCACATGCCAACGTAGACGGGACGGTTCAGCACTAAGCGAGTCTTGTGCATATGCAGGGCAGCTAGATCATCGTCAAACACTTTTTGTCGAGCATAGGCAGGGCTGGCCACAAGCCTACGTATTTTTTCTTTTCCCGATGAGCGCACAATCTTAACGTCGACTCGCCTCCGGAGATTCTCCATCGTTTTACCAAAGACGGAGTTATTCATAAGTTTATAGAGATCCTTCTCAAAGTCGCTGTTGGCGGCCTTGCGCAGATCTGTATTCATCCTTATGTAAGGCTCCATCCATGGACTCTGTTCAAAGACAAGCGCACGATGAATCTTGGTGAGTCTCAACCCCAAAGACAGATATAGCTTGAGGTTCCTGTAGTGTACCACATACTTCTCCTTGTTCCGCAGGTTGGGCACCAGCTTCTCAACTCCATTTCCGGTGCTCCCCAATGCACCTAGGAGATCTTTCTGGTAGTCTGACAACCACTAATTTTGCACAAGAAGCCGCAGGATACTCCAAGTCAACCTCAAGTATATACCCCGTTTCAGCATCATCGGGATGGTCCTGGATCTCTAGGTTCTCAGGCCGTTCCACCCGCTCAATACCCGAAGTAGGTAAGGCTTGGCTCATCGCCCACCCATACAGGTTGTTGGCATCGAGGTACTGGATATAGCTCGCTGGCTTATCCTGCTCAAAGCCCTCCACATATGGGTTGTTCGCTTTAGCGTGGCGATGTGATACCATGCTTATCCCACCGCGCAGCCCCTTCTCAATAAACAGGTGCTTGTCATAATCGGTGAGAAGCTCGAGTTCCACCCCTGTGCTCTTAAGAAGCGCATCCCACGACAAACCGGGGCTGGTATAGTAGTGGGCCGGATCCAACCCGTATTGCTTAAGACAGGTTTTGCGGAATGTTTCAAACACATCGGCCAGGAGCAGTACATCCGTGCGTAAGTAAAGGTCATGGTAGTCCCCCATGTTTTTACAACCAAACGCGTTCCAGACTTTCTGGGCGTGTTCATAGTCTGCAGCAGATATACCCTGTTCAGAGAGCTTGCTGTAGAAATCATGGATCGGCGGCAGTGGAGCATCAAACTTATCCCAGCCATCCATGAACTCATAGGGATACACTCCCTTACGCAGCAGCAAGCGCCGCTTCATCTGGTCTGGCTCGTATTCCGCCGTCACAGCAAAGGCATCTGGATTGTTAGCAGACACAAGCTTGTCGAGCGAGGCTAGGAGGAACTGTGCACTGTCAATGAAGCGCAACTGTCCGATTGACAGGGAGATATACTTCTCCATGTTATTTGGGATGCAGTTGATATTGCCCTCCACTTTGCTTATACCCTGCATCAAGAGATGGGAGTCGTAGCCCCGCAGGTTATGGAACACCACAGGGATGGGTGTTGTCTTGGGACTCAGCCGAAGTTTCAGGTTACACACGTTATGGGCTGGCCCTCTGTACAAGCCTGTTATATGGCAGTGATCGCGAACAGAGTCACAGCCCAGTTTTTTCTTGCACACATGACAGTGAGTTGCAGCCTTATGTGCCCTTCTATCCTCCCGAGTCATCCGCATAGGGACAGGCTTGGACAGAACAGCTTTGATCTTTTGCTCCTCCTGCTGCAGAGCCTGTAAGAACTTCTCCACAACATCGCTTCCTCTATAAACCACAGGGGGTTCTGTCTGCCCCTCACATCGGACAACCACATAGCCGTAACCACATGGCTCATGCTCCTGCGTTCTCTGCGTGTTGCTCTTACCAGGATTAGGCGCAGGTCCCGGAAGCTTCACTGTGAGCGCCTCAAAGTCGGCATAGATAAGATAGGGGACAGCAAGCTGTTTCTGCCAGTTCTGGAAGGATAATATGTTCTTCCCTTCCTCAGGCATGTCAACTCGCACAGCAGTCTGCCCGATACCCATGCACTCAGGTTTGTGCGCCAGGAGCAGTTTCTCAGTGGTGTATCCATGCAAGCATCGCTCGCAGAAGAACTTGCGGTGCTCATACTAACTCTGGTCATACAGCAGGCGGTTCAGGTCTTCGATCTGCGTGTAATGAAACCTACCGTCCTCCTCAATCAGCATGAGGTTTATACATGGACCAGGCTGTCTGCTGATACGGTGAACGATGGTGGCCTTTCCATCCCAGCCAAAGACATTCAAGCCGCCTACTTTAGCATGTTTTTCTATCTTCTCAATCTGCGAGATAGGTGTTGGATAGTCCACACCTTTTCCTTCTAAGAGTCTTAAGAGCGGCTTAATGTTATATTTTGATGGTCGCTGCAGGTTCTTGGCAACCGGGTGCAGAGCCGCTTCAATGGAATATAGAACGCAGTGTGGGTCGTTTGTGTTTTTTACGTTTCTAATTGCCTTCTTTACCGCCAGCTTTCTCGGCAGTTTCAGGTAGGAGCCACCTTTCAGTGGCTGGTAGTTTGCAATATCAATCCACAGAGTTGTGACCGCCTGAAACTCCCAGCCAGAACCTTGGTTGGTCCACTTCTCCAACCGCTCTTGGATATTAGCATTGCACTGGTCCAGCTCATCGTTAATATCTTCTAGGGAGAGAACCACCTGCTGCTTATTACGCAATACAGGCTCAAAATAATCAGTGCTGTCATCATCTGAGTGCTTGGAGAGTCTTACCTTAAGGGCAAACTGACACTTGATTCCACCTAGCTCTTCCAGCTCACCAGTCAAAACTTTATGCATCTTCCGACGCATGCCCTTAAAGAACATCATAAGGTCCGAGCTAAGGGGGTGAGACTCAGGAACGTTCATCACCCATCCACGAAAATAGTTTTTAACAGCCCACTTAGTCTTCTTGAAGGCAAGACGCGCTGTGGGGACTGGGGACTGGGTTGTGGGGATGCGTGGGGCAGGGACAGGTCTGCGTGGGGCAGGGACTGGTCTGCGTGGGGCAGGAGTGGGGACAGGGGTGGCACGCACCCCAGCCTTTAATCTAGCGAAAATCTCCTTGTATGTACGGTCATATTCATTACGCACTTGGAGTGCTTTGAGTGCAGCCTTAGAGCGTGGATAAGGAGGCTGAAAACCGTGAATTGAAACATAATCGTTTTGAGCTTCACGTGCTCGCTGATTATGAGTCATGTTTACTATACAGTTCCATTAGTCTAAAAGGGAATTCGTTGATATACAAAAGGCAACAACAATACAGCGAGCGGACTTTGACCTATGCAGTAAACACCCGTCTCTGACAAGGTGCCAAGCTTCGTCGCACCTAGCCGCCAAACCATGTTGTTGACAGCGCCACAAGATTTCTATTTTTATTCAGTGGGGAATCCCCGTTCAGTGGCGCCGACTGGCGTGTCCCCAGCTATAGGCCGTTGTGAAACAATTTTTTGGGCAAGACGAAGACGACTGTGGTTGACTTTATCGAACCCACAATCCATGCACAATCCTACCTTATTATTTTTTATAGCCTTCTGACAACCCGTACAAAGACGATTAATGACACCATGTTTTATCTTATATCTGTGTAATCCACAAAACTCTTGCTCTTGCGTACAGGGCCTGTTACAGGGGACTTTCTTTCCGAGCAATATCCATGGGCACTTATTGTCAAATACTACCATTGTTATATATATAGATATCTATTAGTCTAATTGATAATACCGTCTGGCGGCAACTGGGTATCGGACGGCACCACAAGCAACTCCTCTCTTTACAAAGCCACGGAGAGGTCCATCCAGCAAATAGTATAGTACAGGCTCACCAGATTTAGTGACAGAGCTTCCAATCCGGTAAACATTGAGTGACCACACAGGGTCAGTGGCCCGCCGCCGGTGGTCTTGCTCTGCCTCACCAGGCTGGTAGAGGTAGCGAACGCCAACATCAGAGGGAAGCTTTTGCTCTTTGACCCCCAGAGGGCGCCCTGGTACGACTGCAGAGGGCTCTTGTGCAACTCGTTTTGCCTTTATAGCATCTTTAGGTTTTTTTCCAGTCAAGCGGGTCACCTCATTATTTATCGCAGAGACTACAGCCTGCAGTCGAGAAACCCACTCAGTCGATCGTTTTCCAGTATCCCTTAACTCTACGGCATACTGGTGACCAAAGAGTCGTTCAGCAAGGGTTCGGTTAAAGCGTTCCACTATACCCTGGTCTCGATGGATATTCACACGGCCACGTCTGACTGATACTCCATGTTTTACTAACAGCTGATTCGCTGCACCCATAAACTCCCGGCGTCCACCTGAAGTAGTTTAGGCCAATGCAGCGGTCCTCGTTTGTATATCCTCTCAAGTGCACTTGCGACCTCCTTAGCCTCTTTTGTAGTCAATGGCTCAGCCGCTTTGTAGCGCGAGGCCACATCAACCAATGTTAGGGCATACTTGTAAGTCCGGCGCTTCACAACGTCATGAGGAAGAAATAAGAGATCGGCTTGGTGAACCTCATTGGGGACAGGGACATCAAACTTTGGCCTGGGAATGTGTTTTGGCACTGGCAGGTAGATTTGCCATATAGCTTGCTTTGTTAGCCACCCCCTGGCAACTTCCTCAGAAACCCTCGCTTCTGTCGCAAGCTTCTTGATAGCAGTAAAGCCTTTCCAGTATCCCTTAGAACTATAGTAGATCTCTTGCATGCGACGATCCATATACAGTAAACGCTTGAGTCTCCAAATGACCTACTTAGCAAGCCTGTATGCAACCAGCCCAGTCGCAGCCATACCCAGTATAATGAACGCCACCTCACGCCCCCTCTGTTCATCTGAGGGCTCGTAGAAGTCTGAAAGTTGCGGCTCAGACCCTAACGGGTCGACGGTTTTATTCGTAATTAGGGCGTACTCACCCATAGCCTCGTCCGCATCCTTAAATGTATGCTCGGCATGGTCCTGGCGGCGCAGTTGTTCATTGATGAAGTCTAAGCGCTCAGTTCTCTTCTTGGCCCATGCTGCCTGAGCAGATTGAAGCTGCTCGATTGCCATATCATGGCGTCTACGTTCCGCGTCCACTTGGCTGCCTCGTAATTTAGAGAATAAAAAGTTGCTCCCAGAGAATGCAAGGGCGTTAACAAGAGCACCCCCAACAAGTAGCGCGAGTGTGGCCATTACTTCAGTATATCAACTGGTAAGATTCCTTGTTTAATTAGCATATCCTTTGTGGCCATAGCTAGTGATACATCGACAACAGCCATAGCCAGGTCCCGTGGGGTGAAATCAAGACGTGGCACCCCACCACCCAGAGCCATCTTAGCAAGCTTGGCATAGCCTATTGAAATACCGGAAACAACTACACCGTGGTACAGAGCGTTTACGAGCATTTTTCCATCAGTAATTGGTGTTGTCATCTTATTCCATATAAAACGGATCCTTTAAATGAGCGTCTGGAGGCTTTTGTACCACAACCTGTTTAGGGTGTGAGGCTACCATCTGGTGCCTGTAGCAATACAATGCCAACACGCCAACACCGCCGACAACTAAAGGCACAGCCCATGTTGGCCACGTCCACCTTTCCATAGGTTTGCTCGTTGATATTGGCTCGACAGCTTCGTCTCTACCATCTGTAAGCGCTGCCTTAGCCTCTCGGAGCTCTCTCAGAAGCTTATATTGATTGGCTTTTCGAGCTGCAGCACCCTTTCGTCCTGCCGCAACCCTTTTAGCGTTTTTTGTCACTGACGTTATCTCCACCGGTGTTGTCTCCCCTTGATTCGTGTTCGTTTCTTCCATGCTTACTTACTAAATTTATTTGTCCAATTGATAGCTCTTAGTAAGCACCTGTTATAGCGGAGTTAAGCACATGCTTTAGCGGAGTTAAGCACATGCTATATCAGAGTTAAACACATACTATAGCAAGGAAGTGGTGTCTTCCTCTCCACCGGCCCCTGTTGTTTCGGTGCTTGTTTTTCCAAATTGACAGTGCTTAACTGTTGTTAAAGCCGCAGTTAAGGGAGCTAAAAACCTACCATAGCGATGATATAGCTCACAAGTGGCAGTGCTTAGCGCGTGTCCAACAAACGGATCCGTCTCGAGGTCTGTAATTAGCCTTGGCTGGTGTTCTGGTGGGATTGGTAGAAACATACAAGCAATACCTGAGTACAGCTGTAGCAGTGTCTGACCTAGAGTACGTGTCATGCTGGCACCTAGCCGAGCCTCGTATCTCACATACAGCTTTATGATCTCTTCATCAGACATTGATTCAACCTGGTCAATTGTAAGGCCCTTCAAACCAAGGTACTGACGGGCCTGACCTCCGGCTATGACGGCAGCAAGCCTATCTCTCTTAGAAGACATATTTACACCAGGGGTGCAACTAGGTTCCGCTCCCCCAGACTTTGTCTCCACTAAGCCAGTCGAGTCCTGTTCAAGGAGTTTATCAATAATGGTATCAGGATCCATGAATATACGTATACGCCTTCGAGCTTCAAAATACTGCACCGCTACCCAGATGAAGAAACCTAAATTGATTACTGAGGCAGCGGCTGCTATCAAGGCCAATATCACTTCAATCGACGGCATATGCAGTAGGCTGATCAGTCTTCAGCAGCAGTTTTGCGTGCTTGGTCTTTGCTAGTAGTTGGCGTACTGTGGCACGTTCCTCCTTTGTTGGAATTACATCATTTTCACGTAAGGCGTCTTCAAACGAGTCACGGTCCTTGGTGTGAAAGAGCACCATCCAGCGAGTCTGCTCACGTAAGTCCTTCAGCACAGAGTTGTACTTTTGGGTGAGGACCCAGACACTTTGCTGCGCATGGCGGCCGCTAAAGGCCATTTCGGATAACATGTCTTTCTTCTTGGTTAGGGCCTTTGTTGCCGAACAGTCATCAATAATGTACATGGTTGGCTCGCACTTAAAACAATGGTAGAAAGCCCTCAAGTGGTCATGGAGCCGCTCCCCTGGATCAACCACGTACACCTCTGAATCATCCCACACCCATGACCGCGTCTGATAGGCCTCGTTGAAACGTATGGTAGGGCAGAGGATTACAATATGCTCGAAGGCACCAAAGAAGGGCCCTTCAAGTAGGTCGAGGATGAATGCGGTTTTCCCACATCCTGTCTGCCCACAAACAATTGCCGAACAGGGACCATCTGGAAATGTAAACTTAGTAGACTGCGCTGACGAACCTGCCATCTTTAATGTTAAGCTGTGCATCCATTACAATATACATATAAACGTTCAATGTGCCCGCCGCCTCTGCCTTTTTTGTGATCTGTATGGTGATGCCCTCAGACGCATTCTCCACAGCCCTGCCACTACCGTGCAGCTGGTCGTCATCACTCGTCCTTAAGTCGAGCCACAGAGCATACTTGGTGGTTAGGTACTCTCCTAGGGAAACGTCTGACAATGACAGGTCTTTTAATGCTATTGCTACACTGGGGTCTCGTTTACTCGTTGCTGCACAGGCCTTCTTCACCTCGTCCCACTGCTGGTAGCCACGCATGCCCTGGGCATAGAGCTGATTGGGGATGCCCTCAATGGTCACCTCGACCTTCGTTATCTTTGGGTTGTAGAACGACTCTGTTTTCCTGGCGAATGAGGCGTTGGTCGGGTCTTCAAAGAGCAGTAGGATGCCCTTCATGCTGCGAGCCGGCACGTTCAGGTTGATGTTCCACAGTGTATCTCTTTTATTGTATACAAGCTTCCTGTGACGAAGCACACGGTCATACAGAATCGAGAGCCGACTTGTGTACTGTGTGCGTATCATGCGGGCCAACTCTGTTTGGGTAACCATGTCATACTCCAGCGAGATGCCATCAATTTTGTAGCTTGCAGCGGTGTCGCCTGTTGCGTGAATCACGCGGTTGTAGTCGTTGAATGTGAGCTCGTATTCCAGTCTGTCACTAAGCGCACTCTGGTAGAATGGCATGTGGCTCTCGAGGAGTTCAAAATCAAGCGGAACGTAGAACCTGTTACCATACACATCGGCTACGGCCTTGTCCTCTTCCTCGGTATCAACCTTGTCTCCTGCCCCCACTCGTATCTTAGTTGCGTTTCTGTCATCTGATGTGTCAATGCCCTGATACTGGAGGCCCTGTCTCTCCTGTGCAGTCCGCCACAAGTCGTGGTAACAGTGGTACACATCGCTGTCATCAATAGACATGACCTCATTGCCAGAAATCTTGATTGTCAATTTCTTAACCACGGCGCGGCCCAGGTTTTGCACAACGCTGCGGTTAACATCAGTCGAGGTCAGCGTGATTGTAAAGGCCAGCCGTGCTGTCCCTGAAACAATGACGTCGTCTGCGCCTAGATTGGGGAAGCGAACCAGCAGTTGTTGGTTCTGGTCAATAGTGCTTGGATTGTTTGTAACGCGTACAGATTGTCGCACGCCCTTTACCCCAAGGGGTTCGCGTATCCGGCGGTGTGGGTTTAGTTTGCGTCCGTAAGTACTCGTCATGTTGAATGCTTAATTACACTTATATCTTTAACACACAGACATGGAGTTTGATAACCCAGCATTTGACGACCCAGAGGAGGAAGGGGCTATGGGAGGGGATAGGAATGAGACTAGCTTTGATGATGAGGAGACTAACCTGATTGACGAAACTTTAGATACGTCGTACTCGACTATGCCACCATGGGCTATTACTGAAATGCCTGCTGGGTTAACAGAAGATCAGGTGGCTTCCAAAGAAGAAACTGAAGTCAAGTAGTTAAGAGGTGGGAGAAGGCAGTGTCTAAGCATGGGCTGCAGGCCACTCTGGAGTTTAGATCGTCTCAACAAGGTGACCTTTGGGTTAAGTGGGGCCGAGAATGGAATCTTCTGACATGGAAGAACAATCCAAACAAATTCCTCTCTCCTAGGAGTATCCTAGATTACGGTGGTACACCGCTTGCTCGAGCTCTTGGAGTGACCGCTGAACTATCCACAGAAGCAGTAAAAGCCCTACAAGGCGTTGACGAAGCTGCTGCTTTAGCAGAAGCTGCACTTCCAGATATGTTAGAAATGAGCCAGCCTTGAAGCTGTGACAGAGCAAGGTGGTGTGGAAGAAACAGGATTCATAGAGGACGTTCATAACACCATCCATGACCTAGGTACACAAACAGACAACGAACTACCACTCAGAGAGCTTATAGGGCTTGACAAGGCTATGCAGACCCAGAGGGGTGAGCTGGTCAATAACCTAGCTAAGATAACTGAGATAGAAAGGAATATAAAACAGCGGGAAGCTAAAATGGCAAGCCTGGAGGAGGAAGGGAGGGGTGATAGTCGAGCATGGAGATTCCAAGCAAATGAGCTTGCAGAGCTGCAGGACCTGCGGAGTGCCCGTATTGAGGCTGCCTCTGAAAACCGTAACCGTCTAAGGACCCAAATTAACCGCATCAGGGAAACGATCAACAGACTTCTTAACGAGGACACAACACTAGCTGAGCGTATACGCGACCTGTTCCGGGAGCAGGGTATAACAATCGCCTCCATACTCACTGCGATTGGATTGGCAATCTCGACCCTTGTAGTTGCTTTGACGGGCGGAGGGAGCACTAGTCCAACCCCGGCACCAACGCCGACACCAGCTGATAAGCCTGGTTTAAAGGAATGGATTAAAAAACAGCTGAACTCCTTGGCAAACGTCCTGAAGAGCCTAGCCGGTAAGGCAGCAGCTGCCCTTCCAGGAATCATTGGCTCCATCGTATCATGGCTGCTTACGTCAGCTGCAAAGGTGGCTGGTTGGATGGCAGAACATGTATGGGCCGCAGCTGTGGCGGTGGGGGGAGTTATCCTCCTGATACTCCGTGACTTACTACGTAGCAAACCAAAGCACAGCTAAGCCTATAGCGATTCCGCCTATAATAAGAGCGGTTTTCTCATCCTCGTGCGCCCCACGCAGACCGGTCTCGGCCATAGGGGCCGGCCCTGGAGAGGGGAGTTCCATATCTGTATCTGGCGGAGGGTCAAAGCTTCCTCTATCTGGAACCACCTGAACCGAGTTGACATCAGCATTGCTGCCTATCTGCTGCTCCTCAGTTGCAATGGTAATCAGATTGTTGTACCCAGCAACGTCTCCAATGGCGAGGCTCATATCAGACGGAGCCATGTACAGGCCCGTTCCAAACACATAATCAACCTTTGAAGAGGCATTCTGGAGGACGTTCTGATACCGTCGGATAGATGACGGAATATCCACTGGGGAGTTGATGGCATCCTCAACGTTGACCTGAAATTGCTTTTGAGCATCAAAGGACGTTCCAACACCTAGTATCTCTGAGCGGGTCTGCGCCTGAGCCTCAAGAATGGCCCATACATAGGTCCTGATGCTGTCGTTAATTCGCTTAACGCCGGTTTGTGTAAAACCCTCAGACGTGTCCAGTATGAAGGTACTCCAGGCCTCGTCTGCTTCAGGTCCCTGTGCTAGATGTAAAAACAGCACCCATTCTCTCCTGAAAGGATTGTAGGTTTTTCGCGTGAGCAAAACCTGGCTTTGTATCCTTTTCCGCCTCAAAGGCCATCCGTGTAGGGTCATAACGAACGTTTCGACCAGCAACCTTGACGACACTCCCGTAACCATACGCATCATGTGCATATAAGATACCAAGACCACTATTAGCTACGGTTGCCTTCTGGCGCCAGTCTGTGTTTGGTTGAACACCAAAGTTAGTGCAGAGTCTCTCATATGCCCTCTTGTCATATGTATTGTTATAGGGGTCATAGGCATGATCCTGAGGTAGAGGCGCTTGCAGTTCTGCTAATAAGCGACGCACTGTGTAATAAAGGTGAAAGGTGTAGAGAGCTTTCACGAGTGGAATCCCAGCCTCGAGGTGGTCCTGGGAGGACACGCCGCAGCCGGCTGATGCACACCACACTGCAAAGTTTAACTGGTTCTGCCAAAACTGCATTGGATTTGTCAACCAGTCTTTTACTACTTTGTCCGCTGTTACCGGCGGCACCTTATAGTTACTGAATAGATCAGGAAACTTTGCTGTGAATGTACCACCATTGTGAACAACTTGAATTGTTTGTCGGGTTAGTTTATCTCCCACACCATATGTGGCTGGATACACCCCGCCCGCACCATATGGGGTAGCTTTTCTATTGAAACTAAAGGCTTGTTTATTCATAGTGCTATGTATCACACTCTGTCAAATGTTCAAAGCGGCGGCGCTGTGTCCCTGCAAAAACTTATTGACAACACTGCGGGCGATCTATGTGTTGGCCTAAGGTCAATCACGTATACTGTGGGCTGGTACAATCTAGAATCAGACGAGAGCATTGCATGGCGGTCAAGGAATTCAGAAGAGACAGGATATGCTGCATTAAAACCAGGCCTCTGGAGCTTAAGCCTTCTTCAGGAGCATATTACACCATTAGGTATCGGTTTGGAGGTTGATGCTGTAAATGGGGTTATTAACCTAACAGTTCCAGACAATGTGGGTGCGCACATAACAGGCGGAGTGTTAACAATGTTGGGTCTTGACGGCTTCAGTGGGGGGTGGATACCTTCAGGTACTTACATAGGTGACCGGCCCATCAACTTTAGCATCTTTAACACAATTATGTTCACCTCGATAAAATCAGTACCACACACAACATGCTAGATGGTGCGCCCACTACGCTTCTTGAAGTTGTTGGCTTAGAGGGTGGCTCTTTCGGTGATATTATAACCACGAACATCGCTAATCCTGTCTGTAAGCGTGTCACTAGTGGAACAGTGCATGAGTTAAAGGTTCAGTTACGCGATAATAAAGGAAGGCTATTAGATAACCACGACTTACCTGTTAGCGTTGTTCTTAAATTTACAAGATGTCAATAAAAACGAGTATTTATGGACCTAGGCAAAAACCGGCAAGCACTGTTCAGGGTGCCGACCTATCGGAATATGCCACAAAGACATATGTATCTATTGGTGACTCAAAAAAATGGATAAAAGTGGCGGTACTATGACTGGAGACCTTGAAATGGGAGATAATAAAATCGTTGAGTTGGGAGACCCGACTTCACCGAAGGATGCTGTTCATAAAAAGTATATTGATGCTGAATATAGACAGCAGAACAGGTACCTGAGACGATACGTAGATGAAAAGACGAAACCACTCATTACTATATGGGCAGAAGCAAGTGGCCCCCTTCGCAGAGGATATGAGTGGTCGTTTGGCCATGGGGCTAGGGGTCGAGACTCACAAGACTCAAGCTGTGGATATACCATGTTATGTAATGGCAAGATCATTCGTATGGGGTTGTCTTCGGGTGTTGGTGCTGATGCTGGTCCTATAGCAGTCGTTCCTGTTATTAATGGAACGAATCAAGTGGTAGGAATAAGTAAGCCTGCTAACCAACGGGCTGTTGTAATAACTTTAGACCAGTCTTTACAGCTAGAAGAAGGCAACGTTATTAACTTTTATACAACCACACAAAACCGAGGGGCGACTTGGTCTGTAGCTTCACTCCTAATTGAACTTGATATATAGACTTATGTATACAAAGACAGTATGAAACAACAACCAACGACTGCACCGTTAAATCCGGAGCCTCCTCTATGTGGTCTGGGGCACTCCTATCGGCTGAATGAGATCAGTCTTAAGAAGCAATACCTTGAGAAAGAAATTGAAAAATATGGTGCTATGTACAAAAAATATAGGTGTGCAGTAAACTCAGTGGACGCTGTAGACACTGCTTTAGTTGCTGTGGGTATGTGTCTTGGCGCAAGTGGTGCAGGTGTAATGTCTACAGTAATTGCCATTCCTATTGCCACAGTGTTGGGTGCTACTGGAGCCGCTTGTGGGCTACTTGTAATTGTTGGAAAATTCATCAGTCGGCGTCTGACCATTAAGTTAAAAAAGCATGACAAGATTCGCATTCTCGCTCAGAGCAAATTGAATACCATTGCTGACATTGTATCGGCGGCGCTTGAAGATGGGTATATCTCAGATGATGAGTTTAAGGTCGTTTCGGTCGAGATCATGAAATATAGTCAAATGAAAAGTGACATTAAAGCAAAATGTTTGAAAGCGGCAGAATCGCCCCCTAGACCTGCTAAGGTATGACCCTGACAGTCCATTTGAAGAGTGGGGGTTGCTAGATATAATGGAGGCGGCGATAAAATCTTTCTGCAACGATCATACTGTAGTCAAACAAAATACGGACCAGTGGGAGACCACGAGGAAGGGCTGCGTTGGAGGAAGTGACTACTCCTCTATCATAGGGCAAAACTACTTCAGCAGCTATAGCAAGAAGCTGACAGAAAAAACTAGCAACGAGGGTGTTCGCTTTAGCACACCCTGCCTCTGGGGTACGACTTTTGAGGAGGTTGCAATTGCGGTATTGGAGAAGGTGTACGACACCAAGGTCTACGGAAATAATATCTATATTGAGGGCGGCGCGACGGCCTACTCTCCGGATGGCTTTTGTGTGCTCCCGATCCGGCGGGCTGAAGTGGATGCTGTCTGTCTGGGGCATCCTGAGGAGGTTGTGCTGCTCGAGATAAAGTGCCCCTACACTAGGAGTCCTGGGAGGGTGATTCCGAATATGTATAAGCCTCAGGTTCTGTTGGGGTTGCACCACAGTTCGGTGGCAACCATCGGGGTGTTTGTCGACTGCGTTTTCAGGTTGTGCTCCTTTGAGGACCTGGGGAGAGCTGAGACGTATAACCAGGTGTATCACAAGGATTAGAAGAAGTATAAGGAGACGGTGGCTTGGGGGTGGGCGGGGGTGGAGGGGCTTGAAGACGGTGACTATAGTGCGAACGGGAGGTTTAATAGTTGTCTGGGCTTGGAACAGGAGCATCACGGTCCTTGGTTGGGAAGACCGAGTTGGATCACAGAGAGTCCGACGGGGGCTTTCTACTGTTGGAAGCTCTTTACGATGAGATTGATAACCGCTCGTCCCGATCCCGACTTTATCGAGAAGAACGACGCTAAGGTTGCCCAGTTTATACAGGACCTCAACCGCGTGAAAAATGGAACTTACAGCGACGGTCGCAGATATTTATCACTCAATGACCTCTATGGTGACTAACTACTGGTGTGGGCCTATACCATAGGGGCCGGAAGGGCTGGGCTAATATGGTGGGGGGAGGTGCGAGCGGTTTGCTGGCTCATGTGAGTCACCCTGTATATGTGTGTTTTCTGGGTTGCACCCATATGAGATAAGTGTGTCATAATCATATGAGATAGGTGTGCCAGTACCGCTAACATCTATACTACTAATGGATATCACAAGTGCGGCGTACAAGGGCAGATAGGCCGTGTCCGACAACCCACTTGTTTTTGTGTAGCGAGCATTTTGGACCTGAACGTTTTGACCAGGCACTTGTAGTGAGAGAAGCTCTCGGATGTGGGTACAAATGTTCCCGGAATATTCTTCCAGCTGCTACTCCTACCATATTCGTGAGAGGTTGCACGGATTCGCCACCAGTCAGAAAGTCTAAGGCAGTGGAGAAAAGGGAGCCCCAAAAGGTGAGCTGACATGATGCAATTTATAAAAAAATGGTTTACCCAGCTAGATAATGACGCCGCCCCAACCAACGCAAGCAGTGAAAATAAGTGGTGTATAAATATATATTTAGAAATCCATTCCTTTTGAAAGCATCAGCAGAATTAGTTTAACTAAGCTAATCTTCTAATAAAATAACGCAACATAGTATCCAAAATCTCTTAGATATTTACTTTTTCCATAATTTTGTTCAATAAGCAAGGACTTTGTTCTGATTATCAGGCTGTGGAGACATTGCTGTTTGACTCACCTCTCCAGGAAAACACAAAACAAATCTTACAGTTAAATTGCTCTTTATGTCCTTAGATACGAGGTGTGCCATGGAATAGGAAGAAAATTATCACCAACAAGAGATTGTGCAAGGACATCAAGAGACTATCAGGCAATGCCCAGACTTCCTTCTGATCCAGTTCGCTTCAAAAACCTATGCTTTCAGTTACCCTGGTCTGCTTTAACGGTATATCTTTCAACTATCTGCTTAGCTTAAAAGTCGGTAACTAGTTAGATTTTACCCTGCTTTCAAATGTAGGATTGTTTCTTAGTTCAATGGGACAAGTTTTGCCTGATAGTGGATCCATAAACAAAAACGAAGTGGACTAAACCAGCTGTTTAATTTCATGAAGTATCTTTCCTCACGTCATTCATTCTAGTCAGGAAAGAAGTCAATTTACTGCTGAATCAAACTTATCACTAAACATCCAATGAATCAAACATGAACAGCACAAACTTCCTATTTCAAACTGATAGAAAGGTTCATAAAAGATTTCAGATCAATCATTGCAGCTATGTATTTCAATGAAAATGCTCGACGATAACAAAGAATAACAGCGCAGGGTGAGGACACATATAGCCTCCACTACCCCAAACACAAGGAAGGAGGTCACACAGTGAGGAAAGTGCTGAATGATCCAACTTATGGTAGGCACTTTTATGTGAAAATTATAATCTGTAATCTCAAATGAACAACCAACACATATATACAATACAGGCTATGTAGAAGATCGTTTAGCAACGACAGTCAGCATATGCAAGGGCAGTGATATAAATGATGAGGAGATGGAAGCACTGGAGATCCCATCCAATCTGAACTCCACCTTCGAGATCCCAGAAAAGCACCAAGCTGTCAATCAGTTCCGCGCACGCTTCTCTGAGTGCTAGTTTTAATCTGAATATCCCCAAAATTGTTTGTCTCCTCTGAAGTGTGTTTCGGATAATTGATGTCACACAGGATAGTATAGGGATACGATTGTTCTTTCCAAGATAATGGTAGCACCATCGGATGAACTGCCTATATCCAGTGTAACGCTTCCAGCTGTAACACACAACCATACACAAACCCTTAAACATCTTTACAGTGCTGAATAAATATTATATTTTAACCCATACATAGATTTGATGATTGAGTCACAAAAATAGTGTTATCCTGGTATAAACTGTATTAATATTCAGTCTGAATTGAAAACGTCATTCATTTGAGTAAAAATGACCCAGTAGTTTGGGGAAGTTTTTTTAACATAAATTTATAATTTGGTGTTTGTTGTCTGTCAATATATATGGTATGGACCATGATGCTGCTTGTAGCAGTACGCTGTCTCCAACACATCTTCATTGAGACATACAGCATTAAAATTTGGATTCTGTGTCACGCATTTAATTTCTGGTCAATTTTCTATTTCAACCATCACTTGCTCCTGCTCCACACAGCAGATATTTACCCTGATAGTTGGTATAGTTGTAGGCAAGGCACTCACCCCTGGTGTTTTTATGATCTGATGCTACCTTAGGCGCGAGAGTCCGTATGGCAGAATCTTTATGGTTATAAGCAAATTTGCTTCTTCTCGCAATGCAGACAAGGGACAGTTTAAAAAAAATAGATTTTCATATCCATAAATGTCTTAACATCAATCTTGCCTAGAGTGCAACAACAGTCATACTCCTTAATCAACAGAATCAACGAAATCCGACACAATTTTAAAATTGTTGTCCAACATGGCTACCCTGAGAATCGAAAACGAGACAGATATCACAGAGGTAGCAGAATGTTGTGTCTGCGGGGCGAGGTCGAAAGGAGGAGCCAGCAAGCAACTCGCGCTTTTCAATTGGACGCGCGTCTACGGGTGATGTACGAAGAAAATGGGTCAGAGATGATATAAAACTGTTTCATACTGCAGGTTTGAATATAACAATGACCTGTATTGGTTCGGCTTTCTGTTAGAAATCACGAGCTCCATCAAATTATGTTGCATTGTGGGAGTCGGACATGTTGAGTTTATGAACAAAGTTTCATGATGTGCCGTATTTTAGTGCTCAAACAGAACAATTAGACAAAACTGTAGTAATAGAAACAGTCCTCGTGTCATTTTGTCATATAATCTTTAATTTTGTCGCAATTGTTTTGCGCATGGAGGTCTTTTGTAAGTTTTTCGGTTATATCACAGGCGGCTCTTCGCCTCTACAGCGCGGATGTGAGAGATCGAAAGTCGTAAATAGCGCGGAGCTGTCAGAGGCGGAGTTTCTTTGCCTAACATGGTTGAGCAGCATCCACATTGGCACCTAAAAAGGGTTTCAAAAACCTATCAAATACATGCCAGACTCTGTCGAAGACTAAGATTAGGGTGGTCAATGAAAAGGGTTGTATCACATGTGTAAATATTCCACCAAGCAGGTTTGATAGTTTTATCGGGATGACATAAATTTAAAAAAAAAGTATTTTAAGCACGACAACAGAAAAAAATGTTTTTCGCCGTGTTCATTGGCGATTAAAACCACATTGAATACCACCAAGAAAAACGGTATCAAACGAAAAAGGTCTTCTTCATTTATAATATAAAATCAAAGGAAAAGATAGTTTCGTGCAGTGATTACAATTCCAATGGGACTCACCAGTCAATGACAATGTTTTGATTATCGCTCCTCGGAACACGAGAATCAGTCCAGACACTGCCAAATTCGCTGGCGCTGTTTTCGGACAGATATGGTTCGAATCTGTACGGCACAATACCATCTACATCCTCTGGATTTGAATTCTCAAACATTTGAGGCTCTTCAACCCAAAATTCCATCGCCAAATCGTCCAACTCAAATACATCGCCCTCCGAAACTTCAACATTCGCCGTTGTTTACGGTGAAAACTGCGGACCTGTCAGTGACGAGTTCTCCAAGTGCCGTCACGGGGTGCTGGGCCGTAAATTTGGAAAATGGCGGCGGGTGCCGAATAATTAGACTATATATTTCAATTTACGTTAGGTTCGGGTGACTTGTTCGGAAATTGAACCACAAAAACAGAGTAAATGCAACTTTGTCTTTCATTCGGTTTCATAAAAATTATCATGGGAATTTGGTGTCATAGGCACTTTAATGATCATGCTCACCTTTAGCACATCGGCTGTTGATGGGACAAAGAGCCAGACATATTGCACCATTATGTGCATCATTGAGATAATAATATAGAAGCCAAGGAAAAATGCAATGTTATCAAGGTCAGAAATGCTAAATCTTTTCTAAGAACAGGTTTGCTTAGATGACTCAAGACCGTTCATATATTGATTCAAAAGAGTATTTCCATGCATCCAATTGTGCTAGATAACAAATATTTTTTCTTTTTTCATTCTATCCGACTAAGTAGTGGTAAAGTAGACTTTATTCTGACTGTCTGGTGGCAGTACAACCTTAAAACATAATTTTTGTGATTATACATAAACATTACTATCATAAAAATATTTGCACCTACAAATAGTCTTTGGTTACATATAGGTTAAGTATGGGTAATACGTACACTGCTTACATTATCTATATTTGTATCATGTGGCCTGTGTAGGCTAACACATTGCAACTATGTGTATTTGATTGGGGTCCTTAACAGTATTGTTATTTGATGTAGTTCTGTAATTTTTCAAGCATATCTTATAATATTTCCTATATTTTGTTCCTATCGAATATACTTAGCCAAATATAATAGCCATTCTTTACTGCTTTGATCACGTGATTTATTCCTTTTATCTTTGTAAAGAATGTATTTTTTATATTAATTTGTGATAGATTTCTTTATAGGGTAAATCGCTTTAGGAAGGTGGAGCAGTGTGCGAAACAGTTGAATACACCAATTGTTCTTATTTGCTACATAACTTCAACCCAGAATGAATATACATTTCTCGAATTAAACATCACTATATTTGTCTTCAATGTACAGTCAGTCAATACGTACTAATCCCCGGGTGTGCTAAACACTTCCATGATCATCATTACAAAACACACTGTCGATCGATGAACCAGACAGCATGTATACTCATTGACCTAGTTCAACGGGCATTAATGAGTGTGAGTGCATACTATCTACAAATTGTGGACGGTAACACAATTTATATAGTAAATTAATTAACCCTCTTTTCTTGGCGCACTCAGAGTATGCGTCATATTATATATCATATGTGCATGCACTGTTATATGTCATTAATGTACACATTTCAGATAAAAGCATGCTGCTAGTCACTCGCATCATTTTATCTGACCATATATTATCCGGATCAAATCCGTTCTTTGCACTATCGTTTATATTTCAATTTTGCGATTATTTAAGTTATATTTGGCAGTTGAATGACAATACCCAACACGCTTTTAGTTATAAGAATTTGTATCTTCTGTGATTAAAATGATTCCAGGTACAATGGGTTCAGTACACAGGTGTATATATCATACAATTACCTTAGTGTAAGACTTACCAAACGATCACATAGTTTGGTGGGAATTCAAACAGTTGTACACCATTATTATTGTCTGTCATTTGAACAAAGTTTAAATGAAAATAGGCATTGTTTATAGAACTCAAAATGTGTTAATTAAGTCCCATTTGTGTGAACAGGATATGGTTGGTTATTGTGGTAAGGGATCATTCGATATGAGGCGTAATTGTAAGTTTGTCCCATAACATAAAGTTATTTACTTCGTAACTGGTTATTATTCAGGAGAATTACATTTTATGATATCTTCCCGTCCTTAATTATGCTAAAGAGCTCCTATCCTTGTTGATGTACATCCAACGTATATGTAACAAAGTACTGCCACACAGTAAACTGCCAACAGTAGGGGGCAACGTGGAGGATGATTCGGATTTATGATCCTTTTATTACCTCATACACACATAACCGGATATGGAGAGGGAGAGAAGGAGAGAGCGTGAAAGAGTGGGAGAGAGAGAGAGAGGGAGAGGCAGTGAGTGAGTGAGAGAGAGACGAGATTGGTATAGTGGGAGAGAGGGAGAGATGGGAGTAGGATGGGATAGAGAGCAAGAGAGAGGGAGAGAGAAAGGAGGATAGAGAAAGAGAGAGATATGATCTTGCAAAACTGTTGATATAGAGAGAAATGATCTTGCACATACGTTCATGCGCTAATTCTATGTTGGCTTGCTCAGTAGTAATACATGGCAAAAGCTGTCAAAACCACTCAAATTTTAAACAAACACAGCAACAACGGCTTACTCGTGCGTAAGGAATTAGCCTCCACAGTTTGTGGACATTATCAGAGCTCTGTCTTAGTCCCGGTGATGTAACGCAATTCTTATATCATAGGTTGAATATATCAGCATGGACAGTTTGCTTGATAACGCGATGTTTATGCTGATTGAATCCATTAAGATAGTGAATTCGTTCGGAAGGATTTGTTGAGTGCAAAATATATGTCCTATTGCCCACCTTATCTTGCTTCTGCAGTATCAGTTATATTAGCTTCCCGGACCCATGAGTAACCCACGTGTCACTTGTCACCTACTCGCCCCGCAACTTAATGTACACCTAATACCCTATCGTCCACACGCCCGTCCAGCCTATACAACACCCGATGGCCCGAACCTCTACCCTACCCAAGCGGAGGAGGATGCTGCATGTTCCAAGAGAAATGAGATAGTGGCAAATATAAGGATAAGATCCATTTTAATGGATGATGTTCATGGTGCTTTCATACTTGCTTGTGCCACAATAAGGTATTGTCTGTAAATACAGCCTATGCCTGGATAAATCCCAAATGAAGGTAAATATCGCACCTATCATTGTCGTTTTGGGATCAAAACGGCAAACCCAGTGTCAACCTGCAATTTCTATGCCACCGTGGTCAGACCCAACGACGAATTGGTGACTATTGTTAGGGTGCTTACATGTAAAGGCACTCAGGTTAGGATGGAAAACCGACCAGGCGAGTGCCAGCAGGGGGAGACTTCGACCCTTTACATTTGTTGATACACCTAAATGGAGCGTTTAGCTTGGAATAATTGACATCAGCTGTTTGAAGTGACTAGACACATCAGGGCAGTGAATACGATATGTATGTAACCCTGATTTGTAGATATCGGACAGGCCGGCGTGTTGGTCATTTTGAAAATGATTGTTCTGTGCACCGGGCCATTGTAGTGGGGGGAATTCCAACCACGGCAAGTCCGAAAGAAAAGGGCTTTTATTGAACGCGTTGCATTATGTAAATAGCTCTGCCAGACTTAATGTACATATGAATATTCATAGATACGACTTGTAGCAGTGTACAAGTCACACATTAAAATTAACATTATGTGCGTATTATACGTCTGAGATTTACCCACAGCATTACTCACCTTTTAGAATGATGGATGGCAAGGTGTTACTTTTGCCTCATGTACGACATACCTTGTTCTGTTTATCCGACTAAGCGTTAACTGTGTTATCTACAGGATGATGTTTTACCTGATACTTATGATCACAAACATTGTCATAACTCTTCCCAAACTTTCTTTAGAGATGTCGAGTCGTGAATGGCATTCATATGATGGACGAACCATTTGAGTCAAAACTGCGGTGTTATGTTAAAAGTTACTATAGGTCACTATTCAAGGTGGTACGAGGGTAGAGTTTAGGAATAACCGCATTACACAACAACAATACATTGTTCTGCAGAAGTTTGATATACGCACCACAGCAGGCAGTTGCCAAAGCAATACACAAGCAGCAGCAGTAAAACCATAATCATAAACGAGAATACTGTCTGGTGTAGAGGGACCGCAACTTCACACTTACTGCTTGTACTAGAATCAACAATTGGTCTGGGGAATAAAATCACAATAATTATAATTCTTCATCTAAGATTTGCCCGGAATATCAAGTAGTTCAGGTAGTGAATCATGAATAAACATATTTGTTTGCATTTCTCATGTGAGGTATTGCCTTACGCTATGAATACATTATCATTGTGTACCTTGGCTGGATTTCTATGAACGAATACATTACTGTGATATCTGTGGATATCGTGATTTAAGAGGAATAAGATGACTTAATTGTAATAACATTTCCCATTACCAGTACTGATGCTGGTTCTGTGCTCAAATGTTGTAATACAGACACAGTTCCATCACTTACCAAACTGCAGCCCTTCATATCGCCACAGAATACAGCCGGCGTCGTGACATCATTCTCCCTTGACAGTCGTTTGCCACTGTGTGACTGCATCGTCAGCTCTGATGTGTAAGATGTCTGGAGAGTGCAGCGGGTGCTGTAGCTTTATAATTAGATCAAACTGTGTTAACAACGTAATCGGAAAGCATACTCCGACCACTCGAGACTACTGCTTGAGGCTAAACTGATAAGGTGCTAATGTCAGAAGAATAAAGGTGGAGTCTATCATCTATTAAACAAAGAACGTTTGCAAATTGATCATGAAGTATTGTAGAGCCTATCCACCGTAATGTCGCCTGTTTATATAACAGCTGGTAAAACGCCCCCATCTGATCATCTATAGCCTCCTGTATCATACGCGTTGACAAATGAAGCACGCAACTTACAGTTTACATTACAAAAGTACAAAAATAACTATAGTGAGATATCGCCTGATGCCCATCTGTCATCAAAAGTTATTAGTATGCAAACCTGGTCGCTCGAGCACGGTTGTGCAATATGCCAACCGTCTGAGCAGCCTGCGTTAGGAAATGACGATCACTGAATACAGCATAGTTGCATTCAAATAACATAGCCTCAGTACTCAGTGTTAATAATCAAAGCACAACAGCCCTCATCCATTGTTGAATGCAATTTTATTTTATTTTCATCGAAAGAAACATCATGGCCAGTAATCAGATTCCAACCAGGAATAACCACTTTGTGCAATCAAATGAGTAAATATGGATGCTAATACAAAGATGGATTGCAAGCAAGGCAACCATGCAAGCCGTTATGATAAATGGTTATGGAGAGTATTCAAATGAGTGAGAAACTGACAGATTGCTTAGAGGGCGACTACGCTCACTGCTCCCCCATAGATGCGATATCAATCATTCCCGAACATGTCAAAATATAAATCAATCATCTTCTGCGAAAACTCCTGAACAGTTCCAACAATGGTACAGACAGTAGAGATCGGAGGGGGTTTCGAGGTTGAAGGAGATGGGGGGTGGGTTGAGGGTGGAGGTGCATTATTTGTTGCCCTTTTGTGCATGTAATCGATTGCATTTGCTCTTCAAGACATCAGACCTATAGCGATTTCCCCCCAATATCTGCCACGTGTGTTACCGAATCCAGTTGGATATACAATTAATTCAGCTCCCCGTCAATAGTTGTTGTTGTTGTTGTAATGCTCATATGTAATACTCTTATTGATGTGTTCAAAGCGAGTATAGCATAATTGCGAAACACTGAAGGTCTTGATTGATCGCTATGCAATTCAAAAACATTCATGTAGAGAAACGGCGACCATTGCAGCCTCACCATCCCGGTTAATGAATATGGATTGGTAGTGAGCACGATGACAGCCGTTAAAAAAGGATTCCAATCAATTGATCATTTCATACTGTTGGCCCTTTCGTTCGGAACAAAACTTCCTTTTTGTGAATATAATATGACATTTTAATGATGGCATAGCATTCAAACAGCAATAACTTTCAACAGTATAGTGACGACTGGCATCACTGATCAGGCGCATGGTACACAACAGCAGTCCATTCCTGGCGCAGGTGTTAGATAAGGTGCCATCATATCAATCGGCCATGATTTTGGTCAAATACATCACAGATTATCCCACATTCTCCAAAGTGATATTCAACATGTGTAAATCCTCTCTGCGGTTTGACGTTTACATGGTCGTGTCGAGGGTTTCGCGATTGTCATGGACGAGAAGGACTGTTATTTTAGACAATGCTTTTGATTTTAGACAGCGCTCTTGATTTTAGACAATGCTCTTGATTTTCGACAATGCTTTTGATTTTCGACAATGCTTTTGATTTTAGACAGTGCTCTTGATTTTAGACAATGCTCTTGATTTTCGACAATGCTCTTGATTTTCGACAATGCTTTTGATTTTAGAAAATGCCATTTCTAATTCAGCATCGACCCATTGCTTATGGCGACTTTATCTGGAAACAATATATGAAACAGAAATAGTATAAAGGCTCTCACTAAAGTAACCGTGACTTCTGGTCTGACACAAACGAGGCAATTTTTAGGTACAACACCTCTCCCAGCATTCCCGGTTGTAACTTGATACAGATCTGAACTGCAAAGTTTGTAATCCGTCCTCTCCATCAGAAAAGGTAGAGATCTAGCTAAATATTCACGCGGTAACCCCTGCCGCTACCTGCATAGCAGTTGATAAATGTACCGTACTTTAACGAAAACACTTATCTAAACGGCATGATATAAAAATGGTACAATCATATTGTGACGAATACAGATCGAAAGCATTAATGCCCATGGTGTCAATACAAATGTTGGCCTCAACTTGGCTCGGGTGCATTACACTGTTGACTGCACAACACGCTGCATTGTTCAGAACACATTTCAGATAATGCATGTCAAGAAGGTAGAGATGATGAGAATTGATGAGACCGGATTACAATGAACCGTACTGAGAATAACACATGTTAGAGCTGCTGTGTTTGAAACCTTACTAAAAAAGACACTATTCAGAGGATCTAGATATCATATAAATGCCAGATTTCCCTATTTTGGTCACCTCGACAAGTATAAGACTTATAAGTTGTTGATAAAAGCTATTTACGACATAACCATACATTGAAGTGCGCGAATACTTGGTGAACACGTATAAGAATAAGTACAAGCGTCACCATCTTCTCAGCGAGGCAGATTTCCCCGCAGCCCCTTAAGTGCGTTCAGCCTGATGGCTTCAGTGAAAAACGCATAACTTCATTGATAACCGTTGAAGATAGTTATCTCTGTGGTCCTATGGAAGATTATATCTGCTAAGATGAATTGTGTCTTTACTTTGTTGAATCCTGCAGCTTGAGGAAATGTTCTTTTTGGATTAAACCAAATGATGATCACCATCTGCTCCTCATGGGGCAATGAAGAATCAGGGGTTTATAGAAATGAGCGGATGATGGAAGTTCCATAAGGCATCATTCCTTTTGAACTTGGACAATTTTGAACAATAGCGCGAATTTTAGTCAAATCATTTCTGTAAGCAAATATACATGAAAACAATCTGACAAGTCACCGTGGTAGGTCATTCATGTCTGAAGCTCAATGTAAATGTTGACTTCATGACGTGATGACGTTCTTTCAGGGCGTTATGATGGTGAGCAAATGACCTGTTGTGTCACTGGTTCTCATGCTTGGATGAATTTCTTGTATGTTTGACATTGTCCGAAAGACCCCATTGGCATTTTTTAAGCGAGTTCTAAAACAGCGTTTGTTGAAAACCAATCATGCTTAGTGACGATAACTCAAAGAGTGTAAAGTTATAGTACGAGGGCTTACTCTGTTTGGTTTATGCGGCACGGCCATCGTCATGTGGCGCTAGGATAAACTGAAAAGACGTTTTGGCAATCATCCGCTTGGGTAGTTAGTTATACAAATATATGCATATATATACATATGTAAGAATATATGCATTTATATATATATATATATATATATATATATATATATATATATATATATATATATATATATATATATATATATATATATATATATATATATATATATATATATATATATATATATATATATATATATATATATATATATATATATATATATATATATATATATATATATATATATATATATATGAAATTGAGTAACTTATCATAATATCTCTGGTAAGCATATTTCTACGCAACTTGTTAGTTAATTATTCATATTAGGCACCTCGTTCAGTGCGTGAATTCTTAACGTTACACATCTACGTCCTCTCATTGTATTATTAGTGTCCCCATTTGCGCCCCCACCCCTACTCTCTCTCCCTCGTCGTTTCAAATCATGTTTCAAATGCACGATAGCGACCGACTAATCAGGCTCTGCCATGCATTATTCACGTTGAACAGACACGTCAGCACATTCATTTGGAATAACACTGACATCACACGTGGTTTATAGAAGTAAACCCTTATCTACACCTCCTCAGATAAACCACGCCCTTTTGTATACTGCACAAGGCATCGCGTATGCAATACATGAGGTACCTACAACAGCTACAAGGTGCTGTTAACAACGAGTTAAGTTAGGCATTACATCATTATGTATTACGCTGGCAAAGTGTTAGAAGCAACTGTGGTATAGTATTCAACCAGTGTTTTAATCAGCCAGCATTGACTCATATTAAGTAACCTCATCCAGGATAAGATTGAACACATGCTCAGTGATATTCTAGCTTACAGTGTGGTAATCACGTTGTCTGCAAGACATTAAATTATATCTAGGACCCTGAACAGATCATTTGTATTTAACTTGATGGACGACGGCTGATATACTCTCCAGCCGCACCTAGTTGGCAAAACAATGACCCGGCAACGCGCACGGCAGTAGCGGTTGGTCGAATAAATATTGAGGTCATCACCTGGTCAATGCAGTGCCAAGACACATGGTAACAGTAACTAATGCAATACCCACACCGTCCACCTAATCAACCATCAACAGATACAATATTTTCAAGACTGCATTATCTCTCTCATTTCGTATTTTATGCCTGATCTCGTTCATCCAGCATGATGCTCAATGGTGCTTTCCGACTTATCAGCGGTAATCTGTGTTCATAGCCTTTTCTAAAACAGAGGCGCCGTGTACCAATCCATTACCTAGGGCCCAGCTAACCGTCTCAAATACTTTGTGCAAAGTGGGTGCGATATAGGAAGATTCAGAGACAATTTATTATCCGTGCCTAGGCACAAAATGGGACAATCATACCCTTTAACGCTCTGTTGTTTGTTGTCTATTCAAATAAGAGTGCTTTTGGTAGTTTTGGCCATGTACCACTTAACGCCCTAAAGCAATGCCAAGCTATTTAGGATGATATCAACGCACCAGTTGACACCGTGTCGTCTGATATCCAACACGAGCTTAACAATGCGAGCACAGAGGTGGAAAAATTGATTTGGTATGGGTGTCCCAGCAGTTCCGTTGCATTTACTCATCAAGCCGAGCAGCGAGGGCCTCATATTTTACGATGCATAATAAAGGTAAATCACCTTTGGGTTTTTTTTGTCTGCGGTTGCGATTTTTCAAGTCTAGTTTGTGAGTTTAGATTCATAAGGACCAAGGCCAACCAAGCCGTGTAGTATTCTCTTTGTAGGCTTGTGTTGTTTTCGTAACTATTATTTTGTTTAACCATTACATTATCATCATTGAAATTGTGCCTGTGTCCATCTCATGAAGTTAACTGTGGGTGTCTAGGGTTTGGATATATGTTTCTAGGACAAATACTTCATGCTGACATGTTATCCAAGTTCTATTCAATCCACACCCTTGCAGCAGTAGCAAATACAGGAGGACACAAGATCAATAGACATCCCCAGCAGTCTAAAAATCATTCATAGGTCACAACAAATTAGGTAAATAAATTAAAACATTAGCAAAGCACACTTTTGCGGCAATTATGTTAATAAAAAGGTGATGCACATCGGTTTCAATAGAAGCAATATTAAAACAAAGGCAATGCATATGCGACGCCATTATATAATAGCTCGATTTCAGTTGGCAGTATCGTTGATTGTTTTCAATTCAGCCAGTTTATTCTGGACGTCGCGACTATGTCTGTTCTTGGTGGCGGTCTCATTTAGATTTACTCTTCGCGTTTAAGTTGTCAGTATATGATATCACCTGGTATCATCAGTCGGAATATAGCAATTGGTCCGACGGTTCAGAATAAATATGATGATTGCACTTCGCTGTACCCACGTAAAAGTCTGTGATCATTTTTGTCGGCCATTAGATAAATAGGGAGAACTATATGGTGCTGGAAAGAAATTGCAAAATAACAACAATGATGTTTGCATGACCGTTAGTAAATATAACTTACGGTTATGACCGGATCATTCCATGCGGAATATTTATTTGTCCGACTGTCACACACTGATGCACGCAAATGAAATACATTGACGTCGTTTCACAAAGCATTGCACAATGCCCATACAAATGGTGGCGTCCGCCTGGCTGCACAGCGCGCTGCATTATTTAAAGCATAATACAGGCATTGTGTGTTAGGAAAGTAGAGATTAGAATGGATGAGGCCGAGTTCCAATGAAGTGGTGGGAAAAATCAAATGGTGACCGCTTCGCATGCAGTCTAATAACCAAATGGTATTGAGCAAATTTAAGTGACAAAACACACCATTTACAGAAGTTCATTGAAACCAGGTCAGCATGTTAGAGGCATAGGTGCTAGAACATGAATTGAAATACTCTCAGAAGGTGGGGGGGGGGGGGGGGCTCCTCAATCCCCACCCTGCTTCACCAAAACTGCATTCGAAAAATCTATATCGTTATCCGATTAAGTAAATTTACTAAGTAAAACCAAATTGTAAAGCTTAATCAAGATTTGCTTTGACTAGCAGTTACTCTCAGTCATATAAAGAAGTGGAGGTAGGGGGGGGGGAGTCTACAATGTACCCCTTTTATTGTTTCTTTCTCTATCCTACACAATAGTTCTGATCATGAGTTCTTACGCTTCTGTAATTATGTACTGCAATGTTATTTGAGTCGTTTATGAATGCTGTATTTATAGAGGCCACACCAACCGGATCCATGTATCATTACATTATTTGGAAACGTTATACAGGTAAAACCTTTTAATCTAGCAGAATGCTATTGTGTCAACCTTTTATGGTGCAATTGTCAATTGTAGCCATTTTGATACGATTACCAACTGATTAAGCTTGGTAAATTCAAAAAAACTGTCTGCTTCCAAGCAAGCAAACGCAGCACGATTCACGTGATGGAAGTAATCAGCTTTGGGCTGGTCACACAATAGCGAGCCGGTATCCGCTTGCCATTGTAAGGCAAAAGTTTTCAGTGACGCGTAAAAAATCCCATTTATTCGGACAATTTTACATCATGTTTGACAAAAGGTTTGCATCATCTGACGCATGCTTTCAACGGACACCTGTACATAACGGACACGTTCCGCTGTATCAAATCTATATATCTGTCACTGTGTCGACAGCGGATGTTTTTTGTCCCTTTATTCTGGTCGTTTTTTTAATTTTGTCGTATATCACACATTGCCGTTGGCTTATGTGCTGCAGGCAACAGACGAAGCCAATCTGCTGTTTATCAGCCCCGATAATGATAAACGCTAATCTTCATGCTCCGGTTCATCGAATACCCGCCTGATACCACAACTGATCATTTTCAGTTCCCTCAAAAATAGTCAGACTTGTACAGTTCCGAGTCAAATGCAATCAAACAAGAAAAATTGCATCAACTGGCAGGCGGATTCTGTAAAATCTTGCTGAACAGCTCAAATGTAAGGCACGCCACTTTATTGATGAAGCTCATGTCGTTGAATCAACTGTGATAACAATCCTGTGTCTATCGATGTTTTCGGTTCGTTATGATTGTCACTAATGTATCTCATTGCAAACGCGAGTCTTCCTAGACAACCGTTATGATAATTATTCCTCTGCGGTAGCTACGCGAGATTGAATACCATACGTTACATAAAAACCCTTGTCATGATCGACTGTGTAGTCTGTTGGTTTTATGCGCACCTCTTAATCAGTGGTGGTATTTCTCTGACTAGAGTAGTATACCTTCTCGTGAACAGCAGCTGATGGCACACATAAGCAATGAAAATATTCATATGAGGGGAAATAATTCACATAAAGCCGTTATTTGAACTCACTGAATTGAGACTTATCCGGTACTGTTTTCACACTCATATATAACATATGACAACACTGTGGATAACATTATCGGTATTGCATTTGTTGATAAGGTATCATGAAGCCGTTTTATGCAACAACATCAAACGCATAAAATGTAAAATACATTGTCTGTTAGTCATCTGTGGCCAAACACGTCAACGGCATAGACCTTTGGCACTACAATAAGTGGAATATGACACAAAGGGCTGCTACCCCAGATTCCCAATCATCGTTAGCCATCATTATCGCTTATCACCTCACTGTTGAAAGCGGCGTTAAACCATAGGGTTTCTTTTCATTTTCATTTAATAGCCTGGTTGGTCTTAAAGAAATATAAACACAATCCCAGTTTTATGTTATATGTTATGAGACAAATGATTTTGCTGAACACAGATGGACCTTCGAAACTTTCAAGTGGATAGTTAATTGAGTTGCGCAAGTATGATATGCCCAACTGTAATGGGGTAATATAATACAAGCGACACGCTGCTTTGACATGGCTTTGTTCACTTGCGAGCATGGTTGGTTATGTATGTGTTCTAACGAAGTGGTCTGTTGTGAACGAAGTCGGTTACGTAATCATACTTAATCATTCACGCTTAACAACAACGATATGCAGCAAAGGTGGTTGAGAGATATTCATATTTGGAATGCATTACAAAGATTGTTGAGGAGTGAACAAAGCTCCATTATCGCGGTATGTGTAAGTTATCGCATGGTCACGTGGGTGGCTTTTCCCCATATCATCTGCATGACCATGCGATATCATACTTATCGCGATGGCACCTACACGCGATAATTAAGCGCAACTTAACACCAAACGATCGCCGTGTATATTAAGCAACCGAGACGGAAATTACTCAACGGTTGTGTTTGGGTCACTTGGGGGCTGATGCAGTTTTCATTTGGTGCCTCATTTGTGACCGAGAAGTCGACGAAATCGGTTCATATTTAAAGTTTATAGTTTAATCGCATAAAAGCTGTCAGTATTAAGGACCTGTATATATTTATATATATATATATATATATATATATATATATATATATATATATATATATATATATATATAGATATATATATATATATATATATATATATATATATATATATATATATATATATATATATATATATATATATATATATATATATATATCTATATATATATATATATATATATATATATATATATATATATATATATATATATATATATATATATATATATATATATATATATCAGTTGCCATTTCAAATGGGTTTTTGGCCAAGGGGATATACTCGAAGGACAATTATGTTTCTGAATTCTCATAGTTAACTACATGTCTCGTGCACCCTTGTTGTTAATCTTGGTTATCTAGCATGTAGGTAATAGGGTTTTATCTCTGTTCAGCCCGCTCGGTAATCGAGCTTGATCATGTAAGCACTTGTAAAAACTGATGCTCACTTCAATGTAGAGGATATATCCATGGTTATCTGGCACTCTGTTATTGTATAAAGCCTACTACACAAGGTTTATTTTCTCTAACTTAACATAAAAACAACAGGATCATCTTTACACGTCGGCGCCATTGCTGTCGGACCGGATGCCCACAAAAGCGCCATTGATTGTTGAGTAAGCTACTAGGTACTTATGGTTGAATCGCTTTTAACCTGCTGCTAACGATTGCTTTGTGATTACTCGTGTCAAAGTAAGATCTACCGGGTTCATAGTATATCTACTTTAAACAACTCCATCCATCAATCACAAGAGTTTATCATAATGCAACACAGTACACCTTCGATTGCATTAGCAGCAGTGGGATGGCAGCAGACTCCTGCAACGGAGAAACTTCACGGCCCACAGCTTATGAATCCATAATGTCGATTCAATTATAATGCAGTATGTCAAGTTTGCACGAGTGGATCTGGGATGGATGATGCCATTACGACCCGCTTAGAGTTTGCAATGTTAAGAATGCGTTTTATTAATAACCCAAACACACGCATGCGCTTAATTGCTATTCGATTCACCGTTGAGCGTCTTTGACTTCTCCATGGGATCAATTGAAAGCTTCCCTCTCTAACCTCGCGTGTAAGCAGACAAGACACACGATAAGAATCCATAGTTCCCATTATATTCCATTATTAGATTTACTTGAATATCCGGACAATTTGGAGTGACTCGAAAATACTACCGAATACATTAACCTCACCAAAGGCTGCAGGCAGCAAACCATTTTGGAGTCACGATTTCATAACTTCCCCTGCTCGCTTTTCCCCACCTGCGCACACCATATACCTGTACGTGCATAATTACAATTACGCCCGTAAGCTGGCCTTAAGAACTATTCACCAGCTCAATGTTAGATATAATGTTTACCGACCAACTGGCTTTATCATTATATCAATTCTATCTCAGTAATATTGATAAAAATGAATATTTATTGGCATACTTCTACGTAATACTTCTACGTGATATCTGAATTAATATGCAAGCTATCTCAAACGTAAAGAGGAATTTGGCACAAGAGTTGCTCTGGTGAGAAGAATAAAATGAGTTTTGATTAAAATTGTGATCCACGGAGCAAGCAATTTTTAAAATAACATTGCAAGGGAAGTTATTCAAACGAGTCAATTCCATTAGCCGATGCAAATGCAATGTATATATATATTAACAAACATTTATAAAGCGCTCTACCCTTATCCTAGACAGCTCTAACGCGCTGATACATAAAGCTGTTAAATTTAACGATAATAATAATAAACAGACTATTGGCAAATAAAACACAAAAACAGGAAAAAAATGCTCAGACATAAATTATTTTTACATCCTTCATTTATTGCTTCAGCATAACGATGTTAAATGATAGCCTCCATAGCTAGTTACCGAAACATGGATTGTATAATCGACAATTATTGATCAACATCTGCTGATATGGAACAAGATAGATGTTTCACATAAATATCATGGGGGACAGTTTGAAAATTTGATCCTTTAAAACAGTTCAATGATATAAATGTCACTCATGGAATAACATTTGGGTTGATATAAAACATCCTTAGTGTTATATATTTCCCAAGCTATATATGGAAGATGATAATTACAGCGTTATGATTATTATAATTAATATCAATAATGTCAAAGGAACGGAATAACACATGAATTGGCACCATGCTGTTGCAATTCATGCCCCTGTGGAATAGCTGTTACAAAACAAATCCAAAGGCAGTGGCGTTTGATATGTGCATTTCAAAATGCAAAAGAGTCCCTTTTAGACTTTTTCCTTAACGCTGTCGATGATATGATGAAAATACAGTGCGCGTTAAAACATGCATAAGCACTGCAAGAATAGTCTGAATTTAAGAAAGATCACCAGGGAAATTACGTTGTTTGACAATAAAAAAGAGCGAATGGAAATGCAGTTGGCTATAAATTCTTAGCCCATAATATCCTGACTGTTAATCTTCGTTATCAGCCGCACACCTGAACTTTGGCCGCAACTGGGAAGTACTCAAGCATGTGTTTATAAGGACAGGAAGTTACAATTGTATTGCTCCACCATGGATGAACTCAATAAACCACCGCAGGTTCGATTAATAAGTGCTAGTAGAATGCATGCATGCAAATCCTCTAACGTGCGTTGACACCTTTTCTATTTGTAGGCGCACCTGCTTGCTTAGTATATGTTATGATCTGCCAGCCTCGAATAGATGTTGGATTTTGAATATATGTTTTGTGAGCACGAAATATATCATATAATACATATCAACCATATCAAATTTAATATTATCTTACCTGTCTTCCGATTGAATCTCACCTTTATTCGCGCCATTCATTACATTGGTGTGCCTCAGCTTACTTCTGGCAATATTCTATAACTATAATCTTGGTAGCTTAGACATTATCAAAGCTTTCTAGGGTGTCAATAGCTCTCAGGACGCTATTGTCCCCGAGGATCATGTGTTCAACCATAAGCTGCTATAGAGATTTTATGCGCCATGTCTGCTTCATCAACACTTGACTAGCAATGTTTAAACACTTAAGAATGCATATAACCTCTTTAACTGCATTGTACCTCTTTTTTGTGGCTTTTCTTGAGCCATCATCTATCATTAGGGCCCCCTTTTTATGCTGGTCCAGGAGCGTCGTCTTAGGATCGGCAACACAGCCGAAGAGCGTGTCACGACCGAAGGCAAAAACACTAGGGTTGTGGCCATATTGGATTGTAATCTGCTGCTCAGACAGATAGCTAAGAATCTGTCATACTGGCTTGTTCTTGTATCTGCACGCAGGGGATGATAGTTTAGATCATATCTGTGGTAGGCGAATGTAGCTGCCATAGGCAGGATATCAACAGAGCTTGGTGCAGATCTTCATTTAAAGAAATCTGAAATGGTTGAATTGAGCTGGAGTATTCCATCTAGCATTATGCGATTTTTTCATCCTTTTATGGAGCGATAGTCAAATGGCCGGGAACATCGTTCAAGAATACCAACAGCTAAGCGATTAATTCAAAGGATATATTTCTCTATCAGGTTGTTGGTGTTGTTAACAATCTCAATGGTTGTTTACGACACACTTAGTTCGTAGGTCGGAATAAACACCGGTTTCAAAATCAGTTTTCTCTCAATCAACTTCACCCAACAACCCCTAGAAGCATACCATAAGATCATGCAATATAACTCTATTGCATGGGTCATTTTATTCCACGACTGAGTGGAGATTCGAATATGAGGCAGAACAGCAGGAACTCTAGAGTGTATGTCAGGCGCCATATTATTCACAATGCTGGGCCGACCAGCTGAAAATTATATCAAAAATGTGTTCTTCTCAAATCCACAGCTGAGTAAAACAGGGAAGGAGGGAAACTTACGTACGCACTATATTAAGTGTAGTCAACATTGTTCTGCAGTGAACAACGGGTTAAATCATTATTGCAGTTCGCATTGCTTGCCTCATCAGCCTGTTCATTTATCAACAGGTTGATGAATATAATAGAATAGATAATCTATACAAAGAACCTTAGCTCATCTCGATTTTGTTAATTAATCACGAATTGTCACTTCGCCATTAATTGTGTGCCTCCCGGACGGACCAGGGTCGATAAGGAAATGGGCGATACCACTATATGCAAAACGCACTTTATTTTTCTAACGTTAATATTGTTGGAGAGCATCCTAGTTGACGTCTATGTGAAGCCTTAGTGAATATCTTATACTTTTAAGGTATTAACTCCAAGATATACAGCATGCAGACAGCACTGATCAATTATGTGCATATTTCTCGAGTAGGACTGGTTACTCCACAAACTTACGGCAATGCTTACACGCTCTCGTAGGCGATGGGTGAATTGCCACCCATGGAGTGGTTGTACACTTTCTTATGGCATTGTTTACACGTTTGTATGGGGTGGTTGTAATGGTCGTCGCCCTCTTATAAGATGGTTGTATGTTACTTTATGGGATGGTTCTAGCTCGTTTATGCGATGATTCCACTCTATTTTATGGGATTGTTGTTTGCTCTTTGATGGGATGGATGTATGCTTCCTTATGGGTTTGGTTGTATGCTATTATATGAAATGGGTTTCCTCTTTCTTATGCGATGGTTGTACGCTCTTTTATAATATGGTTGTGTTCTCTCTTTGAAGTGGCAACAATGTGAGGATGCTACATTGATATTCTCTGATCTAATCTTATTTTACTATTGGGCTGTCGATGCAAATGAAATGTCGCACATGCAAACTTGAAGTAACTTCTGCTTTGTCATTCGCAGAATCTTCAAGTATTGACCAATGATGGTATAGATATATCTTTGTCATTTCTGGTTACATATGTAAGAATCCACTCTAACTAAGCATTATTTTAGTAACGGCTTACAGTCTCGCTGACTCACAATGCATGCGTGTAGAATGCAATGAGAATTATTGTAATATTCCATGTCATATGAACGTAAGTGCTCGGTGAATCATCCTGTATCTTCCCTCATCGACACCCTACCAGCATAAAAGCTGATCATAAACATTGGTGGAAACACAATTGTAAATTTCACGATGACGAAATGATAATATCAAACAGGTGGTGTAATTTCTGATAATATCAAATAGCAAAATCGAGTGAATCAGCATAAAAGTGCCAAGACTGCGCCAATGTTACCCGCATATTGGTCGAGTAACAAGCAGCTAATGTCGTCGATGTTTATACTTATCAGCTGAGATCGGATTGACGTTAAAAGTGCCTATAATGATGGCATTTAACGCGAGTCAGCAGTCAATGTTTACCGGCAACAGGCATGGTGCGACTTCCTATGAACATCAACCACGCTGAAATGAGGCACATGCCTGTTTCATTATCGACAGCATTTTTCTTTGATTTACAAAACACAACAGAAGCGACAGAGACGTACTTGTATTTAAAACACAGAAATAGCGGATATATTGGTAGCTATACTTAGGTGTCAATGTGTCACATCACTTTTTGTTCAAGCTACAAAGGTAGCGCATCGAAGACACAACTACTGTTGACAAAAGCCTTACAAATATCATGCAGACGTTTGAATGTCAGGTTCAATAACTGTTACGACATGCATGAGATAACAACCGAATAACGTACCATTCAATGACACCATTCGCTCAACGCCCAGCTTTCAACGTCGTCAGACAATTTCAATGCCAGTCATATGCAATTCGCCAATAGAATCAATATAATCAGGAAAGAGGATTGAAAGGTATGTTGCTTTCTGGCAGCAAAATTAACATTAAAACCCCAGGGTGACTATTCATAACGACGGTGTATCGTTTTGTCATAAACTGAGAAAGGGGAATTAATTAAAGAATATTGCGATAATTTGATCTCTGCTCTGACTTCTGGAAAGCATGATATTGATCGCAGGTCAACTATTGCTAATATGCCTCCTTGAAGAGACATGCCAATTCCAGCTACAATGGCCTTGTAAGAATATATCGAACCGCCTAAATCGCCAATATTTGGTTAAACATAACAAAGCTTTTGTCCAGATGAGCAACGCGTCGCCGCTGAGTAACTTTTCAAAACACAACGCATATTTCAGAAGAAGAAATATCGGATAGTACCCTCATTGGTGAGTCCATCTTCTCCGAACACGCCAGAAGTAAATAGACCTTTTAATGATCCGATTAATAAATCATGTGAATTTATTGGTTTTCCTCCAATGTTGATCATTTTTATCCTCGGCGCAGTTCAAACGATATACGAGCATGATACAATGGCTCCTTGGCTTACTTCAAACAATACCGATGCAAGTCCGGCGCCATCATACAAATTAAGTTAACGTTCACAAAGCGCTTGTATTAGCCTGATAATTTGGTGACAATGCGCGGCACTGAGCCATGCATAATGTACAACAGAAAACGTTTTAGAAAATTTTATACTCTAGCATTGTTTTCATTGTCACATACTGCGCAACAACTCTGCAAATCTGTTATTCATGATGGTATTCCGTTATGGATATTACAGTACCAGCGTCCGATTTGGTCCCTCTGCCATGACTGGAATAACAACCTCACATCTCGCTGTACATATTTCTGAAATGATTTTATGTTGCAGTATATATATATATATATATATAGATATATATATATATATATATATATATATATATATATATATATATATATATATATATATATATATATATATATATATATATATATATATATATATATATATATATATATATATATATATATATATATATATATAACGAAATGAGGACATCTCTCAGTAATATATCAATTTATGTCGACCACATTTATATACAAAAAAAAAGAGTTTGTCAAAAGGTAAATATATGCAGTGTGGTCAAGGAATGCATAAAGATAATTAGTAATACCTACTGACCTTTAGTTCTACACGTCAAGCACAAATTCAAATAACATTTATCTTGTTTGATATATATACACTGTCACTACTCAATCGCACTACAATCGCTGTTGTTAGCTCTCTTGCCGAACGTTAGGAGTTGTAATCAAAGTCATTATCAACATTACTACATGAATGTAAGCTATGAATAGCACGCAAATGACACCAGGATTCAATCCATCGTCCCAGTGATAACTAATGACAAGCTTTCAAAGTAATAACTGCTTATCACAGGAATTGTAATAGCCTTCCTTGGCGCTTATTCTTCCATTCCCGCTCATGCGTTCAGCAAATAATATAGCTATATCAAAGGCAGTGTCGAAGTAAATGGTGAAATTTTTCAACCCGCTACGAGTCAGTTAATGTTGGTGTAGCAATTTTGTCGCCCAGCTTGATTGCAGAGAGCAGATTGGTGGAGGATATTTTCACGAGCACAAAGACCAGCCAGGGGACAAACAATTCATATTAATAGACCTGAGTGTCTGTTACGTTTTGTATAACCTGATTTGCAAACAGCTTGATGCATCACTGTAATCGAAATTTGATACGCATTTATATCTCATCACTCCGCACACACGCATCACTTCCTATTATGGCCGAATTTACTTTGTTGCTTCAATAGTCATCGATTCCACAAATCATTTGCTGACGTCACCTGTTCATTTAATAGCTCTATGCCATATTTGTATGAATTAATGCATAGGTCGCATGAGATTTACGGGCTGTCTACAGGCCCCGTACGGGCTCTGTAGATCCGGTTGCAATAAGTTGAACCTACCGTAACGCATGTGACCACAGCACCGCATTGGGGAGGTGACTTCCTATGGGTCACAGTCCCGTACCGCGAGGACGTACGAGCCCGTAAGTACCTGTAGTGCTCATGTGACCTAGCTATTAATGAAGAAAATGATGGACCACAATGATATAAAATTGCAATACAATACTAAGGATCATAACTCGAATTCAGATAAAGAACATCAAGATCAGAAATTGCTTTGTCCTCAAACAACAGGACCATGCTCCAGAGAATCAATATACTTTGTTCGTTCGAAATCTGATTAGCGGTGCAAAACAATCAAATAAAGGTATTTCTTCCTATCTATCCTACAATACAGTGGTTACTTTTTGGCTGCATATTTTGGGAAAATACAATGGCTGTGTTGTCAAGAAGATACATAATTTTGCAAATTATTCTTAATCTCTTTGTTGCGTTTAACTGTTCGGTGTCTTACGATGCTTTTGACCTGAACATGCCCAAAAGAACAATCAGCTATACGTTATGATGTCAATATAGAACTGTGTCTGAGAAGTATAAATAGCGTCTGTGGTAGCTCATTTGTGTATCGTGGAATGTCTCTCAGTAATATATCAATTTATGTCGACCACATTTATATACAAAAGGTTTGTCAAAAGGTAAATATATGCAGTGTGGTCAAGGAATGCATAAAGTTAATTAGTAATACCTACTGACCTTTAGTTCTACACGTCAAGCACAAATTCAAATAACATTTATCTTGTTTGATATATATACACTGTCACTATTCAATCGCACTACAATCGCTGTTGTTAGGTCTCTTGCCGAATGTTAGGAGTTGTAATCAAAGTCATTATCAACATTACTACATGAATGTAAGCTATGAATAGCACGCAAATGACACCAGGATTTAATCCATCGTCCCAGTGATAACTAATGACAAGCTTTCAAAGTAATAACTGCTTATCACATGAATTGTAATAGCCTTCCTTGGCGCTTATTCTTCCATTCCCGCTCATGCGTTCAGCAAACAATATAGCTATAAAGGCAGTGTCAAAATGGCAGTGTCGAGCAATTAAATGGTTGATTGCAATTTTTCAACCCGCTACGAGTCAAACAATTCATTAAGGTTGGTGTGTAGATTTGCAATTTTGTCGCCCAGTAATGAAATTGCATTTATATCTCAGAGCAGATTGGTGGAGGATATTTTCACGAGCACAAAGACCAGCCAGGGGACAAACAATTCATATTAATAGACCTGAGTGTCTGTTACGTTTTTTATAACATGATTTGCACACAGCTTTCTGTAATCGAGTGTCGATACACATTTATATCACATCACTCCGCACACACGCGTCACTTCCTATTATTACCGAATTTACTTTGTTGCTTCAATAGTCATCGATGTAAGTACCTGTAGTGCTCATGTGACCTAGCCATTAATGAAGAAAATGATGGACCACAATGATATAAAATTGCAATGCAATACTAAGGATCATAACTCGAATTCAGATAAAGAACATCAAGATCAGAAAATGCTTTGTCCTCAAACAACATGACCATGTTCCAGAGAATCAATATACTTTATTCGTTCGAAATCTGATTAGCGGTGCAAAACAATCAAATAAAGGTATTTCTTCCTATCTATCCTACAATACTGCGGTTACTTTCTTGGCTGCATATTTTGGGAAAATACAGTGGCTGTGTTGTCAAGAAGATACATAAATTTGCAAATTATACTTAATATCTTTGTTGCGTTTAACTGTTCGATGTCTAACGATGCTTTTGACCTGAACATGCCCAAAAGAACAATCAGCTATACGTTATGATGTCAATATAGAATTGTGTCTGAGAAGTATAAATAGCGTCTGTGGTAGCTCATTTGTGTATCGTGGAATGCACCTAATTGCGATGTTTATTCAATATCCTCAATGTATATATTTATATATATATATATATATATAGATATATAGATATATATATATATATATAGATATAGAGAGAGATATATATATATATATATATATAGATATATATATATATCTATATATATATATATATATAATATATATATATATATATAGATATATATATATCTATGTAATATATATATATATATATATATATATATCTATCTATATATATATATATATATATATATATATATATATTAATATAACCTAATTCTCTGAAGTCGTCTATTGGGTATACCCCCTGATGAAAACACATTAGCAACTATTATATCGAATGCTAATTCTTCATCTTGATGTTTACACGGTTCGTGGAAGGGGTTTCTTTCTAGCATTGTAAGTACACCTGGGGGTGAATGCGTCCTGGATTTTGTGATAGTTGGATGTTTCCTGTTGGCCGCTGCGTTATGGCATCAAGAACAGTACGTTCATTGAACGGAAAGTCTATCGAACAGTAATAATCGATACAGTGCTGCAACATAAAATCATTTCAGAAATATGTGCAGCGAGATGTGAGGTTGTCATTCCAGTCAGGGCAGAGGGACCAAACCGGACGCTGGTAATGCAATATCCATAAAGCGATACTTTAAAGAATGATATATTTGCATAGCTGTTGCGCTCTATCATTGTGACAAAGAAAACAATGCTAGAGCATGAAATGTTCGATAAATGTTTTCCGTTGTACATTATGCATGGCACGGTGCCGCTCATTGTCACCGGAACACCAGGCTAATACGAGCGCTTTGTGAACGTTAATTTAATTTGTATGATGGCGCCGGACTTTCATCGGTATTGTTTGAAGTAAGCCAAGGAGCCATTGTATCATGCTCGTATATCGTTTGAACTGCGCCTAGGATAAAAATGATTTACATTGGAGGAAAACAAATACATTCACTTATTAATGGGAGCATTAAAATATTTATTTACTTTCTGGCGTGATTGGAAAAGAAGAATATTTACTCAGCGGCAACGCGTTGCTCATCGGGAAAATAGCTGCGTTTTGTTCAACCATATTGGCAATTAAGGATGATCGATATGTATATAAGGATATATATATATGTAATATATATATATATATATATATATATATATATATATATATATATATATATATATATATATATATATATATATATATATATATATACATGCATACATTTCTTTACATATAATTCATTTAAATTAATCTATAAAACTACATGTATATTTACTGTTATTTATATATAACAATATACATACATATGTATATTCATATGTATATATATATTCATATATATATATACATAATATATATATATATATATATATATATATATATATATATATATATATATATATATATGTATATATATAAATATATTCATATACATATGTGTATACGGTGCGTATATATATACATATCAGACCTGATCAACTGTTGCCAGATGGACCCTCAAGTGTCAATTTGTGTATAAAAAAGTTGAATTCGAAAGGGGATATACCAAAAACGAGATCCGGTTAGTAATACAAGCGTTACGGGGTCAGCGGATGAAGTTAAGCTAATGGGAGAGCAGGGCACGACCAGAAGGGTAGTGCCTTTAGAGCCTAATTGTTAACGTGCCAAACTGCATCGCTGGTAGTAGATGATTCGATGGTCACTGAATATAGCATTTAGACAGCGTCAATGTTATGCAGGTACAACGAAAGGCAGTAGGTTGGGCGGGTTCGAGGGGTTTTAGGCTTGCACCAGCTGCGGTTGTTTCTGGGGGGACAAATGACATCGGCAGGTTTTGGCGCTGAGCGGATAACTGAAGCAACACACAGTCAGCAAAGCTAAAACAGATGATTGTGTTGTAAGTGATTCCAAGATAAAACGGTTTATCGACTCTCTCTATTTGTAAAGCAATATGCATTGCTTGCAAAGGTACGTCATCTGAGACCGATAAATAGCTTTTAACAAGCCTATCTTCTATGTTTATATCACGTAGAAGGCATATATCCATGCATGAATGGCATATTCCAGCCGTGGCCTAATAAACACATTACTACACAAAGCGAACTGTTTGCCTTTAAGGCTATTGAACTAAATTGTTTATTTGAATTATTTTAAATGCGTGGAGCCGGAATAAGAGGCAGCATTTCATTCCAGGTCACAAGATTTAGTTGGAGAAATTGATTGCTGAACACGTTGGCATATCAACAATACTAGCATTACACTTGCTGTCTGACAAACGACATTTCAAAACATCAAATGTGCAGTTCTACTGGAAAGAATATGTACAAAGTGTCAATATTGATAGGTCAGTCAAAGACTTGCTTAAAGCTAGTAACCGGTCTCCAGATAATAATTTGGAAATATTTTCATAACACTACGATGTGTTATCACCAAGCTGAACTAAACCTAGCAAAAACGTATGATATAGACTAACATGGATGGCAATAATGCATATTGCCATTCAGTAATGAGATGTATCATCATCTATGTGGTATCGAAGCTGGTAATAAGATCAACGGCTACAATTGCCAATGTTATATGTTATGTCCAGAACACCAAGAGAGCCTGGGGAACAGCGCGTTGAAGCGTACAAGCGCAAATACATTAGCTTGATAGATAAAATGAAACCGACGAAAATAGCGTTTGCTAATTGAGGAGACCCCTCCGAGGTTTGTGTCATCTGGCAGTATAACAGCATATAACAAAGGAACAAAGAATATAACCGACGCTTTGTTCGGTAAATAATGTTTGTCATTGAGTCGTAGATTTGCATCAGCGCATACCATTCACACAAACAGGTTGCGGCAGACGGGGTAGAACTGTGCAATCATTAATGCGTCGGATGCAAAACATATTCAAGTATGACAAAAGCTGGACACCGGTTTTCTAGCAGTTTCATCTCAATGCAAACAGTAGAGAAAGAGGACACAATTATATATTTCCTTCGACTAGCTAAGTTACGGACGTTTCAATATGATTTGCCGATGACAAGTTATCTATCATTGATAGTATGGCCACTTAGATAGATCGATACGTCATATAACATGGCATTGCATCACATCATTTAGTACAGCCGGTATATGCAGCTGGAGGCATACATTTAACAGTGTGAGCGGAAAATGTTAATAAATCTAGATCTAGATGATGTGTTTCTTTTGTTAAGCAAAACACTTGATCATCCCATTTGTTTGCATAGTATGGATTGAATTATGTTCTACATTTACCTAACGGAACGCTTTGTTGAGTCAAAAATGTATTCCAATGATCATTGTAATTTGGCTCAACACGCTTCATGGGTGCCATATAACCCTTTGCTCTGGCCCTTGTGATATGTGCAAACGAAACTCTAAAATAATGAATTACTGAGTTCCGTCAGGTTATAGAATGTACTTGTCAGCATCTGATATTGGCGTCTATAAAGTTTGAAACGGGGTGAATGAGATCAAATTACCCTCCCGAACTTAATACCGTATGTAGCAGATCCCTCCCAAATCACATTCAGTCACAATATTCTCTGGGCAATTGTTGCCATATGGTATCCATTGGTCTAGCTTAGCCAGTGGAGAACATTTCACGTTTCCTGATCAGCAGTAGGGAATCGTAAGAGATACGATATCAAATTTGCGGCCTAAAGTAGATGCTCGAGGGAGGGTTTTGTCATTTACTGATCGCTCTATCACCTGTGCAACTGAATTGTAATTTAAGGAACTCAACATTAAAATGAACAGTGATTATATGGATTACGTGCAGTAAGAATTACTATCGACAGCAGCAGCGCGGTATCACTCTCCTTGCTGCATTTTGTTACCATGCTACGACCGTGTTATGCCACGGCTCGTCGCAACATATTGTTGCATTTCGTATAGACAAACACATTACTCCGTGCAGAATGTGTTCCATAGGGAACGTACAATCCGCGAGTGGAGGATATCCAGTGGCATTATGCCAATATCATGCTATAAACTAGCTGCAAATTTCATTCACATGAAGTCAGTAGCAATTGTGCCTACAGTACGAGCCTCGGAATATTAGATAAACATCGCACATTCGACTGAAAATTATAACGCTTGCATATATTGAGCAAATGCATGTCGTACTGCCCAAACGCCGTATTGCATAGTTATTCCTAGCTGAACCGTAACCAACAGGCAATATTAACGCACGATCTGATTCACGCGATTTCTTGACGCATTAACCTTTCAGTTGACGGAGCATCAATTCTCTTTCCCTCACGTAAGGAAACATTTCATGTGGATCTTACAATAGCTGAGGTAATCTGGTCGGACTTCGCAAAGCGGGTTGATAAGAATGAATCTCCCATGGGACGGTTGCTTTGAAGTTATATATCTTAGAGCTTTGATGGATATGAGATATTTGAAAAGATTCCATAAAATGTTAGCAGTAAAATGTTGTAAGTACGGTGCGTAATATTTACAACACACGGAAACTAGCTCGACTAAAACAAAAAAAAATAGGATACGTCATACTGCTCTAGCTAAGGTCTATATCGCAAAATATGCAATGTCTTTATTTATCAATGTCTGCCGCAAACCTGACCAAAACAGCTTACGGCATAGGTAAGTAATTGGAACGTTATATTCAATCACCATGACACCTAAACGGATATCACATCATGCAATACCTTTACACATTTTTCCCAGTTCTTATGCATAAAAACCCTCACTCTTGACGTGCATCATGTCTTTGAAGCTTGTCTGCTGTTGCCAATGACCATACATTATTCATTTTCCTAGTGCATAAATTCTAAAAGACCTGCACCGTCTTCGCGAATTCAGCGAATTTTGTCTTTATTTATTTTAACCAAGTCCGCCATGCGCTATACATTTACAGCCTTTTAGCTTTAAGTACCAGACATAGCAACACGCCCAAATACTGCCGCCCGCCTTGTTGAAAAAGGAAAGCACGGGGATAACATAACCAGTTATCTTCAGGTTACGCTAGTGCCAATCCGGATGCATGAATACCATCATTCACATAACAAAGCGGCGTCTATATAGTCTAATATATTACAATCATCCGTCTGGCTGCACTGCGGTTGAACAAAAAGGAGACTGACAAAGCTATGCAGCAAATCATATATTTTCTGAACAAGGCGCCAATAATGACATGTAGAATTGTTCAATGGAAATTGTCGACCTTATATTCTTGTCGCTCTCCTATAGCTCCCCACCAATTCAGATTTCTTTGTCTCATTTGTTTATACATATGTCTATTCTTTACTTTTGGTTGATTAACATTAGAGTTAAGATGGATTTTTAATTTACAACACCAAGCGATGAAAAGTCAATATTATAGATGAACCTCTAGTATCACAATATTTCTTAGGTATGACACTAAGCCTCTTTAGCTAATCTAATTAAGTATTTGTTTAATATCCCATATTCTTCCGATTCTGTAATTAAACCCAACTACGCCAATCTAATTATGGCTTACACAATTTCAAACCAATTCTTTTCGAATGGTAATCTTTAGTCTGGTGAATGGTTTGTGCCATATACTTTACAGAAGGGTGTCTGTATGTTATGCATCTCAATAGACGACTGTTTCGTCTCGTTTTGTTCTGCTACGTTGGTGGCTACTGAAATTTGAAAGGTTTCGTTAACATTGTAAAAGTGTTTGATCTCCGCATAATATGACTGCAATGTGTGATGTTGCTAATATCATACTCAAACGAAAGAATTGGCTGTTAAGGTCTGAATGACAGCTTTTCCGCCAATAAGAAGTCAAACAAGAATGTAGATAACCCAAGCATAGTTTCGTTTGTTGTCTTAAGCTGGTCGCAGTTTCCGAGGAATATCTTTTATATATATGAAGCCATCACAATGCCATAGCATTTCGACAAGCTCATTACACATCTGATAACTGTCCTGTTACCTGAGCTATCAACTGCCCCGAATAAACTCTCACTGGGACGTCATATAATTTCTCTATTACACAGAAGAGAGCCAACGCAAATTTCGTTCACACATACCAGCATCACGCACCAGAACCAATAGAATTCGTGCGGACAATTACAATGATTCTAATGTAATCTGTCTAACACTCTTTTGTCGATCAGGAACCCCACCCCCCACCAAAAAACCCCTTGTACAAATCTATCCGAAACACGTGTACAGTGACTAAATGAAATGCTTTTCTGAGATATTATATTCTATATTACAAAACATACAATAAATCAAACACACTGTTGAAACAGGTAATGCCTTTATGTTACCTAATTGATCAATTTGAATTCCACAATGTCTGAACGAGCGTATGCTGTAACCAAAACGACCAGCAAAATATTGCGCCACTTGCGTCCTGTTATTGAGTAAGGAAAGGGTGATTAATGGTGGGTCTCTGTAGGGAGAATTACTCAACTGTTGGTATGAAGTCAAATCCACTTTTTCTCTAGCGAAAGAAACCGACTGCTTATTCTACAAATACCCGATGCTTCATAGCTATGGACTTATGTGGTAACGTCGTATCAGTGAAACTCAACATCCAAATGAATTTTCGTATATGTTTCAACCAGAGCCCTGGCCTGATTGTTGAACATGCCCGTATGCCAGGTTTTTGAATATGACTGGTATAAGCCAGTGTATACAAAGTTGACAATAAGAGAATTGACATTTCACGACCTCAGCCCTTTCGCTGTTATGTTGAATGTCAGCATATTCCGTAGTCAAGTCACATTTATATTTCAATAATTGGTATGATTTCCTAGTGTTTTGTGCCAATATATATATCTTTGTACCCGTGTTACAACCAACCAAGGATGTTCATTAAGGTCATCGATCTGGTAAAAGTATCAGTTTTCGTACATGGTCGTTATCGTTCCTGCCAACAACATGTGAAGCATCGTGTTAAACTGGTCACCGTTGACGCAGTACCTGGTAAAGAAAATGTTGTAGTATCCAATATGTCACTAAAATGGGTCTAATTCAGTGTAAACGTTGCAGATCACCCCCACAAATTTACCACAAATTGTTGTAGTACAACATCCCACGATCCCATCACCAAACCTGGATATAACCATTCTGCACAGTTGCTCATTAAAACTGCCTCAGATACGGGTAAGCCTCTTGTCCAACCCAAGTAATGAAGCATGCTGAAAAGCGATGATTTCATAAATGAGCGCTGAAATGTTATTTGCTCACTGTATATATAGATGAGCTCTTATTCCGAAAAGGTTCATAAATCATTTTGATTGTGGAATAAGATCCGCGTTGTGGGGCCGTATCATTCCGTCATTGCGGCAGCAGCAAGTCCGCACATCTTGCACAAGGTTTGATCCTGTTGTAAGTAACAGTAAGGGATTCCATACGCAGCATTTGTAACGATCCTGTTTTGATTTTTGAATGTGATTTTGTATTTTAATTGGTTCGAAGTAATTTATTTATTTATTTATGACAAAGATGGCTGCCGGTTAGGAAAGTAATTTTATGACGAAATTGGTGGGCAGTATTAAGCATGATGCTGTTGCTATCTGTAGATCTATTTATATCTGCACAGCATGCTTGTTGCTTAGTCATCTTAGTTACCAGGGAATCTTTTCGGTTACTAAGGTGTAATGGCTTTCCATTTTTGTCTGGACTTGGTGGTGTGAGTGTTGTATGCTAGCAACTCAACCCCCTATCCCAAACGATTGGCCATGTTTCATCTGCCATACAATTACTGTCTGATTCGGATGCCTCGTATGATGCATACCATCGGAATTCGTTGGTAGGGAGGCAGCGCTGGTGTGGTTGATTATTCATTTCCTTATATGGAGACGGTTAAGCCAATTCTAGGGTATTTAAGAGCCACCCAAAACGCGCTCCCTCACGGAAGTCAGAAGTCAGAACAGACGTCAAACAGAAGGCAGAAGGAAGACAGCCAGACTCCAAAAGAGACCTTTTTTCTGCTTGTGGATTGAAGTAGAAATAAACCAACTTTGGTTCAAGACGGAGTCCTTCATTTACCTGTGCACCTACAAATCATGTTGGTAATTTGAAGTGAAACCAAACGCGCAATAGGAGACCAAATAATAATATCGTAGCCTTACCCCAAGGCGCAATAGCATTTATATCAAACCACATTTGCATAGTTATTGCTCTGTGGCTGATTGCTGTAAAGATGCAAAGCATTGGATATCATAGGAATGCTTACAAGTGATGTATTCACAGTATTGTTTAACTTACTCGAAAAGTGCGTCTCAAACATCATCGGTCGTAGCTTAATGACAGAATTGAACATATCAGAACTAGTTGTAGTATCAGTGTATATGTCCATCCTTCATACACTTTTCATTCTGGGTCACTACATCAATCGTCGCCAACGCAGTGTATTTTAGTAGCATTATTACCACTGTAAGCTCTAATCCAAAATAGCAAATACTAATGCCACATTATTACTCATCAGATAGGTTGTCGAATTATTGTCTCAAATAACCGCATTGCCAAGTCTTTAAACCTTGGTGCACATCAGCTGAACCATGTATGCCAGGTGTAATTGGGTAGCTATAATTGTAAATGGCGATGACATTGAATATCGTGTTTCAGGGACACAAACCACATGAAGCGACGGAGGTATCTAGTTAAGTCACACAGGCGTCGCCATGGCAGTCTGGTCTTTGTCATGTATATCTCATTTCAGGAATTCTACTGACGACCGCAGGGAGAGGTTGACGTATGGCATTAGAAATATTAAAAGTAGACGCAAACTTTATTTCCATTCTTCAGCATAGGCCATTACAAATAGAGGTTGGGTCGTGGGCTACTCAACATGCTGATGTTTACATGTGTTGGTTAAAAAGCGACAAGGCGATGTAATTAAAAGACAAATCAATGGACCTGCTTGAAATGACCACCGACTGTTTATCAGCACGCAAAATGTTTTCGAATGATTTCAGTGTAAAAACGTTACATTTTAACAACTGACTAGTGGTTTGATATTGAGCATTTATCGACCATTAACGATTTCATGAAACAGTAGAAATTATGTTATTCAATCAACCTAAATTTTGTCAGCGTCTCTTTCAAATAATACAGATAGATATATTTGGGCTCTTCTGTTGCATATACGGTTTGTGCACCGGAAAACATAAAATGCATTGTTTCATTGATATCATTGGCAACTGATTGTCCTGAATTAATGACCCTTTACGACTCAAGTGAATAAAAGAAATTATTTGAAGCAGATCATTGCCTACCTTTTTGTGTGCAAAAAACATGACACTCAACGTACAGGCGAGGCTTTGTGAGGCAAATAATGACTGCCATTGTGCATTAGATCGGCATTGGTGAACTATATTTAGGACACAATCAATATGAGTTAATCAATATTTGTGATGGTAGGATGTAATCGAGCAGCTGTTTCACACCTTTAATCAATGTAGCTCTAGACTTTTGCAATTTTTTAAATGTGCTTTTCTGTTCCTCTCCACCCCAATCGACAGCATCATCGACCATTCCAGTCGTGAGTGTCCGGTGTCTGAAAGCCTCAAGTCAGCTGGCAATTACGTTATGCGTATAGCTCCTTAAGTGGACAATGGTGGGGTCGACGACTGTGGACTTTCGAACACTGGCCATCACAGCATGGATCAAAAAGCGAACGAACCTCTGTGCATTGGTACCTTTGGGATGAGCTCGATGGGTCGTCTGTCGGGTTTGCGACTCCTCGCAGACGACATCACAAAGTAAAGATAAAAGGCCTAGACAAACGAAAGCGTGATATGTGCATATTCAGCACATTGCTGCAACTCCCTTATCCGTAGTATGCCGCGAATGACTTAATCACCCCTCTCCTTTCCCAGTTTCCTGTGCGATAACAGATGCAATCTGACGTGCTTTGTAAACAATATTAAAACCGTTTATATGTATATACATATTGCTTGAATGATAACATTTAAAGTATTCCTGGCATTATTGTGCTTTGCTATTGTGACATAGTCATATTGTATCAAAAGAGGCGTTCTCAAATGCGTGTCGGTGTGCGATCCATATACTGGATAGAAATTCGTTGTTGGAAATCTGAAATCCGCTATTGGATCATGATTCAACCATGTGAGTAATTTTGTCTCCAGATATTTGTAAATTTGTTTGGTTTACCGGATAGACGATCGTTTATTTGGCTATTGATGATGATATTTGTTCTTGGACCTCTAAACAACATAGACGTGACAAAGATATGGACACATTGGGAAGGAAATGTAGGAAATCACACACAAAATGTAAGTTGGAACATTGCAGCATTCTTGATTAAAACTGAATGGGACTTGCGTTGACAAAATCATGCAAGAAGTGAATTACCTCTTTTCGAGAGACATAGAACAACCGCAGACACATTTTGAAGGATCTGTTTCTTGCGGTTTTTACCAGCTCAAAAGTATCCCTTACATCTCGCAATAGATGCCCAATTATCCACCTAAAGTCGACTAAGATTTTGCTCTACTATTTTAATACAAGGGGAAAGTGAAACAACGCGCCAGTGTAGAAAATGCTACACGTGCCACCAATTAAGCCAGTATGTCTGTTCGGTAGCAAAAATAGGCCTTACTATGCGATAAGGTTGAATGCATTACCACGCAGGCAGTAAATAAAACATTCGCTTGACTGGTCATGTAAGCTCGCATAGCTGCAAAGACCTTTACTACAACAAAACAGCTAAGTTTAGGATAAAATTCGTCGTCGTCACCCAAGTCTCCTATGGAGAACACAAGCACTAACTAATACCGAAAACACAATGGTATAAGCAACTAAAATATCACTGTGAGAAGAAACTTGATATGGAGGCTGAGAGTATCTGAATACAAAGGATGTGCCAAGTTATTGACAGCATTATAGAAGGCGACTTTCAATTGAATATTCGCCGTTCCGAAACATGATTACTGAAAAACAACATTCATAATATCAATTAATCCATGTCTTTTTTACAATCCCTTCGAGTAAAACAATCTGGTTAATATGTTTAAGTTGAGCACATTTATTTACTTAACCTCTAACGTCTAACGATTTACTCAAAGGGGTGGTTTTGGTTGAGGTATCGGTTGGTAGCAGTAAATTGCAGTTATTATCATCATCTAGCACTGGTAAATAAATCATGTATGCAGCCTGACGCCGACTAGAACGTGCACCGCGCGTTACAGATGCATGTATTGTACTTCATTTGATCCATTACCGCTTTCACGGAAAGTCACACTATATCGATTTGGTAACCGCGGCTTGTGACATTCTCATCAATTTGAAAAAAGTGCTGGTTTTCCTGTTTTACACACCATTGGTTTATATGTACACCTGAAGCCCATGCATCAAACACTATGCAATGATTCTGTTATAGCACCGCGCGTTACAGATGCATGTATGGTACTTCATTTGATCCATTACCGCTTTCATAATAAGTCACACCATATCGATTTGGTAACCGCGGCTTGTAACTTTCGCATAAATTTGAAAGAAGTGCTGATTTTCCTGTTTTACGCACCATTGAATTATATGTACACCCGAAGCATCAAACACTATGCAATGATTCTGGTGTTGCAAAGTGGCTGCGAGGCCCTTTGTGTTTCTCTGCTAGACTAGATTGTCATGTTCTCTTTCGCTGAACTTTATTTGGGCTCTCCATGGCCAAACGTACTTTATCACTTTCTAGGCGTTATTGCGCTTGCTTAAGTGTCAGTGGATTTTTGCGTCGGGAAGGCAGTATGCTCCATTTACTGCGCAAATCTATATATCTGTATTTTATGTCTGGTGACAAATGGCGTGCAATTACTGTCTTCGTACATTTGTACTCTTCACTCTTCCCTTTATGGCAAAACAACATCCGGCATAGTAATTCATTCACAGTAAGTACCTTTTACAAGTCTACTGGGAATTAGCACGAAGGATGTCGGCGTCAACAGAGTGATTCGCCACAGTGTTAATGCCACTAAGGTAATCAAAGATAAGGTATAATTACGGAACTATTCCAGAGTTACTTTTATGTTTCATGCGTGATTATTATGCCATATCACGCAATGCAGTAAATATAATGTATATCGCAATGAGCGCAGTAAATATAATGTATGTATATAAACATAAATATATACGTTTACCTATATACACACACATATATATATATATATATATATATATATATATATATATATATATATATATATATATATACGTACATAAATATATATTTATATATATATCAATTCAACTATATATAAATACAGATATATTTACATGTATATATATATAGACATATATATATATATATAAATGAATATATATATAGGATATTCAAGCTTTCTCCGTTAGAAATGAGTAAATAATACATAATTGTGTTGATATGAAATTCATTATGCTAAACGTTTAAGGTAATATGGTTTTGTCAGGCTATTGTGGAGCTGAACATACAACTGCATGGCTCTGGCTTCCACGATAATATAGTTTTTCAATCAATTATATTGCAAGTCGTAGTTCGTCTGATATTAAATTTCAGAAATTCACTGTCAGCGGCAATATAAGGATTGAAGATTACCAAGTGTTATCGATTCCAGAACCCGTATTGTTCTGGTGCTAGAATTACGAAACATAATCACTATGCACTGTATACTGTGTCTTATGCTCGGTTTTGTGCGCCGCTGCAGAGCGACAAAATTAAATGAACATCTAATTAAAACCGCAAAAACTCTTTGCATTGATTTTGAAAATAATACCATTCGACAGCTGTGGAAATTGAAGATATTGACGCATAATAGTCTAAAATTGTTGTCCAAACACGAATGGAAATGGCATTAAGCATTCTATAATGCCAACGCATCGGCAAACAAGCTATATTTCGGATACTTACATTAAAAGGCGTCCCGATGCCAGCCCGGATACAATAACAGGCAATTGTAATGATGTACAAATAATCATTTATATTATGTACAATGGCGCAATAAACAATAAATGATTGGCGTCCAATCTGTTCAATAGAAAATGTTCGACACTCAGCTGTTGTTGCCGCAATGTAAATCGTATTGTTCGCATTTTCAAACGCTATCATCTTGCTTTCCGTTTTTCATTGATTTATATTGAAGTTAATCGCGGCTCAATGTCACTAAAAACAACCAATAACAACTAATACAAAACTTGTTTCGCATTTGTTATCTGGTTACCACAGATTTTGTTTTCTGTGATTCAAATAACCAACGTTCCATGCTGAGATCTTTGTGTACACATATGAACATGCACATATGTTGCTGCTCAAATTCAATACCCTTAAATTAAACATGCTACACCAATTTCATAAACTGGTATGAAAGGTGATATTTATAAAGATGCCCATATAAAAGTGCAAACGTCTGTATTTCCCTCACAATATCCAACCACTCATATTCACATGGTTGCCTTTCATATATCGGATTAATAGACTGTGCCCAGTAAGCTTCAGAATATGGTCCACAGGTTTGCTAAGTTACTTGCTCTAACAAATATCAGCAGTTACTGCAAGTGTTGATGCTGGCTACATGCTATTAGATTATCTTCTTCGTTAACCTCAACAATTGCCCATCCATCGTTGATCTGACCAAGACACTGTAACAATATTGCTGTGACCTTCATTACCAGGCGCCATTTTCAACCCGTTAAGTCTACAATAGATAAAAGACGTGTACTGTACTAATGGAGTCGCATCTTTTGGTGTTCATTAGGGCATAATCATATGCGCACTAGGCGACAGCGCCGTATAACAATATTGCTTATGCTCCCATATCTCTCGCATCCGATCAACTGACGTATCGGTGGTATGCTCCATCATATTCCATATGGAACAATAGGAACGGAGATGTGCAAAGAAACCCTGGTTTATGGATACAAGCTTTTCCTACGCCCATCGACATCTGCTCAGTGTTTATTTTAGGTGTAGTATGCATTAGGTAGGACGCAGCTGCCGAGAAATATGAAAAAAGTATTATCATTCCACACACGCAATTTCTAAGCGTGTCCCCCAAAAAAATCTTCATCCACTTGCAAAACATTACCGTAATTGATGATGTAAAGTACAAAGCCCTAGCTACCAATGCATTTTTATGCCTTGCACTATAGATTACTTGCAGCAACTAAGACATTTTGTGAAATGGAGGTTTTGTGTTTTAGACGAATACCATCGAAGGACTACAAAAACTGCTTACAAATGTTGCATTCTGCTCAGTGTTTATTTAAGATGTGTTATGTATTAGGTAAGGGAGGACGCAGCTGCCGAGAAATATGAATATGAAAAAAAAGGTATGTTCATTCCACACACGCAATTTCTAAGTGTGTCCAAAAAGAAATCTTAATCCACTTGCAAATCAGTTCCGTAATTGATGATGTAAAGTACAATGCCACAGCTACCAATGCATTCTTATGCCTTGCACGATAGATTACTTGCGGCAGCTAAGAGCGCCGAGCTTTAAAAATCGTCTGCTTTTGTGAAATGGAGATTTTGTGTTATAGACGAATACCACAAAAAAACAGCTTCGCAAATATTGCATTCCGGAATACATTACATAAAATAAAACATGCTGTCAATCCAATTTACTATTCAAATCTGGAATCCCATTCTAGCGTCAACTTAATCAATTTACATATTGTTATCATTCCATGATATATCACACAAGCTCGTGCTAAAACTGATGAACCCGGCCGAGGACAAACTGTGATGTCTGGTTTCCATTATCATCAGATAAGGAAGACGTTAGCCTGTAGAATGTTTGTCACTAAGGAATGGACCATTCATTATCCGTGTTAAAGAGATGTACATAATCACATGGCAATCTGCAATGCATGAGATTGAACGAATTGACAATTGATTAGTAGAGCGCCAATGTAGGACTGTTATGTGACATCATTGGCATAAGGAACCCTGCTTAAAGGTTGATATGGTTCTATATGTGACCTGTGTGAAAGTTTTTATAATGAACTGGTTTGGGTACAACATAGTTCAGACACAGTACCAAGCCCCAGTCTCATCCAAGATACAGAGAAATTAGACCGATGATCGTAATATTAATGAGAAACGGGCGTTTAGGAGAGAGGCGGTGAGACAAATCAAGATGTCTGGTACAACGATAGTCGCTATGAACTCTTTGAACGTTTTGATACACCAGTTTACAGCCAGGTTTATATGTGATCGGGAAGAGGGGGCAAAACACTACATTGCAGAAATGTGTTGAGGTTGCTCCAGTACATCACCATAGACAGCCCCATCATGTAGCTGGAAGTTGGATTGCTTCTTGCCCAAAATATGCCTCCCATCTCTTTTGCATTTCTTTTGAGTGCCAGTGAATGCGATCTCGAACTAGCATGGCCGTTAAGGGCTTTCGGGTAGCCACCGATGTCATATTTAGCTGACTTTCAATCTTTAACAGTGCAATTACCAAGAAAATACCATCTTATGGCAATAATCTACATTGTACGGATTTGTTTGCTCCTGCTACCGTGTAGTAGTAATAGCTTAGAAGCATGTCTGATGTTCATCTTAAGGTTATGTATAGGGCAGCGTGCTTATTGAGGAGTGACAGATGGACGTCAAAGATATAAAAGATATGTTAGACATTATGCAGTAGCCGTTGGCGAATTCTGTTTCATGTCTCATAAACAATCGCACCCATTAACATAGGATCATTGAAGCTGGGCACGAGGGATTTTATATGAGAGCATTATCGGATGCTGACGGTAATACTTTTGTTTTAGATGTCCGAGAGCAGGTTATGATGCATTAGCAGTCCCCCGAGTCACTCATTATGGCTGATTTACGGTACAAATAACCACGACTATCCATAATATATAGGAATGATAAACATTGGTTGAATACCAAACATCCTTATGTTTGCCAATAAACCTTATCTATTCCTATCATAGCACCCATTATAGAGATATTATCTCCGTGTCAGCGGTTGCGTCATTGTATTGTAACGATCACTGTTTTTAATACATATTTGCGTATTTTAATGGAACGGGAACTCATGGACTGATGATGTTTCAAAATCGTGACCTTGTCATTTCTATTCAAGAATTATCTCCCCACATACAATGAATTAATTAATTGCCTTATTGAATATTATTCCAATTATATAGTTTGAAAAAAGTCAAATAAACATTGGCTTATGTAACGACAGGAATATAAATGCAAGTATTGCAACAAGTCTACAGTTGTGCAAGGTGGCAATAATTTAGTTCGTATTTATGTATAGTCATCTGACATGGCTCAGGACAAGGCATTAGCAGACGACGAAAATCTACATTGTTTGTGAGGTTGCTGGTCATGACAATTGTAAGCAGCTACCGTGCTAATCTTGATTACTTATCTTAGAAGCAATAGACGAACGATCGTCGACTAAGAGGGTATTCATTTAGCCGGCTCACTAAATTATATGGTGGCAAGTGAATAGTGGTATGTCTCATCTGTACACCATGCATAACAATTATATGGAGTCACATAGAACATCCATATTATTTAAGATGATAAAGTCAGAAAAGTGAGGTTAGTGCTCTCGAAACCCCTGCGAGTTGTGGTCCATTTGGCAGTATTGCCTTTATTTGCATCAACTCAGTAGGTACCTAAATGGTTTATCTTAAATATATAGCTGGGTTTTTTTTTCAAAAATGGCCGATAGCATACATGACTTGTTAAGCAGCTATCATGGTACTAACCACTGGTTTATTGTCCTTCAGACGGCAAGAGATGGGATGAAATTAGCCTCATCATGTGATATATGAGACTGCTTAGCAATAAAAGAAAAGGCTTTTACCTCAGTAATGATAGTGTCTGGTGAGAGTTCATGTTGATGTGGGCCTACATAGTACATATCTTTATTACATCTGCTTGACCGTGAGTAACTTGCAATAGCAACTATCTGCATAACGTTCGGTATGGCACAATAACTCGGGAGTATGCTTTCTCAGTCTGTGTACAAGCAGTACATATAAAGATGTTTTGCATCTATGTGCAACGTGTTAGTGTTTAGTAAAGAACGGCACCAGAAGGATTTCTAACAATCTCAATCATTGTCATTGCAGGCTGGGTTATCGTCAGTTTGTTTAGTGATTAACAAAGTAAACAGTCACCACTCTAGCAATTCTCGTCAGTATGGTAGCTCGTGTATACAAACAAATATGCATAAAAAGTTTTTTTATATAAACGTTAACGTTGGAAATACAAACCCACCAATATATGCAATGAAGATAGTACATGATGATGCAGCTGCACATAATGATATATCACCAAGTTTGGAAGGAGCACACGAACCACAAATATATGTCACAGTTACCTCATTCAACTTCTTAAAATCTACACACCATCTGGCAGAATAGTATTTTATTTTAACACGAACGGCTGATGAAGCGCATGGTGTCTTGGAGGGCACAACCACAACACATCCAAACTGTTCTCACCTTCAAAATCTTTAGCCCCTTTCCCAGAAACACTTATTCTGATGGTGTTATCTGCTGCTGAAGTTGCACCAGCTCCATAGTTACACCAAAAACTTTGAAACTTCAATTTCCGACAATAACCGACTACACAACTTCATACTAGAAATTCAATGAGCAACGGATCGCTAAGCGCCAGCTAGTCTAAATATGTGGATCTATCAGAGATATACAATCACTAGCCTAAGATTAACAAGAATTAACACAAAACCATTTCGATCTTTTAGGGTACTTCCTAAACGGTTCACCGCTATCAAATTTATAAATATCAGACAATACTTCGCAATTTCTGATCCACAATTACGAAAATGCCCTCCGCTGAAATTAAACAGTTGAGTGAACATTTGCTTTCGGTAGCTGTTTACAGGCAAAAACATTAACATATAAATTGAGTTAACGCTTAACTGGTCGGCCGTACTAAACAGTGTTGAGAATCATGAATAAGCCATGTGGCCCAAATGAGATAGCTATGGGCTTTGTTGCATCAATAGGATAACGTTATATTGAAACCCGCTTAGTCCTATTGTTTAACGTAACCAACAGGCAGAAATATATGAAAACAGTGTCTGGGAACCCAGCCACACCATGGAGATATGTTCATTATTCTTTGTCATTCCATACACTAAACTCGCAGCTATGACGGGAATACGTCACTTAATTTGTGGTGATAAAACAACACTCATGGCAACTTAACAAACTAAGTCACGTGGTTGACGGTTACCAATAAGTCAAACAGATGCTGCGCGGCTACATTGCAGGAACAAGTTGGATCGACATGCGTTTGTACTTCATCCATCCTTTATACGCGTAAATATATGTTTTGTACTGGTCCAGGAAAGCTAAGCCAGTGTCGCACCACTTGTCAAACCTGATTTACGCTCTTAACAAAGTGTAATTATGCAAGATAACAATCTGAAATCGCTAAAATAATTAAAAAAAATATCTTTATTTCGTACAGTTAATGTACTAAAACTCCATTAATAGCAGCAACAGCAACACACGAATACGATGCAAATAACACATTACGATACACAAATTTAATTTGTCATAGTTTCAGCTTCACGTTGGGTAAGCACCGAGAATGAATACATATGTCTAATTGAAATGACACGATAGGGTAACCTTATAGCTGGAGTCATTAATGCAGTCACTATGCTGTAATATATATATATATCAACTATTGATGTTCCGTGCAAGCATTATATTTCGAACATTATTTTTCTGCCATGAAGACAACACCTAGTCACGTAGGATACTAAAACATTGGGGCTGTTCAGGCACTTATGAAAGAAATTGACAAAGCGCAATAGCAGTTGATTTCTAAGAGGCAATTTTCCCAAAAAAATGGTTAATACTTTGTACGTGTCCTGGACTCTAATATCCATATAGTTCAAATACACCTCCTCCAAACACTACATAATTTGACCAGCTGGCAAGGTCTTAAAATTCACATAGTTGGCCAAATTAAAAAGTGCTAAAGCATGCTTCAAATAGTGAGTAACTAATAATAGAGATGCATGTTCGTTCTCGTTCTCCCTATATGCAACCGGAGTTTTTATCAACTTAGCGCATTAACCAATAATACTTCTTAAACAGCTTGTTTTTCACTTGAACAATTAATTAATCATTTTGGTGTTAAATATACTGAATTGTCGTAAGCATTGAAGGCTGGAAACCGGCTTTTTTCCGGAATTGAACTGCACACAGTTTTACTTCGAAAATTCCTCGTATATTCCAAGCATTTTCTTATCTACTGTGACTGAAGGTGCAATCAGTGACAGCGCGGGTCTAACGCTTCAAGTGTTATGCAAAAGTGTATGTGACAAACTACACAGTTGTTTTAATGGCGGGGAATGATTTTATCTTCCTTGTTCCGTGCATGCACACGGCGGTTCTGACATAGACTGATGTGTTTATCATGGGATACAGCACAACAATATATGATGTCACTGCAGTTTCCTCGTACATAGTACCTACCTCTGCCTGTTCTACCTAGTTTAACAACGCTGCGGGTTATTAGCTAGATGACTTTGATGATATAGTGATGTTTGTGTAGGCAATGCGTCGAATCTACGCTCATTATGAGGAGCAAACTGAAACCGAGTAGTACACCTTGCAGTATTAAAAATAACAATCCTACTTGTCAATCAAAGACGATTGCTTATTTGTTTGATTTTACCGTCAAAAAGTGCTTCTTACTGGGCGTTGGTGAGAATTATAATAAGTAAATGAAGTGAAGTCTACTTTGCAATTTTTCCTGGCCAGATATGAGCATGGACTGCAAGTGGTTGTTTGACGTCTGTCAACGTCATCCCTGTTTCCCAAGGGAATTACTAATGGAATAGGAATTCGGCAATAGATCGAGCGGCCAGATTCCAGACAGATTTAACTTCAAGAGGGGCGAATCTTTATTCGATGGAGAATGCCGACGTTGCAACGAGTTATCACTCGGCGAACGCTGACGTTTAGACTAGGCTGACGTTTAAACGAGTTCTCACTGGGAGCATGCCAAGATATTAATTGATGTCTAACCTCTATACATGATGACGTTCCACAATCTATCTAAGCATCAGGGGTGCGAGAGTGTTTGGGGAAATTATGTGTTGCTGCCGATTTTCTAACTCACTTGCCAGCAGAAGGTCTGTTGTGAAAACGGCACTGGATAGAACAAAATAAAAAGCTATCATCCATTCGGCAAGTGAAAGAAGCTTGGATCACTTGCTACTTTCACACAAGAAGACGCATATCAATCAACATTACCACCGGTGATGGATCACGTCCATCTAAGCTATTTGACGCTGATGTAGTTTATGAAGCGCGCTACGAGGGGTCAGATTATTTATAGCGACCGACCATATTAGGCACTGATCGTATACGGTATGTACACTACGCAGGGTCTACGTAGTTTAGCTAATGACTTTCTCGGCGATCGTTATAGTTGTATTATGAACAGCCGAACTGTATAGCATCAAACGCAATAATTTGGTTCACAAATTAAGAAATCATTCACAGTTTCTAACAGCAATTTAGGTACAGCAATGCCATTGCATTAGCAGATGACGGGCAAGTAACTTTTCACTGTTACTAAATATGCAGTATTGGTAGGGCGGTATTTGGTGAAAACACCGCCAGTGCCAATTGCGGCGAATGAACGAATCTAAGGTCACTTGGTAATTATACAACCGGTAGATAAGACATCAATCATTCAACCACGTGTTATTTGCTTAGTTGGTATGGCATGCTGTAATGTAGACAACATGGGCAGGTGCTTTTTTATGTAAATGGGTTGAGGATTTACAAGAGAGCATAATGGCTTTACATCAAACGGCCACATAGGTTCACAAAAGTGCTCATAAGGCATCTGTGTTTTTCTCGTCAAAGATTTATCAAATGAAGCATTGCTGCGTGATTGATTGTTCAGTGAGTCTTAGAGCGAGCGACACACTTTTATGAGTAACAAAAACGTAGCTAGTGATTTGCTGGTAGAAAACTAACTCTTTGAAGAAGGGTTGAGGTCAGCATCAATCAACTATTGCGATGTTACGATATGGTGAATTGCTATCGAGTCATAACTTTATTACTACACCTAGAAAAGACTGGTAATACGCGACCAATTTATTTGACGTGAAGCTTTGAAAAGGCAACTCATAGCTACACTGGGAACTTAAAATAGTCTTTGCATTATTCAAATCAACTGATTCGCATATTGAGCTATGCAAACTAACAAAATAATTCTTGTCCTCATTGGCTATACATTTACGAATGCACTCACAACAGATACGTTTGGGATTCACTTTCAAAATGTTCCCCTCTACAAGCTGTAAACTAATTCTCCTAATATTAAAAATCAATGTCGAGTTTGCTTGTTCGTCGAATATTCGTTCGATTTAGAAGGACGCAATGGATATATTAACAATTAAACAATTCATTAAATTTATTTAACTGAATTTATCTTTCAATACATTGATGTACAATCACATTACATTATGTTAATTTAGTACATTTTGAGTACTGATATAGTATTGCTTGTTTCATATATGTTTCGTCGTGAATATTGTTCGACGTCATTTAATATATAAGATGTACAAGTATAAACGGTTCCCTTGCCCGGGCCCACTCGTGATTTGAAACTGGAAATAATCCCGCTTACTCTCTGTCACTCAACCTTGTATCGTGGCGTGCATGCCCACCAACGTATAAGGTTGTTCAGTTCGATTATTCTGTGATAGCTCATTGGTTCTTGATGCCGATACCTGTATGTACATTAATTACATGGGAAACAATAAGACAACATTGTTAGATGGCCAAAACAGACTGAAATGTACTCAATCGTCAGAGAGGGTCGTGAGGTCGCGGTATTTGTGTGGTGAATTGTGTAGATTTATTGTGATTTGTGCTGAATAGCGAATGTGCTGCTATTATGCAATAATCATTATATTTACTTCCTAAAACCTTGTTTCCAGGCCTTACGCTCGGTTTGTAAGTCCGAGCTCTACGACATTCTCACTTTACGGTTGTCACCAATAATGTCGACGTCAAACTTTAATGTTTGGTAATGTTTATGATACAGCCCATGATACAAACGTAATGCAAGCTTACACGAGACAAGCTAGAAGGGGTTTAATGAACATTTCCTTACTCTCGTATGTTACACCATAATCAGCACTGCGAGCGTAATGCACGAAGATTGAAATTAGTATAATGTGTAGGTAAAGGTAATAGAGGGCTTGAACGCACTTTCAACAACGAGGTGATACAAGACCGCATACAAGACAAAAGCGAATTACCAATGTGGTGCATGGTGCACATTGGTTGTTAGCTTTTGTCTTGTAACGCAATTGCAATTGGACGTAAAAAAAACCTTTTTAAAAACAATATGCAGGTGGTGTTTGGTGCCGGCGTATTAGCACGGTACTAAGGCAAATGAATCACTGTACGGTCCGCAATGTAGTCTCCACTGTGTATCATACATTCCCATTTCAAACCGCCATACAGAATATACATGCTAGATGTCCCGCGAGTTAAGGTCCATTTGACTCATTTGCATATATTTTCATCGGTGAAGTAGGTAGTTATACGGTATATGAATAATATATAGTTGTATTGGGCTTTCCATCATGACGACTAGCTTACACGACTCTTGTTGATGGTGTCTTGATCCAAACCACAAGTTTATTGTCTGCCGCATGGCGACAGAATGGATCAAATGAGCATCATCTTGTGATATGTGCGACCGTAAAGCAATAAGAAACGGCATATATCTCAGTTATGATGGTAGCTGATGAGAGGTTATGGCGGCAAACCTGGTACTTGAAGTCATTTCGTGCCCTTGAAAGTGAGTAACTTGCGAACAGAACCATTTGTACTCCTATAATGTTAGGTATTGCACCAAAGCTTGAGAATATGTTTCGCGGTTTGTGTTTCAACCAATACTTATCCATTCATCGGTGTTTTCCATCTATGCATAACAAGTAAGTGTAAAGAGAATGGAGGCACAATGAAGATGTCCCAGCTGTCTTAATCATCTCTATGGGCTGTAATGTAGTGCACTTGCGAAACACAAGTCGGTAAACATTGTGGGCCCTTCTTAAGATGTTACTATAGATGTGGTAGTGGTGTAATCGTAGCCTGTGTTGCTCATTACTATGGTTATTATTCCGTTAAATCAGATTGATTCAATTAACACAATAAAATTAATTAATTCAATGCGGTCAACACAATTCTTGAAGGGGTAGTTGAACTAACGGTTTTACAAAACAGCCATCATTATCACTTCTACCTATATGACAAAAGCAAAAGAGTGGCAATATCAATTGTGTTCTAAGTACGTTTTCCTTATTCCAACAAATAGTTAACCACAACACTTTAAATGCATTCACCAAATGAGTAGCATGTTCAATGCGGAAGAAAAACCTGCTCCTCAGACGATTTATCATTTACCATAGTTTATGGAGTACGCAATAGTTTGTTTATTACAAGGGCCAAGAAATATAAAATGATTGATTGCATTATAGAAGGCAACTCGATGATGAATTGCACAAAACTGTAATGTCAACAATTGATGAGCAACAGAGTTATCTTAACAAAATCCATAAATCTGATGAAAGCGAATACTGTTTGCCAAAAAAGACTACATTGACAATTTGACCAAGAAATATAATTACTGTCACTTTCATCACAATTTACATAGTATCGTGCGTCAAATGGCCTCTTCTAATCGATTCAGTGATTTACCAATATTTTGTTTCAACATTTATTTCATTATTACGAGAATATCATGGTGCATGAATCGCTTTTTTCTATGCCATGCATTATTAATGACGGAAAAACATCGTTAGAAAAATTTATATTCTGGCATTGTTTTCCATGCCACACTGAGAGAGAACAATGGCACCAAAAATCCAACGCTCTACGATCAGTGAATTATGCCATACATTCTGCTGGCTCTATTCTACATACACTTTGCTGCATGAGAATATGAGATATTTATGTATTGATGTTTGAATAAGTAACATATGAATTATAAATATATATATATATATATATATACATATATACATATATATATATTATATATATATATTTAAATATATATATTTATAAATATATAATTATATAAATGTATATATATCCCATTGACCGCCATTTATACCTACAAATGTGGACTGAGAAATTACTGTATGCTGCCAACATTTAAATAATACCTATCATTGAACCGGATATTAATGTTTACAAACTGACAAAGATACGTTTAGATGATGGTAAGAAATCTATGATAACTGAATTGTAAAAGCGTACCGCTGTTTTATGACGAAAGAGCAGCATGTCTTTCAGTCTGAGACAAAGTAGAGGTTAGTATTGAATAATATTTTACACATATTACATTGAAACTTATAGATCACTAATGCTCAATTTCATCTACATATATTTTTTGATCACAATCTATCATTGCTTATTTTGCATCGCCTGGTTTTTGAAGAATTTATGTATTGCTTAGGTGGCGGTTCCATTAAATACTCAGTTATGGGTACGGTGGTCGATCATTGTTTAATGGGTTAACGCAGAAGTGATTTATCAAAGTAAATCAATGCAGGGGGTTCTTATGCACCGCTAATTGATAGTTTTCTCTCTCGCCAGATTACGTCCCAGCAATTCATATTATATCCATCTGGACTAGGTGACGCCGGTATGGGTTATGTATCGCCCCCGAGGTTAACTGGCGTCGACACATCTTATACTGCAGTCATTCATACACGATCCACCTAGGCTAGCTGGCGACTGATTATATTGTGTATAGCCGAGTTATATATTATTGGATAATTTGACACAAGAAGACGCATATCTTTCAACATTTCCTCGTGTGATGCATAATTGGGTAAGGCATGCTGTTATGCATCATTGGCAAAACGAATGCCATTTACGGATGATGGCTCTGAATTACACGTCGAAGTCAAAACAGTTTGGGATCTACAACCATCCAATGTGGCGAAAAAACGGCGAGGAAAATTGTTATCATGTACATTACGCAGGGTCCACATATTTAAGCTTGCGACTTTCCGAGCAATGTACCAATCACGCTTGTCATATTGTAAACAGCCAATTTATATGACATCAAACGCGATAATTTAGCTCACATACAGGTTAAGTAGCATCTCGGTAATGGAACAGTCATCCTAACAATGTAACAGTCATAACGTATATTAATACATAATAATTAGCACTATTCGTGCACTATACCCCTGATAATTCAGATATATAGGCACACATGTAATTGCATGGGTTGATGACGAAGAGGAAGCATTCTTTTAACACTGTAAAATATATGTGAATACAATGAACCAGGAGGTATTTGGTGAACGCACCACCAGGGCGATTTGCAGGATAAAATCAGTCGACAATTGAAAGGAACTCGGATCACATGATAAATTAATGTAAGAAGGTAAGTATTAATCCACTTTACCAACTGTGCTTTATCAGTATGTCGCGCCATAACGAAGGATGAACAGAATGAGCGAGAGCTAGTGTGATTTTGTGATAGGGATTACCAAAACAGCTCAAAAGTCAAAACAAAACAACAAATGATTCGTCATAGACTTTGTGGGAGATAGCAAACAACTCTTAGTTAAGACTATGGCAGGCTCTTAGATCTGTGGCATGCAAATGAATGGGCAATAAGCTATCGAATCTTTGGTTTAATTCTTAGCAATTAGTATCATTAATCATAATTCTTTAGCCGTTGTTTTCCGTTCCAATAGCGACGAATCTGTTCAAATGTACTTATATGGTCAGCAGATTGCAAAATGAGACGGCTTAATCATTAATCATAACAGAAAGGTCCCATGATCATAATTATTTGGCGTATTACGAAATGAAGAATAAGTGAGTGAAAGTGATCCCGAGGTGCTACCCCAATGTCCATATGCTTGGAGGTTTTTTTTTTATCAATCATCAAGTGAGATTGGAGTGATCTTATCAATACAATCGGCTGTGGTAATCAGCATCATTCGTGCTGTGATTGGCAATATATATGTTGTAACGACTAAAGCTGTTGATGTTTCAGTCTGAAAAGTTAATTACGCCAGCACGCCATAACTGTAGTGGCAATTCGTCGATTCGTGGTCTCGGCAATGTGACCAAAGCAATGATGGAAACGTCTAAATCTGCATTATCGCCAGGCCCAATCAGGCATAGTTCAGCTACACTTATTTAAAGGATTTAAAAGCAATATATCGGAAAATATATAGGGACATTTAGCATATATCATGAAATACACCTTCTTTAATGTTCCCTGAAATAGACGCGCGGTGTTGCCCATCAGGTCCTATGTTTAAAAGTAACAGGGCCAGTAAACCGATTTTAACTCTTATAGAACCAACAATCATCACTACTCTTTGTAGGGATCGAACAAAACGCAGGACACGAATTCCTGTGCATGCAGTACACAGACTTAAAGCCCAATAAGCCATTCCCTCTAATGTGCAAGTGGACAGAGCATATAAGATAGGAATCACCGGTTAAGATTCGTGCAGCTGTGACATTAATAGTGCCCCTACAATAAATAGAATCTATAGATATCGCCGTTCAGGTGATATATACTGGTAATGTGTCGACGTGGGTCAATGACTGGATACATACCTCAGGTTTATAACTGGCTACAACGTGGCGAAAGGAATCAAATAAGCATTACCTTATGATATGTGTTACTGTGAAGCAACAAAACATTAGCCTTTGTATGCGACGGTATTGTCTGAAAAGAGGTAAGGACTGCAACGTGTCGCTGATGATTATTGTTGTTTTATAACCAGAATTGTTTCAGCATCAGTTTCAACAATCAATTACAATTTGCTTTGTATTTAACGCAGATAATATTCATGTACTGCACACAAGGGAAAGGCATATTGAACTTACTTAGTAGCGATGGGACGACCTTTACAAGTGATATATTCTATTCTCGTATGAAATACTTGAAACAAATATTTATATGTATATATCCTACACATAATAGCACACAGGTTTATTTTGCTTATATAATGTTATCATCTAGCCTCCAAAAAATTTAACCTTAGGACAAGGCTGTTTATTTGCTAGCATTCATTTAGTTGCGGGCTTTTACATGACATTTCAAGTGATTATTTGACAAAGCCGTGATATCTCAATCGCTTTGGATTTGACTTTGATACAGCCATGCAAGATTTACGTGCCATTGGAGAAAATGACAAAAGTTTTTTTTCACTTAACTTATAGATTATTGGCCTAAGTTTGATGCATTCAGATGCCTTAAACCAGCTTACGAATTAAATGTTGCTTGTTTAAAAGGTTGCTATTTTTTATTGCATCTGTGCATTACCTGGCAATACCTGATGTACTTAACAACTGCATATTGCCGTGTAAAGTCTGACGGGAAGTGAATGTCACTACGGCTTGAAGACGGCACTGATTAATCCTCATTGGATAACATCAACAACCTCTTGACACTCTAAATCTCTGCATCATGAAGGTGTCATGTTTATGGCTCATAAAAGCGTTGCAATTAACGACAGGGATTGTAATGATGTGACAGAGAGGGTATAAACAATTAGTTTTGCATTCATCACCACTGTATCGGCGTCATCTTACGAGGTGCAGAAGGGATGATCGTAGTAGTTAGAAGTGCTTGCACACACACACACACAAATATATGTATAAATATATGTATACATATATTAACATATATATATATATACCTATGCATATATATATATATATATGTATATATATATATATATATATATATATATATATATATATATATATATATATATATATATATATTAATCAAATATATACATATATATATATTAATACATATCTCGATGGAGGTCAAAGTGCAGTTACGTTATGGATTTGGCTGGGGTCATTGTGGCCTTCTTTTCGCCTCAAGCTATGCTGGATCGTTCATTACAGCCTTGCTGTGTTTTTAATATTCTTGGGCATACCAGCTGCTTTATCTGGTAGTGCATTCTCTGCTAGCGATGGGTCAGCATAATATAAATATACGCGACTCTTTGATATACCGATGATTAGTTTAAGCGCCTCGCTGATCAAATATCTTCCTTGCACAGCTCATCAGTTATGGCGAGCAGGGCAAATTATGCCCACAATTACATTTTGCTAATGCTTGGATGTCTCATAGGAGAACGTTGTGCTGTGGCACCAACTCAAACAAAACGCAGTCTAAGCGATGGAATTGTTGCGTCATAATACCAGAAAACAATATCCATTTACGACTCAAATACATACTCTGCGAGTCGTGGGTGTCTTTTGGTTTTCAACAAGCCGCCTGATATGCTCCAATGTTTGCTCGTACAGCCAAGGCAAAATGTATTTCACAATCGTCCATTAGCATATTTGGAATTACCATCTGGGTCAATAACTCGTTACAAGAGAATTAGAGCAATGTTGTGAGGTTGCAGTTGCATTTGTCTTCTGGCGATTGATTCGTTAGCCCGTTTGTTTCAGTCAACAACTGGTGGTATAACGTGGTCCATTTGATAACAATGGCCCTGAATGGGCACAGTTAGTCTGTGTCAATCACATAAAAACCCACACATGTACACAGCTATATAAATGTATGTTTATATGTACGCTTATGCACGTATATAAACCTTTACACACATATATATATATACATATATATGAATATACATCTATTAAAATATATATTCATTAATACATATATATACACATATATATATGTACCTATATATTTGGATTTATAAGTATACATATATATATGTAAACATATAAACATATGGACATACACCAACACACACACACACACACACATATATATATATATATATATATATATATATATATATATATATATATATATATATATATATATATATATATATATATATATATATATATATACATATACATATATATTTACATACGTATGCACATATATATTCATATGTTTATATTTTTTTATATGCATATATATAAATGAATATATATTTATATATGCATATGTATATAAACATATATATATATGCATATATATATGTATATATATACACATATATATATACATATATATATATATACATATATATATATATAGATATATAGATATAGATGAGAGCTATATAGATAGAGAAATATACATATATATATGTATATATATATATATATATAGATATATATATATATATATATATATATATATATATATATATATATACATATATATATATATATATATATATATATATATATATATATATGTCCCCCTCACTTCTATCTTCATATGATCTCTGGTATACTCACGCAAGTAATCTATCAGCGAGAAGTATTCAGCACAAGTGGTGGACACTACACAATACCATAACTATCAAACATATACCCGATGTGTATTACAGCGATGTGTTTAGGCACTATAGGCGTATGCAACATCAACGTTCATTCACGCTGCAAGTAATTACCTGGATGTTTATCAAGCGGGTAGACGGAGGTATAATATTTCTTTACTCTATAGCGACATGAAGAACGATTAAATTCAGTCATATTCGTCACCCGAGCGGGAAGGCTATTTAGTACTTGAGCACGAAATAATTGCATAATCTTTCGCTGCAGCTCTTCAGAAAGCCAGTTATATGTGTGAGCTACAGACGCAAAATCGATGCCAGAGAACTAATACTTTCCCTTCTCCTTTTTACTGTTATCTCACTGACGCAATCAAGCATATCTGCTTCAGTATACGTTGAAGTGAATAAGACAAAGTCGCAAAATTTACCAACTATCATAACGCAATGTGGACTTCAATTTGATTAAAATGATTTTATTTGCTAGCTGTTGTCTTAGTAACAACGATCAAGACGTTGTTACTACATGGTGCTTTTATTTGTAAAGGCGCAGAAATTAATCATATCCTCACCCATAATGTTTTTACCCTGCTTGTGTGATTTTTACCAATCCTACAACAAAATAGTTTATTCATCAGGCCATCCGCAAAAACTTGAACATCAAAAACGTTTGGACAGATAAATAGCTTGTGCACCTGCTATTGCGCGGGTGGTGATGCGTTTTGTGTACAAGTCAAGAGCATTCCCTCGTCAAAAATCATAGGTGGCACATAATGTATGTAATATGTTCGATCGTTTCGAAATGGCGAGTAAGTGATTAAAAGGAAAGGGTGATGCTGTGCATTAAATACAAATACAAATGAATGTGCTGTTCTGTTGAATATGACGCACAAGAAGTTCATCGAGGCCAGAAAGGACTGTGTAAATATACATTTGTATTCCAATCACACATGCACCGCATCCGATTTAGATAAGATGTCTACTGGAATTGGAGGTGCAGACATCGAATCTTCTCTAAGACTTAACCCTGAACAATGCTTCTTTTTGTGTAAATGTATTGCATCAAAAGATTGCAAATTGCTTTGTCCTCAGGCAGCCGGCAGAGGTCACAGATAATTAATCCATCGCATCCTTCTGGGGACTTGTTTGACAACCAAAAGCGCTCGAATTATGACTGGATTTTACTTTTACTAGTCTGCCTTACTTATCATTGATCAGCTTCATGAAGGCATATTATTGCCCGAATGGCATTGCTGTAGCTGCTGTTTTATCAATAGGATATAGAATTATGAATGCCTTGCTTGTCCCTTTGCCCCCACGAGCAGCGTCAGGGAACACAACGACACCATGGCCATAATTCTTAGTGCTTTAGTGTAACGCTCAATGAAAGGATTTATGTGGTAGGTTATGAACATAATTTCAACATTTTGGCTTCATAACGACTAATTGTACCGGAGCATGATGCAATCATGTGTTATCCCAAGGAATAAACAAACCAAAATACTTGTTATTGCTTGATATGCGATATACATTGGTTATTATATTATGCAAACAAATGCATCAGGATAGATTTCTATACTAAGAAAGCATTGTAGTGGTAGGTGTATTTGTAATTCACATTTCAAATGCCCTGAATGAAATAGACCGCTTTCAAAATACGGATCATGGATACAAAATGCACGCATGCTTACCATTAAACCTCCTGTGTTCCTCTAATAGCACCCATCATGAAGATATATCCTTTGTACCAACAGCCGATATGTTCCTTTAATTCTCTGAAATTTAGCCTTTGCTAATTTCAATGCGCATATGGATCTCTTCCTCCGTTGACAACTGAAGTACAGGTGAATATATTCTGCTAATTGAAGCCCCTGTTATTACGCTGTTGAATTTGAGCCCGGTGGTCGTGACGGCAATGCTGTTGAGATTGCTCAGATGTACACCGTGATCAACAATGGCACAGTTGTGCCATACTGAAATGAAAGCGACTATCATTCATGCACATTATAAATGATTGGAATCTCGACTCTACCACAAAATCAACGCTCTTCTATCGCAACCGATGAATCCGTATTTTATTACTGTAATAACAGTTTAGAATGAAGCGTTTTTCACGTTGTGATTGCTATTACCAGTGATTCTGCTCTCCACAATACAGAACGTTTAAGTCAGGCCGATATAAGCGCGACTCTCATGTGTAATTTAGTAGCGTTATTTATCTTGGCATGGCCAGTTGGGTGTGCTAAGACACGGGAAATTGCATCCCGTTTTCGCTTCCTGTTTCAGCATTAAGTGTCCCATAAAAGCCATAAAACGTCAGAGATAGGACTACCGTGCAAACATTTTAGAGACATGGGACCAGCCTTGCTGTTCGTCTAGAATATAGTCCACAAAAACCGATACAATTACGATGTGTTATGTAAGACAGTAAAGCAATATGAAAATGCCCTTATCTCAGTTTAAAATATAGCTGATGTGAGAAATTGGTTGTCAAAAATGTAATTTCTTCATTTGCCATGCTTGTCCTTCTAAATTCTATTATAAACAGAATCGTGTGGGGTTTGTCCAAATAACAATATGCCAATGGCAAGTATTTAACCGGATGGTAACATGTGCTGTACACAATTGCTGCAATACCGATAAATGAGGGGTGGGGAGTGGGGGGGGGGCGGTGTGGGGGTTATATAGCAATGAGGTCGCGTAGCACTTTTGATTATTTACGACGATCAATCATCCTGAATTTGAGCAAGTATTGATATAACCATAATTGTCAAAGCTACATTACAACTGATCATTTAACATTGGCATGTCTTCGGTGCCTGTTTAATGCCTTTGTTGCACATGGAGAAACACATATTACAATAAATAAATTGCAATGGTACCACATGGTGGAAAAGGATGATGCAGTATAATATACAAAAATCGTCATCCAATATGTATGAGATATTTGATGCACCCGGAAATGCATACTGTTAAGCTGGAACTGTATGTTTCGTTATGAATGCTATACTGCACCGTGAATACCAAACCACCGATGAGCTTAATGGCCCATGCCAAAATGCCAATACAAAATGGGATATAGTCTCAAACCATAGCCACGTTTAACCGTCTTGACCGCCAGTCATCATCTTTCAATGATGACTATATGACTCATGGGCCCACCCATGTAACGAGTCTGCGCATGGTTGATGATGACAGCCAAGGCAGGCTACCGAAAACGTATGACCAAGCATCAGTAAGCTTATTGCTTATGTTGGCTAATCGTAGCGGTAGATTGAAACTCATTTTGCATGGCGCTGCCAAGGCCTACAACGCGTGTCAATACAACTCTGACATAAGTGTCTTTTCAATATGAATGGAAGATGGAGGGGTTCAGCGTCATGGGCAAAACATAGGTCATCTTTGCATATTATGAGCGTTCTGATTGGCTGCTTTCTTATTGTTTGCTAATCTATATCCCAATACTCGTTCTACATACGTTCTAGAACAATACTAGCAGGCTGTTCCAAGGGCTACCCTTATTTCCCCGTAATGGGAACTTCAACGTTCACAATTTCATGCATTCAGTTTAGGAATGTTTGGGGTACACCAAAAGAGCTTACCACTACCCCCACCCTCTACATCCCCGCCACACAAAGCCCACAACATCCAGAGGCGTTCTTGACGCAACATTTTACATCGTTTGTATAGTAATGACCTGAATTAGCTCACTATAAAGTTTTACAAGGACACATCCTTGATACTTAACCGTGGAAGTTGTTGGGCGGTGTTGTTAATGCGTCACATACGTCATAAATAGTCATTCGTCACCTCCAAAACGTTCACTCAGTGAATGTACACCCACGTTATGTGTATGCCTATTGCGTGAGATATAAGATCAATATTCGGCGTTTGTTATTATTTTGACAGGCATGAACTTTTATGAATTCACAATGTATGGATAATTAATAACAAGTTGATCTGATTGCGTAACAATGCGTTATCAATGTATCGTTTTAATCACAAAGGCGAAAAACGTCCTAGACGATTTAGTATTCCATGCGACGATGACTCATGACATTATCAACACAAGACACGGATACCTTGTCGTGTCAATGTATTGGGGAGAACAGTCATTCACTCGGCGCATGCGGGATACCCCATGAGCATACGACTATCTCATTAGGATACTTATATGACTGACACATAGAATAGCCATATTGAACATATGTGTTGATGGAGGTTGATTGAAGGAACGGCTGATGCTCGTCCCACGTCCTCTGTAGCACGCACCAATGGCCGTGCGGTCCTTTGTGCATAGTTCCCATTGACCCATTTCACAATGGAACCAAATTCCAAATGGTGCGGTGTAGTGTAACATATAGGGTCACACAAGACTTCATGTGTGGGCGTAGAGTGTGTTTTTAAATCGCAGACTGAGCAAATGGTCATTTTGTGTGCTAGCATTATAACACAAACTAGAGCATTGAGATTTATTTGGAATGAATGTCATACAAAAGTCCTCAACGAATAGAATATCGCTGAATACGGAATAGAATATGGCAGATTACGGATGGGATCACTTGTGTCCCTCTGCGTGATTGATTAGAGGCAGGAATCTCTTACTTCAATTTTTTCTTGCAGCGAGCCTAATTTTTCTTCATTAGACTGGTTCACATCCAACTCTACTGCCGACAGTAGGCATATTGTAGCCATCATCACGGCGTGATTGCTGGCATGTTTATTGCGAATCCCGCTGGTAACATCGCTATGGGTTGACATCATAGCAATGATGATTCGATTTACGTTCTTCCCATTTTCTTGCTCACTCATAATCGAGTACGGCAGACGCTGGTTGTGAAATAACATCATGTTATGAGTCATGAGTCATGAAATGAGAATGAAATAAATCTGAATCGTCATCTGCAGAGTATCCTATGCACACTGCGATAACGCCATAAAAGCTCATTTGCCTTCATTTCGGGAGTAACAAAACATTGCCCATACGATTCTGTCATAAGTTGGGTCTAATGGCTTCGTGTGTCATTTGAATAGGTGGTCCGTTATCTTGATCACAGCACATTTAATAAAAACCGCAAACAACGCCAGTGGCCTCGAAATGAAAATGTAAAGATACCTTGTCATCATCAAAGTTATCACAAACTTCAGGCAGGTCATAAGATCGTTGAATAAAATTGCGCAAGACTCGTCAGTGTCACTACTGAGGACCCCCCCCCCCCCCCCCCTCCCTTTAATCGCAAAAATATACCCTGGTTATTCAACTTGTTTTGATATGTCCAAGAGTTAATATTGCATAGCTTTATTTTATCTATGTATGTGTTATGATTTCAAAGCGGTGTTGAATCTTGCATTGATGTTGTAAGCACACCAGATCCCACCGCGAAATGATTTACAACTAACATTCGTGTGGTTCATGGTTTTAGGGAGGCACCGTTATCAATGGAACGACACAACTAAATTAAACAGATTTCTACAGCACTTCATGAATATTTGCAGACAAATAGTAGTGTTGAAAATTTTTCAGCATGATTTTTGATCAAATTTAAACTTGCAGCACACATTGAAAGATGACATTATTTATGTCTGTGTTAGAAGTAGTAATGTAATAACAAAATGATTCCTGAGTGCCCGATATGGGGCTGAACAGCCTCTTTAACCACCCATACCAGCAGCATATACTGTCGATTCATCTGCATTAAATACGTATGTAGGAAAAAACTGCAGCTGGGACAAACAGTCACATATTTGGATGAAACAAACCCAAACTGCTCTTTGTAATAAGTGGTAACGGAAACCGAACCATGTTATTCAACAAAATATTGAAATGTGATATGTTGTGCATACAAGCAAACACGAATCCCGCCAGTCAGTATATGACCTACCTGTCTAAGTTACCTTGCAGGATTGCGTGTTGATATCACACAATGACTCATGATTGAGCAACCTTTGCATCTGACCGGACTCCAAGCACCTCACCTCGCCCTCCAGAATGCTACTTTATCGTTTATGTATTAAACAAAATACAGTTGTTAATGGTAGCAGGCCATCCATCCGTTATTTCACAGCTCATGAGATGTATTTGATGGAACGTGCAATTTCGACTTAATATTGTGTAGTGTTTTCAGCACACTCAAATAAACAATTTGCTTGCAGAATGCGCAACCTATATAGTGCAAAAAGGATGAGGCTCTAGTATATGACAATATTTTTTCGGATTTACACGCACCCTCAAAGCTCGCCCTCAGCACCGGGTGCCAGCGAGCTATTTATTCAACTTCCATTCACCTAAACACATTATGATAACTTGCCGATCTCAAAGGATAGCACCTCATAAGTATAAAGCATAATACGATTGCGAACACCAATAACTGCCTTTCCCACAATATAAGTCATGCTTCAAGCCTAATGAATGTCAGCTTCGAATATGAAGCCACACCGTTGCCTCAAATGGTCACTGCACATATTTTGACCAGCATCTCGGCAGAATTTCTACAAACTCCGGTAGTAAACATCATTGTCTTGTGTTATCCGTTCACAAACATACGTTGACTGGTCTACATGTTCGTAAACAACATGTTTCATAAGCAGTATTGCGTTGTGGCTGTTGAGAAAGTACATGGTAACCTTTCATTGGGCCAATACCGGAATAAATTAATGACCCGATTGGATTTTAAAATATTGCATAACATAATATCTGTAAAATGTTATGAATGACTCTACTATGCAGAGGTTTCTTTTGTGTTCATCGAATCAAAACTTTGGGGATTAAATCCGTGATTCATTGTGGGTTTTAAAATCTAATTAGGAAAGTGATTTTTGTTTATTAATATCACAACAGCCATCGGCGCAGTTGTGAATGAATGTAGCCTAAGGGACCGTTCAAGATAGTAATATCATCGAAGGAATGAAAACCTTTTTGTGATATTATGCAAATAGTGTTATAAAACATGCGGTGATTAGACGTGATGCTTATTTCGTAATGCTGGAAAAGATGATGGTTTACTGATTATTGAAGAAGAATGAGGAGGGAGCTAATGGTTTCCCTAAAGTGCCTATCGCACGAAAAATTATGTCATTTTTTTCGCCAGATTACGGAATTGCAATTGATCTCTAATGGCAAAGTGCCCACTAACTGATTTTAACACGTAAATCGTTCGAAGGTGAGTATATGATGTCATTAACAAAAACGTTAGCCGATAAAGCGCAGTAAAGAGACAAGCGAGGTAATTGCATCAACATTCAGTAATTGATATAATCGGTTGAGGTGCGTACACAAAAGTGTAAGCACTTGAAGTGTAAATTCAGCTGCACCTCACAAGAATCAGTGCTGAGGAAAACCCTCGCCTCGCACCTACATCCGCTCCTCACGTATAATGCTTAGCTGCACTTAGTTCCATTGCCACGTTTAACCGTCATGACCGCCAGTCATCACCATTCAATGATGACTATATGACTCGCTGTCACAGGGCACACCCATGTAACGAGTCTGCGCATGGTTGATGATGACAGCCAAGGCAGGCTACCGAAAACGTATGACCAAGCATCAGGAAGATTATTGCTATATGTCTAACGTTTATGTTGGCTAATCGTAGCGGTAGATTGAAACTCATTTTGCGTGGCGCTGCCAAGGCCTAGAACGCATAACAATACAATTCTGTCATAAGTGTCTTTTCAATATGAGTGGAACATGGAGGTGTTCAGCGTCATGGGCAAACACATAGGTCATCTTTGCATATTATGAGCGTTCTGATTGGCTGCTTTCTTATTGTTTGCTAATCTATATCCCAATACTCGTTCTACATACGTTCAAGAACAATACTAGCAGGCTGTTCCAAGGGCTACCCTTATTTCCCCTTAATGGGAACTTCAACGTTCACAATTTCATGCATTCAGTTTAGGAATGTTTGGGGTACACCAAAAGAGCTTACCACTACCCCTACCCCCTACATCTCCGCCACACAAAGCCCATAACATCCAGAGGCGTTCTTGACGCAACATTTTATATCGTTTGTATAGTAATGACCTGAATTACACATCCTTGATACTTAACTGTGGAAGTTGTTGGGCGGTGTTGTTAATGCGTCACATATGTCATAATTAGTCATTCGTCACCTCCAAAACGTTCACTCAGTGAATGTACACCCACGTTATGTGTATGCCTATTGCGTGAGATATAAGATCAATATTCGGTGTTTGTCATTATTTTGACAGGCATGAACTTTTATGAATTCACAATGTATGGATAATTAATAACAAGTTGATCTGATTGCGTAACAATGCGTTATCAATGTATCGTTCTAATCACAAAGGCGAAAAACGTCCTACACGATGTAGTATTCCATGCGACGATGACTCATGACATTATCAAGACAAGACACGGATACCTTGTCGTGTCAATGTATTGCGGAGAACAGTCATTCACTCGGCGCATGCGGGATACCCCATGAGCATACGACTATCTCATTAGGATGCGTATATGACTGACACATAGAATAGCCATATTGAACATATATGTTGATGGAGGGTGATTGAAGGAACGGCTGATGCTCGTCCTACGTCCTATGTAGCACGCACCAATGGCCGTGCGGTCCTTTGTGCATGGATCCCATTGACCCATATCACAATGGAACCAAATTCCAAATGGTGCGGTGTAGTGTAACATATAGGGTCAAGCAAGACTTTATGTGTGGGCGTAGAGTGTGTTTTTAAATCGCAGACTGAGCAAATGGTCATTTTGTGTGCTAGTATTATAACACAAACTAGAGCATTGAGATTTATTTGGAATGAATGTCATGCAAAAGTCCTCAACGAATAGAATATCGCTGAATACGGAATAGAATATGGCAGATTACGGATGTGATCACTTGTGTCCCTCTGCGTGATTGATTAGAGGCAGGAATCTCTTACTTCAATTTTTTCTTGCAGCGAGCCTAATTTTTCTTCATTAGGCTGGTTCGCATCCAAATCTACTGCCGGCAGTAGGCATATTGTAGCCATCATCACGGCGTGATTGCTGGCATGTTTATTGCGAATCCCGCTGGTAACATCGCTATGGGTTGACATCATAGCAATGATGATTTGATTTACGTTCTTCCCGTCTTCTTGCTCACTCATAATCGAGTACGGCAGACGCTGGTTGTGAAATAACATCATGTTATGAGTCATGAGTCATGAAATGAGAATGAAATAAATCTGAATCGTCATCTGCAGAGTATCCTATGCACACTGCGATAACGCCATAAAAGCTCATTTGCCTTCATTTCGGGAGTAACAAAACATTGCCCATACGATTCTGTCATCAGTTGGGCCTACTGGCTTCGTGTGTCATTTGAATAGGTGGTCCGTTATCTTGATCACAGCACATTTAATAAAAACCGCAAACAACGCCAGTGGCCTCGAAATGAAAATGTAAAGATACATTGTCATCATCAAAGTTATCACAAACTTCAGGCAGGTTATAAGATCGTTGAATAAAATTGCGCAAGACTCGTCAGTGTCACTACTGAGGACCCCCCCCCCTCCCTTTAATCGCAAAAATATACCCTGGTTATTCAAATTGTTTTGATATGTCCAAGAGTTAATATTGCATAGCTTTATTTTATCTATGTATGTGTTATGATTTCCAAGCGGTGTTGAATCTTGCATCGATATTATAAGCACACCAGCCCCACCGCGAAATGATTTACAACTAACATTCGTGTGGTTCATGGTTTTAGGGAGGCACCGTTATCAATGGAACGACACAACTAAATTAAACAGATTTCTACAGCACATCATGAATATTTGCAGACAAATAGTAGTCTTGAAAATTTTTCAGCATGATTTTTGATCAAATTTAAACTTGCAGCACACATTGAAAGATGACATTATTTATGTCTGTGTTAGAAGTAGTAATGTAATAACAAAATGATTCCTGAGTGCCCGATATGGGGCTGAACAGCCTCTTTAACTACCCATACCAGCAGCATATACTGTCGATATTCATCTGCATTAAATACGTATGTAGGAAAAAACTGCAGCTGGGACAAACAGTCACACATTTCGATGAAACAAACCCAAACTGCTCTTTGTAATAAATGGTAACGAAAACCGAACCATGTTATTCAACAAAATATTGAAATGTGATATGTTGTGCATACAAGCAAACATGAATCCCGCCAGTCAGTATATGACCTACCTGTCTCAGTTACCTTACGGGATTGCGTGTTGATATCACACAATGACTCATGATTGAGCAACCTTTGCATCTGACCGGACTCCAAGCACCTCACCTCGCCCTCCAGAATGCTACTTTATCGTTTATGTATTAAACAAAATACAGTTGTTAATGGTAGCAGGCCATCCATCCGTTATTTCACAGCTCATGAGATGTATTTGATGGAAGGTGCAATTTCGACTTAATATTGTGTTTTCAGCACACTCAAATAAACAATTTGCTTGCAGAATGCGCAACCTATATAGTGCAAAAAGGATGAGGCTCTAGTATATGACAATATTTTTTCGGATTTACACGCACCCTCAAAGCTCGCCCTCAGCACCGGTTGCCAGCGAGCTATTTATTCAACTTCCATTCACCTAAACACATTATGATAACTTGCCGATCTCAAAGGATAGCACATAAACATAAAGTATAAAGCATAATACGATGGCGAACACCAATAACTGCCTTTCCCACAATATAAGTCATGCTTCAAGCCTAATGAATGTCAGCTTCGAATATGAAGCCGCACCGTTGCCTCAAATGGTCACTGCACATATTTTGACCAGCATCTCGGCAGAATTTCTACAAACTCCGGTAGTAAACATCATTGTCTTGTGTTATCCGTTCACAAACATACGTTGACTGGTCTGCATGCTCGTAAACAACATGTTTCATAAGCAGTATTGCGTTGTGGCTGTTGAGAAAGCACATGGTAACCTCTCATTGGGCCTATACCGGAATAAATTAATGACCCGATTGGATTTTTTTAAAATATTGCATAACATAATATCTGTAAAATGTTATGAATGACTCTACTATGCAGAGGTTTCTTTTGTGTTCATCGAATCAAAACTTTGGGGATTAAATCCATGATTCATTGTGGGTTATAAAATTTAATTAGGAAAGTGATTTTTGTTTATTAATATCACAACAGCCTTTACACAACGGCTCAGTTGTGAATGAATGTAGTCTAAGGGACCGTTCAATATAGTAATATCATCGAAGGAATGAAAACCTTTTTGTGATATTATGCAAATAGTGTTATAAAACATGCGGTGATTAGACGGTGATGCCAATTTCGTATTGCAGGAAAAGATGATGGTTTAATGATTATTGAAGAAGAATGAGGAGGGAGCTAATGGTTATCCTTAAAGTGCCTATCGCACGAAAAATCATGTCATTTTTTTCGCCAGATTACGGAATTGCAATTGATCTCTAATGGCAAAGTGCCCACTAACTGATTTTAACACGTAAAAAGTTCGAAGGCGAGTATATGATGTCATTAACCAAACGTTAGCCGATAAAGCGCAGTAAACAGACAAGCGAGGTAATTGCATCAACATTCAGTAATTGATATAATCGGTTGAAGTCGTGCACAAAAGTGTAAGCACTTGAAGTGTAAATTCAGCTGCACCTCAGGAATCAGTGCTGAGGAAAACCCTCTCCTCGCACCTACATTAGCTCCTCACGTATAATGCTTAGCTGCACAACACTGGTCAGCAAATAACACCACGTAAACATGTACTGGTGTGTTACAAGGATTGTGTCAATTGACCAACACAATACCTCTACGCCACGTTTTGCATGTCTCTCTGACTGTCTCTCTGTCTGGCGGTCTAGCTGTCTGTCTATCTGTCTGTCTGTCTGTCTGGCTGGCTGGCTGGCTAGATGTTTTTTTCTATTCACAATGTGACTGGCTTGTTTTTTAGCAGCCTAATCAAAAACCTTTTTTTACCGTAATGGTGCATATATAGAAGTATATCAGCCCAACCACACAGATAAAGGTGCCCGTGTGATAAATAATGTGTTTACATTAGAAGAAGGCCGGAAGCGTAAGGCTCATTCGATGTACGATGCATTTGCGTGCTTCAGGCCACTCTAGTTATTTTAATATATTGATATAATCAAGGCAGATATTGTTTATTCGCTATCGTAATAGTTTTACATGAAGCATAATATTATGCTCTCTGGGGGTGCATTATCGTGTGTGAACTGAATGGCTGACCAGAGACAGCAAGTACATCTCATGACGTTAACAGAAAATTTAAACATGAATAATGGCCCTATTCATGTAGTACCATCGGTAGCATTATACTCTACGCTTGCGACGGTGACATCAGATACAGATAGTGTCAGCGTTAGATGCTACTATTTGAGAGGCTTTACAAGACAAACCCCACGCTTTATTCAGGGAAGTTGCACATGAATAACAATCATCCCACACTGATTTAGTTCCCTGTATTAATTAATCTTAACTTACCAAATACTACGACCTAATGCACGTTAACAGCAAATGGTGCACTAGGTACAATTCCGTTGAGCTCTGATGAAGTTAAGTAATGAAATGTATATTGAATTTGGCAACTTCTCCGTTATGCTAATTTGTCATCATATGTCAATTTATTTCGGAAGGCGTCTGGGCTTACAGTTCATCGGGCGACAGTAGTATCTCACGCTGACACCATGAGCTCTATCGGATGTCGCCGTCGCATACGTATGGTATAATGCTAGTTATGGTGTTACAGATGCATTGTTAACAGCCATCCTTGATAGACAAACCCGTTATTGTATAAAAAATACTTATTTTGTTGCTGATAAAAAACCCACAGTGCGTTATTCGTACACCAGGCAGTAACATAATGCGCAACAGCAAAACTTCTTGCCTGCGCCAAGTTAGTGACTAGATTAATTAATAGATGGGTTGTTTGTAGTGAGTAACTAGATATGGACCTTTGTCAGCTTCATTCGTCGCACCAAATCCCGTTCCCAAGCCTAATATACATTAAATATTACTTCCAAAATCTCATTTATTGTTCAGTACTTTGATGAGCCACTGCCGATTCCGCACTTTGTTGGGCTGTAGTTAAGTTTTTAATTCAAACGTGTGAATGTGACTAAAACTAAATATACATTAATCAAAACAATCAAAGGAAAGATTACTGTATATTGCTGGTATTTCTGGTTATGTGGGAGATGGTACAATCTCTTCCATCACCATAATCGTTAATTTACATCATAGCTGTTTCCGAGAACGATAAATGCACTTTCATCAATAAATCAGGCAATTGTCTGACCTGTAAATGCCAGAGCTCACCCGCCATTGAACATTTTTATCACTAACAATCATCGCATCATACTGTAGAACGAAGCAGACTTACGATACGAGAAGAAATGTAGATGTTTATAATTGACCCTCAGGGATTCTTGCATTTTGGCCACCTGCTGAAGCATTTATTCTGGTATCAAGGTGAATCAGGACGAACGCTTCCGAAGCTGCTCTCTATGTGAATGACTATATGCACTGATGATTAACATCACCACCTTATATCGGTCCCACAAACAAAAGGTATCTTCTGATGGTGATACAAAGCGAACATTATGTCATGTCCACCGTTGCTCTTCACAATCCTTAACACAGGAGAAGGTCACCTTTTAGAACAGATCATCCAGCCATCGTAAATGAGAAGTGTCGATCTCGTGGATAAAGCTGCATTTGCAACACACATTACCCGGTTTAATGGCCATTTATTTACTAGAATGCATGTTTGTGGCCCCAATAAACCGACACAGCCACCTCGACGATCACCCAACCCTCAACCCCACCACCCCCATCCCTCTCCACTACGTGGGCATTTGGTGATGTTGCGTCATTTCGCCACAATGCTCACCAATGAAACGGTAACGACCATTAGAAGGTAGTATCACAATCACTGATGTGCCATTTACAACCAAGACGAGGCTGGTGGGACGATCTATCCATACAATAAATCTAGACAAATGCAATATAATAATATGATTAATGAACGCGAGTATGGCCTTTTCTTTGAGCTACGCCTTAAAGCTATGACTGTCGAATCTTGTTATTAATTCCCTCTCCCTTGGTCGTGGTGGTATATAATAACTTGAATTCCCTTTCATAATATCAAACATCCACTTATATAACATTAGCGTATGTTAAATTCTATACTATTTGATTGCTTCTTAAACTTAGTGAAATATTGAACATAGGCTGTAAAGGATCGACATTACAAATGCTAAATCATTTTGAATATTTACGAAAACATATCTTACATATCATGTACTGTCATATTCCAACCTGGCTGGAATGGAAATGTATCAAGTGGGGACATATGCCTCGCAATGTATGATGGGCGTGAAGACCTACGCCACCCACGTTAATGTTTGAATCCACAACTGCCGCAATTTGTTGTACATACCTTTAATGACCACCGCCTACAAACTGTTATTACAGGACATGTTGTGATACCGTCAGCCGACGTTGCATTGTGATATCTAATGGTGGTTTTTTTAAACAATTCATTGTTCTTCGGGCAAATTATGTCAACCATATTACAATATGGTATCTCTTATAAGCGACCAGTCAGGCATAACTGTTTTATGGATTGGGGTGGATAAATTCTTGAATGTATGCATGTATGTATGCGTTTGTGGGGAGGGGTTGTGGTTGATATATTACCTCTGAACGACTCGGTAATATCAGTGCGCCCTGTAAAGATCTACAGCTGATGTTTGTCACGTTTTTTTACCAATGGCGGAACCAGACGGGTCGAGTACTAATGACTGTGGGTTCGATCGAGGGTTCGTGATCGGTATAGATGATACAATCATTTTCCACTGTAACCAAGATATAAGTTCACGCTACTGTCCAGGATGATTTTAAAGATGTGTTTTTAGGTTCGTGGGAAATAGGATTCATTCGAGGCCACTCAGCATTCAAGACGCAGCGTTTATTTATGGTCGTTACTAGCTTCCGCCAGTGACGCGATGTTATAGCGGTCCTCATCATGAAACTTGATAGCATGATCACAGTCAGTGAAACGTATGGTGTCTCAAGAGGACAATGTGATGTCTGCTTTGACGGGCAGTAAGTAGCGTTCTATGGCGCAGTTCAGAGTGAAATACCATCTTGCTTATTCATGGCCAGTTGAGGCTATCACATAAATAACGTATAGGTTCGCTGAGGAAATGATATCTATTCGGCCCAAGGTTGGAATATAGAGTAGCTTAAAGAAAACTTCACTAATACAACTAGGCGTGTCAAGAAGAAGACATAACGACCCAGTGTCTGGCACACTTGACAACTGTTTAACTGCACCGAATATATCCGCTGGACGGGTGATGAATACAAGTACAGCTCCATGCAGGTAATGAGCACAGTGGATGACGGACGTATATTACTCGCCATCGGTTCCTTCTTGACAGACAGTCTGCTCTATTTAGTATATGTGCTAAGCTTACATTACGCAGAGGCAAAAGGTATGATATATAACTATAGAGATATATATATATAGATATATAGATAGAGAGATATATATAGATATATATAGATATAGATAGATATATATATAGAGAGATAGAGAGAGATATAGGATATATATATATATATATAGATATATATATATATATAGATATATAGATATGATAGATATATAGATATATACATATATATATAAATTATATATATATAAATATATATATATAAATGTCTCTATATCCCTAGTCTCTATATATCTATATATATATATATCTATATATATATATATATATATATCTCTCTATCTATATATATATATATATATATATATGTATATATGCCGTTTTTGTATTCTAGACATCCACCTAGACAGCAGAAGACAGATAGGAGGTGGATACTTGGAGGAGCACCAAAAAGAACTGGCGAGTGAAAAAACTAATAACCAGCGCATCATTCGCGGATTTGAAATTTCATTTTTTTTAAGAAAGGCAGTGTCTGCAATGAGTTTGATATAATGTGAGGCTCACGGTCAAAACATTGTCGATCAGAACACAAACGCTGTCTTGCCGAAGGTCTTAGGTAATTCGCTCTGCATCACCGAAGGATATGGTGAGTTGGCCGATTTTCTGATTATGCCACATTACCGATGTACATAGTATTTACTCGATATCATTTTACTGCTCCTTATATGAGGCTTACATCTAGCCCACATCATGTTATTACTGCTACCTTATACGAGGTGGGCTTACAGTTATCCCACATCATGTTAATACTGCTACCTTATATGAGGCAGGCCTACAATTCGCCCACATCATGTAGTTACTGCTACCTTATATGAGGCAGGCTTACAATTCGCCCACATCATGTTGTAACTGCTACCTTATATGCGGTAGGCCTACAATTAGCCCATACCATGTAGTTACTGCAACCTTATATGAGGCAGACTTACAATTAGTCCACACCATGTTATTACTACTACCTTAAATCAGGTGGGCTTGCAATTCGCCAACATCATGTTATTACTGCTACCTTATACGAGGTAGGCTTACAAAAAGCTAACACCGTGTTATTACTGCTCCTTATACGAGGAAGCGCATGCACATCAGTTGAGCTTCTCACACCACAAACACACAACTTCACAACACAAAATATATTTGAGTCATTCGTCATTGCCCCCACTTTGCGGGCATACCATTGCAGACACACAGCGTACCGTTAAACCGTGTATATACTTTTTGTAGGACACTACATTTGATTTTGTTGAAGTAACTACTTCCTAGTTGGCGCTAACGAGCAGTTTTCACGGACTTATCAGTGATTCACTATTCATCTGTCTCTCCCGCTTCCTGCACTTAGGGAACTGATTCCTTTGAAAGTGAAATCCTGAATTCTAAACGATGTAATTACTCACCATTTAGGAGTGTACGTACATGCTCCTTCTATGGTCGCAGCTATCAACTCATTCAATGTCAGCCTTTATATACCCACTACGGCTTTATGGTATCGTTTGAATCGCGTGTGTAAATGTGTACAAAATTACACCATGCACCAAGCAATCTGCATTATGGTACAATGGATGTTAATGGGGGACTTATGTTCTTCAAGAGGCTGTAACTAAGAAACCAGCAGTGTTCAAGGCCAGCAGTAATGAATGAGGTGACTCGAGTAAATGTTTCTGATACAGGCGTGACTAGCGTCAAATGCATCCCAGTAGAAACAACCAGTACTCCCAAAGGTGTTCGGTTCTTCTGTAAATGACCCGGCTTTGTGTCTGGTCTCATTCTATGTCCAATGCTTCAACAAATAATGTTGCTGCAATATCGTAACTATCGATTAAATCCATCAATGTCTAAGGATTCACGTTAATTGGGGTAAATTGTGGGTGTATATATATATATATATATATATATATATATATATATATATATATATATATATATATATATATATATATATATATATATATATATATATATATATATATACGTGTGTGTTTGTGTGTGTGATTGTGTGAATGTGTGAATGTGTGTGTGTGTATTTGTGTATTTGTGTGTGTGTGTGTGTGTGTGTGTGTGTGTATGTGTGTGTGTGTGTGTGTGTGTGTGTGTGTGTGTGTGTGTGTGTACACCCACCATATGATTATAACAAATTTATGTTAGATGATATATGGGGATAATAATGGCCTAAGGAACTCAAGTAACCGACTAGAGAACCATTCTATAAAAGACAATGGCTACTAGTTATCCCGGCAACGATAATAATCGATGATAAATTGAAAAGGCAATACGTCTGGACTAACATTAAGATGAAGATGGGTAATTTATATCTTACAAAACCATATTTTTTGGGAATGTTTTTAGCCAATAATAATGTATATGGTGACTTGTGTAAATGAGTCTTGGAGAGGATAGTTTATTTACGTATACAACCCATTGGAAACAAGCAGAACTCCCAAATGCTGCAATTGTTGATGTAATATCAATACAATTATCCGAATATCAATATAATTTTGAGCCAAATCTGCTTAACTGTATTCATAAATCGTAAGATACTTGTACCATTCAATATGATTGCCGACCGCAGGTATGTCTGCGCTGGCACTTTACCACATTTGACAGTAAGTACGCATCTACGCCATTATAATTGATGACTGGATGTCGAATATGCAGTCATTGCGTGCATACAACTTCGAACAATATTTATAGTGAAGATTTCTAAGAGTAACTTTCTATGATATATCATTTTAGCCAATCATTACATATGACATTTGGCTTGTGCTTCATGACATTTTATCAACCGTCCTTATCTGTCTTAGATAACAGAATAACTGCCTGGTGTATTGAAAATATTCATTTTTCGGATTATTCATTTTGTTACTACATTTTAAAGTGGGGTTTGTGACAACAAGTTGCCGTTCGAGCCTGCCCATACTGTGTCTTTCAAAGCCTAACTACATCTTCCGCTTTCATATGTCATCCCACATGGCCTTTGTATTATCCCATCTTCAAGTACAAATTGGTAGTTTGCGCAATGACTGCGGCGTTGATGAGTGCTATATATACGCTATGAGGGAAGTTGAATGCGTCTCTGATGCTCCTGAGGTTGTTCGTATATAGCGGAAATGTTTTCCTTGGCTAAAGAAGAAACATATTGTGTCAATGCGGTCATATTTAAGTCTTCATACTTCCTTAATGACCTCATGTTCCATGGTAACTGTTGTCAATGGGTGTGGTTGCAGCTAGTGCTACGTTTCCTACTCAAATTACTAAATTCGATGCCTTTTTAAAAAAATTTAATCATGTGGACTAGCACGCACATGCTGTCTCTGATACAACATTTGGCCGTTTAACTCATTCCTTCGACGTAATTTGTTACCATGATGTGACTGCCTTGTGAGATCAGAGAATGTATGGATCTCGTGCATGTCCTCGCGGATCCCGCATGTAGGCTGATACCACCTGGTATGACCCCGTGTGTAGCTGATACCACCTGGTAGGACCCCGCGTGTAGGCGGATACCACCTGGTAGGACCCCGCGTGTAGGCTGATACCACCTGGTAGGACCCCGCGTGTAGGCTGATACCACCTGGTAGGACCGTTTAGGTTGAACAAATTGCATTGCCTTGTTGCCTTGTGTGTGGTAACTTGGCAATATGATACTTGTTTGTAAAAATCGGTCTGTCTGTCTGTCTGTCTGTTCGCTTCTTACTGCTAACCGATGTGTATAAATGTCCAGGGAGATTCACATTTGGTAACCGTGCTCGCTGAATGACATGAGCACATTGAAGTGCGTGAAGACTTCTTTTGATGGCCAGTCATTTTTCTTCTGCAATAAACTGCTGAAATAACATACGTGTTACTATCTTCAAAACGATGTCATTAATGACACGTACGTTTGTGCCAAGCATGTGTTGCAAATGTTCTGTTGTCAAATCTCAGCACTTGACTGGTCGTTGTGCAGACTACTGCTAGTTTCTGCTAATTTTCGATGGAACCATTGTTCACCTCAAGTCAATGCCATACGTCCGACATGACTCTGGTGAAAATTATTTATCACGGATAATAATTCACTAAATACAAATTTCAGTTATCTTAAGTGCTGTTGGTACATTATGAAGAAATAACCTCTTTGTCGTCGTTATCTGGCCAATATCGAATATCACTGCCATCTGTTATCTACGTGTGCTGTTATGATGAAATGCTTATTATATATGATGAGTACAGGGACCAGACAAAGTAGCATATTTGTTGATGCAATGAGCGGAAGGACACAGCAGTAAGTGAGAAATGTGGAGTTGGTAAGACCTACAGGTGTAATTCATCCATTGTTGGTTGACACGAAGAATAACTACAAACTATACTTAACACTTACCCAGAAACCGGTGTAGTTGTTAAATGCAGTGTAGCACACCGACCGAAAAGCCCGACCAGAATGACTGGTTAAGATCCATCCAGATTGTCCAGGCAACTGACTAATAGCAATCTATACACGTCTCTTCATCAACCACATTAACCGATAGAAGCCTTTTGCGCATAATATTTAGCGGACATTCATTATGTTAATTCAGTAACCGCATTTAAATTCCACTTGGCGTTTTATTAAGTTAATCTACTGATTCTTAATTAAATCAGAATTGCAGATAGCAGGGAATAATTTATAACTGATGGTTTTTGCTTAATACATTAAACATTCTGGCTGGTCGAAGCATAAAGGAGAGTCTTCTGCTCATATCTATCCATAATTACCATTTATGCATAAATTGTCACTCATTGGCAGATTATACACTGCTATAAGCATAATTTATGTCATATATGAGAGACAAAAAGTGATAGATATTACATTAATTACATTTTTACAGTATTACTCCGCACTAAAACCACATGGAAAAAAACGATGATCCTATACTTACCAGGGTGAAAATGGCGATATAAAGAGCAATGGACTAGTGCCATGGAAGTTATTTGGTTCATGGATTTTTTTTATGTTTTTTGGAGATGAAATCTATGAAGGACTGCCGTATTGGGTTCGCCAGGTGTCGCTTTAGGTTGAGGCTAAAACAATCCCCGCGTGACACGACGGGACCATTTGGAGGGTGGACCAGCGTGCGAGTCAAGGCTATAAGGATTGCTGCTATCAGGGTTACACCCCTCCCAACCAATTGCAACCCAGGCTGTCGTGCTGATAATTAGCGGGAGGGGAGGCTTTATAAAAACGTATGTGCTATAATAGTATTATAACACAAGCGTTCCTGGTGTTGATGCCGTAACGGTCGTAAAATACCGCCCGTTTGATTCCATTAATCCATTACTTCTGAATATAGTCGGAATAGCAGCTGGAAGGGAACCACTTATAACGTCTGTGTGCAACCAATGGTTGCCATGGGTATCGCGAACACAAATCTTGCACTACATTATGTCGTATGCATTCCCATCATCCAACACAGTGAATTTAGATTGAGTGGAATATTTGTTAATTTGCTTGTTTTCGGACCATTTGAACTATGTTAGAGCATTGAATGATATCACGCTGATTTGCAGGCGCCCTGATCATCCATGTTTGTGATGCTCCAAAAGGGAAAAGCGCTAGTATGCTTCTATTATTGTTAAATATTAATTCCTTTTTATTGTAGCTCTAAGCAATGTGCCACAGGGTAAGCACAATAGTCTTATATATACGACAGACAGATACAACATAATTAGACAGTAGCAATGATAATGTATCCACTCCGCACCCCTACCTGTCTTATTGTGAGTTCTAAGACCATTATATTTCGCCCAGGTTATATTGGTTGTGTTATGTTATACTAATGCGTGATGATTGTAAAGATAACAGATGTCCATATCGCCCGTGGAATCAATAGAACACGCTTGTAGTTTCTGTTTCCATCGTCAGCTAACCAAGTATGACGTATGTTGGCAATAAAGAATACACATGGACCAATTAGTGGTCGCTGTTTTTGAGATGCGGCGCGCAATGACACTTAAGCAAGGAATTCCGATTGTTGAAAAGGAGAGCTCGGGGCGGTTGTAATTTTTTGATGATGGATCGTTTTGGTGTAACTTATATATAGACTAAACTATATCACCCAATAGTTCGTGACAGACAAGTGTATATGATGGTTATGTTTGTAAGATTGATTTGTTTGATAATACATCCAGCAGGCATCCTCACGATAAAGAACTAATGATTCAGTTATGGACTACTATGTATATTGAACAAACACGATGAAGAATAATGTATAACTGCATCATACGTTATGCTAAGGCGAGATCGATCATATATAAATGGAGGTCATGGTGCGTTATATGAGTAGCTAATCAGTTACAACGATGTTTTTTAATTGCAGATATCATTGCCAAGACCAAGCATGGTTTATGTTGGTTATCGTGAGGGCACAACGATCACATTGTGACCGTTGCTGGGTATGTGCTGTCAATCACCAGTTGGTCGGTGAAGATGATCACACCGCCCGGTTGATGATGAGTCGGGATGACTAGACAATGGGTCAATAGGTCAAACGCACGTATGCTGATGTTATTGCTCATTTCGGCCTACACATTACAGGTCCGTGATTGTCATTCCTAACCCTGCCTCCGCATGGATTGAAACGGTATCAAAAAAGGCAGTTATTGATTGCCAAGATAAGATTGTCTCAGATGGGCCAATACAAAAATTTAATGTAATCTCACCAAGCACTACTGGGGCCTTTAAAGTTTTCAACACTATTAAATTAATGCAGTGTAATCTCACAAACCTCTGAGTTTAATGTTTTCAACACCAGTAAATTAGCTCTGAATGCCCCCGAGGTGATTGTCAGCGCTGCATATATTGGACATGATTTGGATGTCGTGTTGCTGCCAACATTGACTTGGAAGAGAGCAGTTTGATTAAAGCGGCACCAGAGCGCCACACTGTCAGAGTTTGTTCTGAGATAAAATAATCTCATCAGTACACAGGGCAAGACGTCAGTTACATTGCTACGCCAGAAGCCATATATCCTTTTTGTTTTTACCAGGTAAGTACTGCCTATAATAACCGTAGAAGGCAATGTCAACAAAAGTTGCTCATGTTATCTGAAATTTATCTGCACTATGTAGCAGTTTCATAGATGCTTCCTCAATTCATTAGACACAATCACGCACATATGGGCAAATGATTGCATGGAGGTCACATAAAGCGACAGATTCGGAATGGAATATAGATATGCTTGCTTATCATTATGGGATAGCTCTTTTTTCTTATGCGCTATCAGGCTTATCATTGTCTTCGTCATTGATGAAGTGTCATGGAAACAGCACGCAGAACATCTTTATTTCCTCTACCAACACAAACATACAACAAGGAGGCAACAGATGTATATTTTATCAATATTTTGTTGACAAGCATGAATTCATATGCTGAACACTTGTCAATAACACCTCAGACACACCGGAGTACAGTTAGTACCAGGATCAGGACGTCATTTATCATCAGACAACGGATGCTGGGGCAGATGTTCAATTGTTGAACGAGCCAACTAGAAATCAACTCTCCTTCCCTATATATCAGCTACACCATTGAATGCTCCACGCGGCTCAGCCGCCACCACATTGGGCGGAGTCCTACGCTGCATTTGGTTAGTATTCCTGTTTGTAGTTTGAAATGCTTCGACGCCGACAAACGATTACCGCGCCTTCTCCCTTGCTAGATGTAACAACGACGCAAAACACGGGCTAATACCAGCTATCAATTAAGACGCGCACAACGTCTTTGATTTCCCAGCGGTGTTCAATCTTGCATCGTTGTTAAAAGCACACCCGTCCCCACCTGATAACAAGCAAATAACACAAATTCAGGTCACTGCTCAGCGAGACACTTTATTACTGTTTTACCTTTAAACTCAATAATATAAAAACTATTTCTTTCATAGTAAGCTAAAAGAGACTGTTCAGTTCCACATTTGTAACGAGGTTGCATTGCTAGCTGCTTGGCAACCGCACCCTGGACAAAAAAAGTTTAAAGTTTTCAGACATTCACTCGCTACGCAGCGTTGCGGTCTCTGAAAATAGATCCTTACTTCGTCTGTCAACATTTTTGCTGCCGCAGATTACCCTTCCTGCTTGTCTTCTTTTTTGCACAATGAAGCCATCAACTTGTATAAGTGAAGATTTGATGAAATCTACATTTTGTAATCTAAGTGGAAGTATACACATTGATAGCGAGTTAGTGAAAGAGCGCGCAATGATTTACAACTAACATTTATGCGGTTCATGGTTTTAAGGAGGCACCGTTGCTGCTATTTGAGGGGCTATACAAGACAAACCCCACACTTCATTCAGGGAAGTTGCACCTGAGTAACATTCTATCCACACTGATTTTTTAATCCTGAATTTATTTATCTTGATTTAACACATTGTACGATCTCATACACGTTAACTGCAAATGGTGCACTAGATACAAGTAAAGTAATGAAATGCATACGGAATTTAGCAACATCTCCGTTGTGCTAATTTGCAATCATGCGTCATCGAATTTCGGAAGGCGTCTTGGCTTGCAGTCTACCAGGCAATAATAGTATCAAACGCTGACATCACGAGCTGTATCGGATGTCGCCGTCGCATACGTATGGTATAATGCTATTTATGGTGACACAGATGCATTTGGTAACAGCCATCCTTAATAGACAAAGCCGTTATTGTATAAAACAAATTATTTGGTACTGATAAAAAAAACCACAGTGCGTTATTCGTACACCAGGCAGTAACATAAAGCGCAACAGCAGAACTCCTTGCCCGCGCCAAGTTAGTGACTAGATTGATTAATTAATGCTTATTCGTCGCATGTGATCCAGCTGTTGGTAGTGAGTAACTGGACATGGACCTTTGTCAGCTTTACTCGTCGCATCAAATCCCGTTCACAAGCCTCATATACATTAAATAGTACTTCAAAAATCTCATTTACTGTTCAGTACTTTGATGCGCCACTGCAGATTCTGTACTTGGTTTGGCTGTAGATATCTAGACTAGAACTTAGTGGCCTACGGTCATGCCAATGCATCTTACTCGTGGGGTTATATACCAAGTCCTCTAATGATATTGTAAATGCCCGCCAGTATATTATAAACTCTGAGGAACAGCACGTGGTAGACTATTGAGCCTGGAGTTAATGGTATAGTTTTTAATTCAAACGTATCAATGTGATTAAAACCAAATTAACAAAACAGTCAAAGAAAGGACGGCTGGTATTTCAGGTTATGTGAAGTTTGTTTGCACCAATGATAGGGTACGAATTGCTCTGGGAGTTTCTATGTCAGTAGCTGCGTGCAATGATAATAGACAACGATGTTATCATCGTCATATATGGAAATAGCCTTTGACATTGTGGTATATGTTATCATCATAACGTTACTTATATATATATATATATATATATATATATATATATATATATATATATATATATAGATATATATTTATATAAACATACGTATATATATGTATATATATATATCTATATAGGGATATATATATACATATATATACATATATATATATATATATATATATATATATATATATATATATATATATATATATATATATCTATATATATATATATATATATATATATATCTCTATATATATATATATATATATATATATATATATATATATATATATGTGTGTATATAAATATATATTTCTCAGCGTGATGTTGCCAGGGCTTACTGTTCTAATACAAACATTGCTGTTCGATGTGACCGGAGCAGATGTAGTTTTTTGCTGCTTAATGCACCGGGGACCAACTTGATTCACGTTCGTGTGAATAAGACTTTTCTTGAACCCGTTGTACTTCCAGCTATAGAAGCTTTAGTAGCATAGTATATAGCAGCAAGCGTTCCTGGTGTTGATGCCGTAACGGTCGTAAAATACCACCAGGTATTTGAATCCATTAAAACTCTACTTCTGACTATAGTCGGAATAGCAGCTGGGAGGGAACCACTTATAACGTCTGTGTGCAATCAGTGGTTGGCATGGGTATTGGGAACACAAATCTTGCACTACATTATGTCGTATGCATTCCCATCATCCAACACAGTGAATTTAGATTTAGTGGAAAAATTGCTAATTTGCTTATCACCCATGTTTGTGATGCTCCAAGGGGACACGCGCTTGTATGCTTCTATGATTGTTAGATATGAATTCCTTTCATTGTAGCTCTTAGCAATGTGCCACGGTATGAGCACAATAGCCTTATATATACGACAGACAGACTCAACATAACTAGATAATGACAATGATAATGGATCCCCTGCGCACTCCTACCTGTCTTATTGTGCTTTCTCAGACCATAACATTTCGCCCAGGTTATATTGGTTGCGTGATGATTGTAAAGATAACATATGTCATTATCGAACGTTGGATTAATAGAACACGCTTTCTATGTACATGTAGTTGCTGTGTCATCGTCAGCAAACAAAGTATGGCATTTGTTGGCATTGAAGAATACACAGCGACCAATTAGAGAAAGTTAGTCCGAATGTTGAAAAGCAGAGCTTGGTTCGGTTGTAATGTTTTCATGTTGGATCTTTCTGGTGTAACTTCGGCAATTCAGTTCTGAACTATTGTGAATATTGAACAAAAACGCTAACGAAATAATGTATAACTGCATCATAGCGAGATCAATCATATATACATGGAAGTCATGCTGCGTTATATTAGTAATTTATCAGTTACAACGGTGTTTTTTAATTGCAAAGTTCGTAGATATCATTGCCAAGACCAAGCATGGTTTATGTTGGTTATCGTGAGTGAACAACGATCACATTGTGACCGCTGCTGGATATGTGTCAAGCGCTAACGACGGACTTCAAGCGTTAATTTAATGCTGTAGGTGGAACTAGATCAGCTGTTGTCAATCACCAGTTGGTCGGTGAAGGTGATCACACCACCCGGTTGATGATGAGTCGAGCGTTAGAGTCGGGATGACTAGACACCGGGTGAATAGGTCAAACGCACACGTGATGATGTTATTGCTTATTTCGGCCTGCACATTACCGGTCCGTGATTGGCTACTTGTCATTCCAAAACCCTTCCTCCGCGTGGTTCGAAATGGTATAAAAACGCTGTTATTGCTTGCCAAGATGTGATTGTTTCAGATGTGCCAATCCGAAAAATTTAATGTTATCTCACTAAGCACTACTGAGGCCTTTATTGTTTCCAACACTATTACATTTATCAAGTGTAATCTCACAAACCACTGAGGTCTTTGATGTTTTCACCACTAGTAAATTAGCTCTGAATGCCATCGAGGTTATATACATCGCTGCATATATTGAACATGATTAAGATGTCGCGCTTCAGCCAACATAAAATTAGAAGAGAGCAACGGCATCAGGGCGTCACACTGTCAGAGTTTGTTCTGAGATAATCGCATCAGAACACAAGGCAAGAGGTCAGTTTCATCTGCTACGCAAGAAGCAAAATTGATTACAATTAATTTTCGCCATATATCGTGTTTCGCTTTTTCAAGGAAAGAATTGTCTTTGATCATTGAAGACGATAACGTCAACAAAAGTTGCTAATGTGATCTGAAATTTGTCTGCACTACGTATCCGTTTTTGGTTACACCACGACTACCATGCACTCGGGTTAAGATGCTTCCCCAATTCATTAGACACAACGACGCCAATATGGGCACATGATTACATGGAGGCCACATAAAGCGACAAATTCAGAATTGAATATAAATATGCTCTATTTTCTTATGCGTTATCAGACTTTACATCCTTGTTAACAAGCATCAATGCATATCCTGAACACTTATCAATAACACATAAAACACATCGAAGTACAGCAAGTATCAGGATCAGGACGTCATCCAATAAAACCTCATACACACACCTAAGTATAGTGAGTACCAGGATCAGGACGTCATTCAATAACACCTCAAACACACTCGAGTGCAGATGTTCAATTGCTGAACGAGCCAACTAGAAAGCATATATATATCAGCTGATCCATTGAATGCTCCACGCTGCTCAGCCGCATCTACGTTGGGCGGAGTCCTACGCTGCATTTGCTTAATATTCCTGTATGTAGTGCACTGTGGTTATCCGGTTTGAAATGTAAATTCCTTCTTATTTCTGAATTATACAAACCGAGCAGTGAACATGTCTATCGCACTGATTCTTTTCCATACAAAATTGACAAGTTCAATAACGTTGATAAATCTATCAGTAAGTTGAAGGCCACCCTTCCATATGGAAGACATTCCCAGTTCGATCAGTACAACCTATACGTATTGTTCCAATCGCTGGCCCAGCACTTGTTGGTTGTCTGTGACAACAACATTTGGCTGCATTTACTAAGTTTGGTATTTACGATAAAGAATAAGCTGCAATTTAACCAGGAATATGTACTGATCATAATCGAACAACAGACATCACCTGCCATTTTGCTGCAGTTTAATGCTCATTACTAAACGACCCCTGCTGTGCTGCTGGCTTAACTTTGAGATTAACTTAAAGATGGAACCAAGTTCACAAAAAAGACGACAGAGGTTAAAGTTTTAAACAGATGTAACCCTCCATTGATATAGCTCTGGGCTTTATCTGTCAACATAATATGTCTGATGCCACAGCGCCCTCGTAATCAACACAAACGTGGCAATTAAGAGCAGACAACGAACAATTATTCACCTCTGTCTAGGGTTGGCCGATAGGTGAGGGTGGAAAACCCTCAATGAGAGCTCGCGGTGGACATTTGATCAGGGTAAACATGACCTAATGGGTGTTATGAGGTTTCTGATGCAACCGTTAATGTTGATGGGATGCACTTTGTTGGCTGAAGAGGTTAGTCGTTATAATGCTTTATAACGGCCTGGTGGCTTTGGCATTTCTGCTTTATCCAGGCGTCGCTGTGAAACCAAGGTATCGAGATTCAGGCACTCAGTAATAAGCAGCTGAACGTACATGCAATATGTTGTTAATTTGAAATCGATATATGTAGCCCCGTGTGAACTTGTACAAAGCTAGTGTCGGTTAGCGCAAATTTTCACATTACTAATTGTTTGCTATGGTAAATGCAGTTAGGATTAGTTCCCCGGGAGCATTTCATCAATGAACTTGTCATACCACTGTGTACTGCGGCTTCCCTCTGACTTCAATTCCATTAAGGCGATGTTCGACATAGAATCCATATGAAATGCTCAAATGTTTTCCTCCAATTTATCTGATGAACACGATTTTACCAGACCAACTATGGATAGAACAGCTACTGATTCATCCGATACCTTGACTTTTAATGTAACTAATCATTACTTGTCGATAGCTGGGCGGCTCATTGGCGTGCCGCAGGTAGAGGTGAGATTAGTGCTACGTTGATCTGTACCTGCGGTAGAGGTGACATTTGTGCAGCGACAAATTAATAGTCTACCTTTTCACGGTCATATGATGTTATTCATTAATAGATTGTTTAATTTCATTGATCCAGTTTGTTTGTTTATACAACAAAGAAGGTGTATTTATTTGTTAAAGGCTTGTGTTGCAACACGGTATGCTGTAGGGAAGGGCAACATAGATTCTTGCTAGCGCTGATGATATTAGTGTCGAATAGACGGTAAAATAAATGTGCCTTCTGATTTCCTTTATTGTCAGATGTAAAGGAGTGAACATCATCATCTTCATTGGCATATTGGTTACAATTGCTTGCCTAAATCGGTACCACAATTAAATCGGTATCATATTTTAATGATGTATGATTGTGTTTTGTTAATGACTCGCTTTTCACCTCCAAAAAATATGTACATGCAATTTACTCCTAATTCTTTTGCAGTGCATCATCATGAAACAGTTAAATAAAGTCGTGAGTGAAAGTTGATTTGTTTAATTCAACAAGAATTGTTTTTGTATAAGACACACGTTGATACTCGTGTGCTATCACAGTGTGCAGAAACTTGTTTAGGAAAACAACACTGGCCAGATTGAAACTAATGCAATTTGTCCGGTTCAGCATTGTATAAAAAACAATAGCTGATTTTTCCAAGGATTATCAAGAATCAATTTTATTTTGCCTAGTCATAACCTGTGGACATAATTAGTAATGTAAAACTCTTAAAAGATATGCGCTAACAGGTATACCTTCATATTTGTAAAATATCTGCATTGTGGGAGTCATTTAGTAATACTTGTAATTTATAAACGGCCAATTTGTTAAGACGTTAGCTATCTTGATATGTACTTTACATATATATTTTTCTTTGAATTCCTACTGATAGTGACATGCATAGCGTATTTAATCTAATAAATTTGGTCTTGTATTTAATGCGTCCGACATTTTCTTCTTTGCGAGAAGGGACATGCTAAACAGCACCCACTAGACTCATTGACACTGCAAACACGAGTCACTGAGTGCGTGACATTGATTTTATCCCATACTTAATCACACTGTCAACCATAAAAACTTAGCCATCACCTGAGTTTTTGATGAAAAATTGGGAATTTAAAAAAATGGATGGGATGTTGTCAATCATATGAGTTAATTACCGCATAAGCTGTGCTATCGCCTTCATGTCTTGAAAAGCAACCGCTCAAATATATGGGTACGCATTCCCAACCAATCATACAGACACATCAAGATATATGAAAGGAAGGGAACGGTGGTCCGTGGAGAGGGAGATAATATGTTGATGGGATTATTTGAAGTTGGCTTGGTTAGACAGTAATAACCTGTAATATTATCCTCTACATTTTACAGACATCATCAAAGCTCACACATTGTTCTCATTTTGGATGTCAACATAAACATTGTTATTAAAGGTAAGTGCCATCACGTACAGGCTGTTATTTCACGACCACTTGGTCGATACGGGTCAAACCTCCCGGTCTTAGTGTTTACTCCCCGTTTCGCTTTGTACGATGAAATCTTAGTTGTGCAACACCAAACCACATGATCGCCTACCAGAATAGAAACTAATGTAATAGATGCCGAGCAGTGTGGCACGCTTTATAGTCAGCTTATAGGAGACGTGGTGAGACATGCACAGAGAATGATCATTGTGTATGAGCATTACCTTATGCTTGCTGATTCATGCTGATTTGTACAAGACTGTCGTTGGTGGTGCCACTCAAATTATTCCAAGGTAAAGACAAATAAGTTGCCATCGTTTATGACGTAGAATGTCACTTAACATCAAGGCCTCAGCCATTCCCCTTCAATGGCAAGAGCTGTGACAGATGTTTCCTTTCCAATGAAACCCGGGCAGATTTAATATGATTACCTGCTTCTACTCTGCAAGTAGAAGTCATTTGCACAATTGTCCATAAAAAGCCAGTCATTACGCTTCATGGGTGTAAACGATTCAACGGGCAGAAGGCAATTCATGCTTGTGCTTCAATGAGTGTTTGTATTTGCAGGCAGTAACTGTTATCTACAATAAATCGATCCCTAGCCTATAAGGCGTCATTGCATAGACCAATCATAGAAAGTAGGCCTCGATTTTTAAGCAATGACCTCTGAATAAGCACAAAAACTTAATTAGACTTAATGTATAGCGACCGTTTTATGCTTCATTCCAAACATGACTCGGTCTCATCAGTTCTTATCTCTACCTTCCTAACACACCGTACATGAATCCTGTTCTAAATAACGCAGCGTGCTGTGCAGTCATTGGAGCAAATCATCCGAGCCAAACGGACGCCATCATTTGTGTAGGCATTGTGTAATGCTCTGTGAGACGACGTTAATGTATTTCATTTGTGTGCATCGGCTTGTAAAACACTTTGGATCGATGCTTTTATAAAGTACGGTTCACTCACCAACGGTCATGCACGCATTATTGTAAGGATCTAAAAACGCCTTTCAATACCTATACAATACATAAGGATTTCCAAATTTTGCCGTCGCCAAAATGACCACGAACTGTTACATCATAGTACATAAGAAACAACTTACGACAAAGGTAATATATTAAGACTATAAATCCCCAAATTGTCAACTGACTATGTGAACGTTACGAGTGAGTGAATGAGATCGCCATTATAAACAAATATTCCCGACTTTCAGTATAAACTGCATGAATTAACACCAATCAACGCTCTTGCCGCCTAAACCTGCTGCTATTATTTGACGGGATGACATATGCAAGAACATATATTTGTTGCTATTACGTTGATATGTACAATCAAAAGTTGAGTAAGTGTCGTAAATTGCCAACAAAGCTTCAATGACCTGTATCCAATGCATTTTGGACCTCTACGTCCGCATTGCTAGGCTTGTTTTGCTATCAGACGGCAGGGATAATGTCCGGTGGTGATTTTATAGTATTCTAAATATCAGCCTGACATCATTTTGCGTATCACAAGATGTGAACGCTCCTTTAGCTGCCTGGGCATTGCTGGTAAATTTGGCATGGTCCTAACTACAACGCGCCCCCTTTGTATTCCGGAACAGCAGTAAGCTAGGTGAAAGCTAATTAATTGGTGCATCATGCTATTGTGCTAAAAGTGGCAACACAAACTGGTGCCCCCCCCCCCATTACGTCTGGAAGCACCACGGGCTATATACTGGTTGCACGAAATCACACCTAAGCTACAATAGCATTAGACAATAATCAATAAATGTGCCGTCCTGAATTGAACTGAATGATCAGGTACAAATAACACTGATCATGTGTAAGTACTTAATATGAATAAATGGTGGAATGAATTAAGTTTAGATCTATGGAAACATAAAAGGCGGTTAAGAATACCAAAATACTTATTCATTCAGTTATAGAAATCGTCAGACAAAGTGCTGTTACTACTGAGATTTCACCAGCGCCATGGAGGTGGTGCGACACGGCGTCTGACAGCTTGTTATAGTTCCCCTTCCGACCCTATACGCTCGTCATTAACGGCGTCGTGTAGCTGCTGTGGTTACCTCCTCTATTGCTTTACCAGGACCCGTCATTGACACTGGCTCATGGCGGGTGTAACAGGGTATGGTTTATCTGAGGAGTTGTTTCCTCTGCTATTGATAACGTGTAATGTCAGTGCTACCATTATTCCTACATGTCTGCAATGTTATATAATGTAACAAGGTATGAAAATAATTCTGTCTTGTTTATATCAACCCATAAACAAACAAAAATTGATCCGAATGAAAGTGCCGACGGTTCGGTACAAAGTAATTAATGCATGCACAATATTTAAAAAGAATATCCTTGTATAATGTCTATGTTTTGCTTTATACAACAATATGTATTTTGGATAAGCCTCCTTGCATAAAGGCTATGTTAATAGATATACAGGTTTCATCTCTTCGTGGCTGACAGTTTGTATAGTTAAAGGTTACCAAACATTTAAGGCCGACAAATGTTCTCTGGGGAGAACGTGATTTGCATAATGGCGAATATGGCTCACAGTCAAATGCTGGTTGAGTCTAATCATCTATTTTCAAAACACTTCAATTGATTAAAAGCCAGTATTTATCCTTTAATAATTTAATATTGAGCCATTAAATATATGATGGTATTTTTTCTCAATCCATCTATGATGCAGGTTGGAAACGGACGTAACTATTGTAAATATCCGCTGCATGATCTGATGGAAAGAGCCTAAGTTCTGAGTAGTAGTGTCATTTAAAACTTATGTAACACTTAAATACAAGTCAGAAAGCTAAATAGAAGTTGATTCAGCGGTAAATTGATATGTATGAGTCTGATTACTATCTTGTTTGCACTTTAAATGAGTCGCATCTAGGGTGTAGCTACGAAAGAGGTTGCCCTCCCAAAAATCTATTATTGCTGTTCCAGCATCACTTTTTGCCAATGCACAAGTGAATTCTATCGGCTTGGTTGGTTGCCTTATATGCTATCAGATCACAGGACGTACTTTGATATGGAGAATATAGCCAATGTGGCACTGCTGCATTCTCATGGAATTTGATACAAACTGCCATTCAGTTGACATGGTTGATTTACGTAGCACAACGTATGTACAACTAAGTCATTGCTTAAGTACGAGCTCATCCATAACACATTTACAGTTCATCCTTTATTGATTAGCGTTACACATATGATGTTACCAAAATGTGGTAGAAACTGAAAGCATTGCTGGGAAGTAGTTGGTTAACCTCATGGATACATGCGTTCTGCAGATAACAAAGAAGGTGTTCTGTGCTGTATTTGTCATGCAGCCTTATAGCTGAATATACTGAACACATTGCCTCAATACCACCAACCTCATTACCACCAACCTCATTACCATCAACCTCATTACCATCAACCTCATTACCATAAACCTCAGTATCAATCAAGCAATGACAACATACCCAAACGCCTTGTCACAACTATTTGTATTAACAAAGCATCAACGCTAACCTCAGCTGATTTTCTGCCCTGGTCTGAACGCCAATTCATTTAGATTACAGTCGGTAGTAACGTAGTATACTTTCCAATTCTAAAGTCACCCAAGTCTAGACTCCCGATATCATCATATGGCGCTCATAAGTTAATATTGCATTTACCGGACATCTGATAACAGTTAACGAGATTGTAAGATGCATTCATCTATTGGCGGAAGATACCATGACTGGAACTGATTGTGAAGGTGAGTGGATGTCAGGACATCATCTGTAACTGCAGGCATTTTGTTGATTGAAACTGCTTCTGTATTTCACTTTTTGAGCAAAGAATTACAGTGACATCAGTACTGGCCGTAAGACGGCTCATTTCAACGACGTCTTCTTGTTCCCCAACCAAGCTACACAGTGTTACTGTTCTTATAACACGGGGAAGTTTAAAAATGTCAAATCAGATATACTATTGTTCCAATTTTAAGTCATACCTGAATTCCTGTTGATAATTATAGACATTGATAATCAACGCGCAATAACACGTTAAATGCTGTGACATCGACAGCGGGTGCTTGTAGACGAACATTGACGGTTACATCTGCCAAGAACATGACTTCTTAATCAAGCACAGAACTCTGATATCCCATGCAGCGTGATCGTGACAAAGATATTGCAAAAAAGCTATTTTCCGATAAATCACATATGTGTGTTTTCAGAGATCAGGTAAGTAGTCTCAATAGTGATCAAGCGATGTATGTATGTACATCTTGATATTTTCGGCAATACAAGTTGGTAGATAGCATAATAGCGTAAAACAAATACATCGTTGAAACTGTATCATACTGCAATGCATGTAATTGAACAATTTGTGTATTGCATATGAGCTTTGCAATCGTACCATCATACATTTTAGGCATGTACCACAATTCCTATTTAAATGGCAGGATATATCTGTACCCAGCGCAGTTGATAAAGCTTGGTACAATGGTTTATATAGCGTATTAAAGAGGTTTATGGCGTAATGTTACTCCACAGCTACAAATTATTTATCCATTTAGAACATAATTGGGTGATATAACGGCGACCTCAGGGGTCACCGACTGCCACATCGAGCCAGAAAGCCATATTGGATTAGTCCCACATCAGTTCTCATCATTGCAGCATTAATTCCATCAAGACCGATATCTGCCTGAAGATGGGATCATATAATTTCCTTATTGCCTTCAATTAGTCTTAACACTTGAACTGACCTAAGTTCAACGTGTTATGACCAATAGAAGATAACAAAGTCCAGAAAGAAGCAAGGGCTCAGAATGAGGGAAGTGTTGTGAGGTACAAACATCGAACTAATGGGCGCAAAGATGGAAGTGAACGAATGTTGGTCTGAAATCTCCGATATATACAATGGAATGCCGACGGCGTAAGTTTCATCAAGACACGCACACAACTTACAGATGCGATCATAATGCATCAATACTTAAGATGATATGTAGTAACTGGCGATATTATAGACAGCTACACCATCACCGATGGGGATGCGTAGGACGAGTATCGTGTGATGAAATTCGAATGAAACTGTATACATCCTAAAATGAATCACTAGGTCCACGTACAGACTTTCTGTTTACATTTGACTCAATGAATCATTCAAGCATTTGCCAAAATATCTTTGCAATATCAGCACACGCCCTGAATAAGACTGACACATGATCGACCTTCGGTTGAAGCGATATTGGTTTTGATATACCGATTGCGTGATTGATAATATCTCATCTAGATGTGCTGAAATTGGCTTATCTAAAAGTATATTAGTTAACGAGGAACGTTAATCTGACGGTACTTCAGGTGGACAACGGCCTGCTTTTAACGGTCATTGCAATTACACAATATAAGAAAAGCTATTGTTTGGAAGGTTTCCATCGTCTTAACTCTTCGCCAAAGTTCTTTAGAGATGTCGAGTCATGAATGGCATTCATATGATGAACGGACTATTTGAGTCAAAACTGCGGTGCTATATTAAAAGTTACTATAGGACACCATTAAAGGTGATACCAGGGTAGAGTTAAGTAATAACCACATTACACAACAACAATACATTGTTCTGCAGAATTCTTACATACGTACCACAGCAGGCAGTGATACGTATGTGAAATCATATCAGTAAACCATTGGCACTGCACTCCCGGTTCGTAGTAAGACGTTTTTGTCAAAAATCCAAAAGTTATACACGATCTTTGTTCCTCACCACTTGGAATGCACACAGACACAGAGCGCTTCTCGCCTTTTGGAAGTCTTCATGGCACCAATATGTTCGACCTGACGACGTTTATCTCAACCACTGACGATAATAATGCAGTTGCATTTATCACAGCAAATGTACTAAGTCATTAACTGCCTCACTTATGAGCATTAATATCCAGATATTATGACAATCAATGGAGTTAGACCGTGCAGCGTAATATTGTGGTGTGAAGGGCCCCGAGTGTTCTATACATCACTCTGTACTTTGTCATAATCATCGTATTAACTGGTTCTGTGGCCAGATATTTCAACACGTGTTCTCATTATGAGTTGCCATCCTGACATCAATCAATGTCCGAACTGGTGGCTGAAAGCTTCAACGGGCGATGATTTGTAAATATTACACGGTTGGTGGGGCGTATAATGTCCTTTATTGACATTCAGATGCATAAGTGTGTGTGTTTATAGATAGACAGATAGTGAGAGAGAGAGAGAGATAGATAGACAGAGAGACCGAGAGATAGAGAGAAAGAGAGATAGTGAGAGTGACAGAGAAAGTGATAGACAGAGAAAACAACACCATTTATTATAACGTGCATAAGCTGTTTGTCAGCTTTTCGCACGGCATTTATTTCCAAAAAAGGGGCTCGTGTGTCAAGGTTTAATTTCTTTACAGTGATACGGGCTGACAAGCTTTCATACGTTGTCTTTGACACAGCATCTGATAACATATACCACAATTTGTTTCCAATGCTGCATTGTACCCAAGAAAAAACTGGCCATAGCCAACAATGTGCCCGTCTGCAAACAGTTACAGCACATCACTTCAATGTTTATCGAACTGCATGGTACAGGATATTTCTTATTCCCTACTTCATGGAACTAAGCCCCTGAATAATCACTACAGGCCTATATGTCCACATCGATCAATTATTCTCGATCCCTGTGGTACTAACATGATTTGATACCCAGGCAATGCAGCAAATGTCCCCCCAGGTGAGAGCAAGCAGTAGGTCGACATTGATCGGGGTATACTTTACCTAATTGGTTCCATGTGATTGCTGATGCAACCGTTTATGTTAACTGAATGACATACATTATTTGAGATGTTAGTGGTACATTTGTCATGGAAATAATATCCAGTAGTGCTTAATAAATGTCAAGGTTTTCGTTGTCTGATCCCACCGGTTAATTAATTTCTATTGGGTATGGAATGTGTTTATTAATGCAATCAAACAATGCATGTTGATGAATTGTAAATAGAATCACCGGATACGACCGGCGTACCAATATCATCCACTATTTTTGAAATGTACAAACAGCAACACACGGTACCTACTTAATTACTTTACACTGCATCAATTATTAGATGATGCTTCTTACATAAGCAAAACCAGATGGATTTTTTCTATGAGTTACGCGCAAATGAGCAAGTAAGCGAGTAAGAACGCAAGATTTCATCCCTCCTGTCGTGCCGGTATCCGATCCCAGTCCCGTCAGTATTACACTTCCTCATTAACAAATATACTGTTATCCAGCTCAAGCTGCCTCGATACAAATTGATAAGTTATTATTTACCAAGTACTTGGTATGTCAAAACCAATCTTTGGGCGAATACGGGTCGATGTCTATCATGAATCGTACTTATATTGTGTTGATATTTTGAGTGCATGATGTTTTAAATTAAGAAAGATTGACATTACATTGTTACAAATGTAGCTGGTATTGCGGAAAATTGCCTGTTTATGTAAATCTTGATAACATATAGCGGAAAAAAAACAATAGCATTATTAGCAGGATATATGTCTCAATGAGGAGCACACGCCACATATCACAAATACTTCCAATTCGACCCGCCTTCCTATAGTGGTCATAGGAATAACAGTTACATGACGCAACTTGTTTATAGATAATCTCATACCAGTGACGTCATCGAATGGATCCTATTTCCTGCCCTATTACCTTAGCTTAGACCTTGACCTGAGCCGATTATCCTGGCTTACGAATTTCGCTGATAAGTTGATCTGATCTGTCTGAAAATAACCCCCTCTTAATCCTTGGACCGGCTTTTCAAACTGAATATTGATTTAACCTGGTAAGAAGTAATCAACTGGAAGCTGACAAGGATTCAAAGTCTACAGAAACATTGCTATACCAATTGACAGTTGAACGGGAGTTAATTTCTTCGAATGAAATGAGCGATATGTCTCAGTGCTTTTCAACTCTATTGAAATGCATTAAGCAAAATACTCCATTTTTGAAAAAAGAAAAGCGATGAAATATCCGTTAAAATAAATGGTGAATAGTTGGCCGGTTTTGTCAATCTGTGTTTTAATCTTGATATTGGAAAGATTGATGAAATGTTATAATTTCATTGAAGATAAAATTTCTGTGCAAACCAATATTTCTGATACGCAAGCGATGAGAGGATTAATCTTCGCTGTCGTGGGATATGCGGTGATTATATTTTGATTTATTCAAGCAATAATTGTCGTGAGCACCCCGGGTGTAGATGGTGTATTCGTCAATAATATATGCAGTTAGCAAACCACTGCATCTACCTCCATATAATTGATGGGTCATGATTAAATCTGAATGCTCCGTGATTCTCTTGAAGAAACCAAATTTATTTGTGTTTCTGACCAGAATTTATTTACTTCATTCCTTGTGTCTATTAACTTGTTAATCGAACCTCCTTCACCTCCCATATTTACAGGTCATAGTATGTTGCCTTTATCCAAGATAAACTGGAAGCACTGACAGTAACGAAACTTTCATCATCCCATCTCCAGGGTAAATTTTGTTTTGCGCAATTACTGCTTCAATTAAGGATCACTTTGCATACCTGATGTGGGAATTATCCATCGTGGATATGTTTGTGGAATGAATTGAATGGGGCAGCCACACTCGATGTGGCAGTCGGTGACTCATGTGGTTGTCGCTAGGTCACCAGGTTATTTCCTATGGCTACAGAACAAATGCATTATGGTTATTGGGTCACGTTTGCGTCTTTACAACTTTTATCACCCTAAAACAGCCAATTAACCGAACCCTGGCAGACCGCACTGAACATAGGATATCTGAGGAGGTAAAGTGGTCGCCACCCATCACCAGGCACAGTGATTTGCAATGAAGTGGATTATATGATTCATGTCTTATTTCTTTCAGTGATTGGTAGTACTATTGTTAGGTTATTTACAACTAGTTGTATTGGATGCATTCACAGTAAGGTAATGTGTCAGCTAAGCATTTAAGTGGGGTATCAAATATCTGATATTGTCGCCTATTTATTCTCGATCACCTCGAATGTTTCTTCATCTTGTTTTGATGGCAGAGCATCATACAGAGGTCAAGCCTCCTCTTCCCCGATCACCTCGCTCGTTTCCTTATCTTGTTTTGGTGGCAGAGCACCATACAGACGTCAACAACAGGTAGGTTAAGGTGGAAGGGCTCTTTTCGTCACAAACTGTGGAATGCAACAAAGTTCTAGCTTGATTGCCTCTGATACACGCTAGCACGTGTTATCTATTAATTGAGATATGTCAGGCGGACGTTTATCCCAGGTCCTCCATGTACCCAGCTGCCGAGTAAAGCACGCACAAAGATTGCGGATGTTCTTGGACCTTCTTGTGACACTCGTACATTTTGCAGCTTAACTCGCCGATCGCAATAAAGGATGGCTGAATTAATTTATACAAAAGAACCATTATTCTTGCCCAGCCTTTAATGTCTATTCATTAATGCATTTGATATGACAAATGCCTCATTTGCATCAAAACTACAGGGATTGAGTAATGAACGGCAACAACAGCATACTCTGATAGCCAACCGAAAACGAAATGAAATGAAAGCACATGTACAGAGGTACGATAAGTGCTATGCGGACACTCATAGCACCTTGTTAAACGTCAATACAGCCAGGCATATGCTTACATTAATGTCAGCTCTCTGTAGCAATTTTCAATATCGTGCATATTTATATTAGAATAAAGCATTGTAAGGATATCCTTATATAGTTTCTGAAGAGTTCATTCAGGTACGAATTAAATGTAAATTATTTGCTACATTATGGAACACCACCACAATACCATTTGAATGTGCTAACAGAATTGGAAAACCGAGCTTGATTAGGATGCCATATTGTTGACACGCGTTTTTGTCAATCCTCGCCATTTAGACACTCCTTTGAACTTTGCTAGATTAAAATGCATGTCTCTTATCATAAACGAAAATACTGTCTGATGTATAGGGATCGCAACTTCTCACTCACTGCGTGTACTAGAATCAACAACAGGTCAGAGGAATAAAATCCCAAAATGATATTTCGTCAGCTACGATTTGGCCGGAAGATCAAGTTGTTCAGGTAGTGAATCATACATAAACATAATTGTTTGCATTTCTCATGTATGAATACATTATCATTGTGTACCTTGGCTGGATTTCTATGAACGAATACATTACTGCGACTTCTGTGGATGTCGTGATTTAAGAGGAATAAGATGACTTCATTGTAATAACATTTACTATTACCAGTATTGATGCTGGTTCTTTGCTCAACTGCTGCAATACAGACACAGTTCCATCATTTACCAACCTGCAACCCATCATATCATCACAGAATACAGCCAGCGTCGTGACATCATTCTCCCTTGACAGTCGTTTACCACTGTGTGACTGCATCGTCAGATCATGCCTGGAGAGTGCAGCAGGCGCTGTAGCTTCATAATAAGATAAAACTGTGATAACAACGCAATGGGAAAGCATTCCCCGACCACTTGGGACTACTGCTTGAGGCTAAACTGAATTGGTGCTAATGTCAGAAGAATAAAGCAGGAGTCTATCATCTCCTAAACAAAGATCGTGAAGTATGGTCGAGCCTATCCACCGTAATGTCGCCTGTATTTATAACAGCTGGTAAACGCCCCCATCTGATCATCTATAGCCTCCTGTATCATACGCGTTGACAAATCAAGCGCGCAACTCACAGTTTAGATTACAAAAGGTACAAAGATAGCCATCGTGATATGTCGCCTAAAACCGAACTGTCTTCAAAGGTTATTAGGACGCAAACCCGGTCATTTGAGCACGGTTGTGCATTATGCCAACCGTCTGAGCAGCCTGCGTTAGGAGATGACAATCACGGAATACAGCATAGTTGCATTCAAATAACATAGCCTCAGTACTCCGTGTTAATAATCGGACATAGCAGCCTTTATCCATTGTTGAATGTAAATTAATTTATATTCATCGAAAGAAACATCATGGCAAGTAATCAGATTCCAACCAGGAATTACCACTTTGTGCAATCAAATGAGTAAATATGGATGCTAATACTAAGATGGATTGCAAGCAAGGCAACCATGCAAGCCGTTATGATAAATGGTTATGGAGAGTATTCAGTAGAGTGACAAATGGACAGATCGCCTGGAGGGCGACTACGCTCACTGCTACCACATAGATGCAATATCAATCATTCCCGAACATGTCAAAATATAAATGAATCATCTTCTGCAAAAAATCCTGACCAGTTCCAGCAATGGTACAGACGGTGTAGGGTAGGGGTCGGAGGGCGGTATGGGTTTGAAGAAGGTTTAGGTTGGTTGAGGGTGGGGTGCATTATTTCTTGCCCTTTTGTGTATGTAATCGATTGCATTTGTGTGTTATACATAAACTTCAGGACATCAGATCTAGAGTAATTCCCGCCCAATATCTGCCACGTGTGTTACCGAATCCAGTTGGATATACAGTTAATTCAGCTCCCCGTCAATGGTTGTTGTTGTTGGGTTTTTTTGTTATTGTTGTAATGCTTACATGTAATACTCGAATTTATGTATTCAAAGTGAGCAAAGTATAATTACGAAACACTGTCTCGGTTCATCGCTATATTATTCTATAGCATTCATATATAGAAACGACGGCCACTGCAGCCTCACCATCATGGTCAATGCATGCGGATTGGTAGTGGTCACGATGACAGCCGTTAAAAAGGGATTTTACTCAATTGATCATTTCATACTGTTTGGCCTTTCATTCGGAACAAAACCCTCTTTTCGTGATTATAACATGACGTTATAATGATGGCATAGAATTCAAACAGCAATAACTTGCAACAGTATAATGACGACTGGCTTCGCTGATCTGACGCATGGTACACAACAGCAGTTCAGTCCTGGCGCAGGTGTTAGATAAGGTGATGTGCCATCATATCAATGCTTTGGGTCAAATGTTTTGCAGAATGTCCCACACTCTCCAAAGTGTTAATTAACAGGTGTAAATCCTCTTTGGGGTTTGACGTTAAGATGGTGGTGCCGAGGGTCATGGTCGAGAAGGATTTTAGACAATGCTCTTGATTTGAGACAATGCTCTTGATTTTAGAAAAAAACCATTCCCAATTCAGCATCGACCCATTGCTTATGGCAACTTTATCTAGAAACAAAATATGAAATAGAAATCGTAGGGGGGCGCTCACTAAAGTAACCGTGACTCCTGGTCTGACGTAAAAGAGGCAATGTTTAAGAACACCACGTCTTTGTCGGCACTCTCGGTTGTATTTATAGTAACTTAATATAGATCTGAACTGCAAAGTTCGTAATCCATCCTCTCTATTAGAAAAGGTAGAGATCCTAGCTAAATATTCATGCTCTTTGTATGCACGAAGGGTCCAGCTGACACAATATCTGAGGTAGCCACTGCCGCTACCAGACCTGGTGTACATAGAACACAAAGTGCCGGGAGATAAGTTACAATAAGTTTTCCACCATTTTATTGCTAGCTGTCCGCCACAATTCCTGAATACAAAGATGGTGCGTGGGTAAAAATGCCCACGACCACTTTTTCAGCTGAACTCACATACTTTAGGGCCTTTGACACCACGGAGCAATGACAAACTGAAATTAAGTATAAAATAAACTCACTTGTTACCATTTCTCATTTTTTCAACCATTTTATACGGATGTGTACGGCTCTATTAATTATAAATGTGTTGACAATCATTTAATATCTTGACACTAATATTTGCATAGCGGATGATAAATGTATCGTACTTTTACGAAATCACCAATCTAAACCGCACAATATAACAATGGTATTAACATGATGTGATGAGTACAGATCGAATGCATTAATGCCCTATACAAATGTTGGCGTCAACTTGACTCGGGTGCATTAACAGGTTACTGCACAACACGCTGCATTGTTCAGAACACATTTAAGATAATGGATGTCAAGAAGGTAGAGATGATGAGAATTGATGAGACCGGGTTACAATGGACCGTACTGAGAATAACACAGTATGAGCTGCTGTGTTAGAAACCCTACTTAAATAGACATAGACTATTGGTAGACATGGTCGGTGTAACAAAACATAACCACACATTGACGCGCGCGAACACTTGGTGAACACGTAACATAATTAAGTACATGGGTCATCATCTTGTCAGAGAGGCAGATTTCCCCGAAGCCTAATGGCTTCAGCAATAACGCTTACCATCACTGATAACCGATGAAGACAGCTCTCTGTGGTCCTATGGAAGATTATATTTGCTAAGATGAATTGTGTCTTTACTTTGTTGAATCCGGCAGCTTGACGAATTGTTCTTTTTGGATTAAACCAAATGATGATCACCATCTGCTCCTCATGGGGCAATGAAGAATCAGGGGTTTATAGAAATGAGCGGATGATGGAAGTACCATAATGCATCATTCATTTTGAACTTGGACCATTTCGAAAAATAGCGCGAATTTAAGTCAAATCAGGCCACCGGTTAAAGAAATATTGTTCATTTCTGAAAGTAAATGTACATTAACAAAAATATGACACCGTGGTAGGTCATTCGTGTCTGAAGCTCAATGAAGATGTTGACTTCATGAGGTAATGACATTCTATCAGGGCGTTATGACTAGTTGTGTCACCGGTTCCTCTGCTTGGAAGAATTTCTTGTGTGTTTCACATTGACCGGAAGACCCCTTTGGCATCTTTTAAGCGAGTTCTAATTAAAACGTTTGCTGATATAAAAACCAATAATGCTTATTGACGATAACTCAAAGAGTATAAAGCGATAGTACGAGGTCTTTCTCTGGTTGGTTTATGCGGCGCGGCCATCGTCATGTGGCGCTAGGATAAACTACGATAAACTCAAAAGACGTTTTGGCAAACAAAGTGCTGCGCAATGGGGGCGTATTCACAAATAATATTGGGTGTGGGCCCTATAAATTCTTTGATGCACTAACCCAGACCCTTTTTATATTTACTTCTCATCAAATGGTGAAGAGCATGACATTTAATGATCAAAAATCTTGCCACTGTGTACATTTGGTCTCTTAGACATTCGAACATAAATGGAAAGCGAGGTGAACTTGATATTGTGTACAATCATCCGCTTGGGTAGTTTTACACACACACACACACACACACACACACATATATATATATATATATATATATATATACACACATATATATATATATATATATATATATATATATATATATATATATATATATATATATATATATATATATATACATTTATGTATATATGTATAAAGTTATGTATTTGTATATATATATACATATATATATATAAATATATATATATATATTTATATATATATATATATATATATATTCTGTAAAATCTTGCTGAACAGCTCAAATGTAAGGCACACCACTTTATTGATGAAGGTCATGTCGTTAAATCAACTGCGATAATAATCGTGTCCATCGATGTTTTCTGTTCGTTATGATTGTCACTTATTCCTCTCATTGCAAACGCGAGTCTTCCTAGGCAACTGTAATGAAAACAATGCATCAGCGGTGGTTATGTGCGATTGAATACCATTAGTTACATGAGAATGCATGGCATGATCGATTGTGCAGTCTGTTGGTTAAATGTGCACCTGTTAATCACTGCGTGTAGAGGTAGAAGCATCACCGGGGATTCACATTACATCACACCTTTGTTAGTGATATTTCTTGGACTAGATTAATAAACCTTCTCGTGAACAGAATTCCATTAGACCGTTCTGATGCTACACATGCGCAATGAAAACTATTCATATGAGGGCAAATAATTCACATTAGGCCGTTCTTTTAACTCACTGAATTGAGACTTATGCGGTACTATTTTCACACTCATATATAACATATGACAATACTGCGGGTAACATTATCGGTATTGCGAGAAACCGGGCAGCTTTGGTAATACCGTGTCTTCCCGATCAGGAACACATTACCAGATTAACCGTTAGCAAGCAAAGCACTTTTGAGAAAACCCCTTTTATAACACCAGGTCCAGCCATGGTAAAGCCAGCGCTGCACGGTGAGGGACTTTCTCAAATAGACAAGAAAATGGGTGATTATTAGGACACGGTCTCAGATATCGCACGGCTATCCGGCGATATGAGCTTTGACTGGCTTAGAGGAGCGTGCCACGCGATAAGTTAACTTATGCAATACCTCTACCCATATGATAACATTCGCCTCAAGCAATACGTATCATGCACATGGCTTCAACCAGAAGCAATGTATCACTTTTATCGGTGGTCGAACCAGAATATCCTACCTACGAAGCAGCTGATACTTGTAATCAAATACGTAATGGGACGCAGGCCGTCAATATTCAGAATCACACACAACAGACACAGCTCCAAGGCACGGAATTGAATGATAAGCTCATACAGCCCTCTTACCAACTTTGTACTGACATTGGTGTTACTGCTAGATCTGGTTCACTAATACAAACCCTAGATCCCAATCAAAATGACATCTTATGCTGCCAGCAGAGGCCATCTGAGTAATCGCACCCTGTGATTGACCATCATTTGGTCAGTAAACGCTGGTAAGGGTGTTGTAGGCTAACTGATCATTAAGACAAGCATACGAAAGCTGCATCGAATTCAAATTCGAAGCTATAATATGCATGTACATATATATATTTTTTGTATATATATGCATGCATATATTTATATATGCTACACACATATATACATATAGATATATATATGTATGGATATATATATATATGTATACAAATGTGTATAAATATATATATATATATATATGTACATTTATATATATATATAGATATATAAGCATATACAAACAGATGTATATATGTATAAGTACATGTAAAGATGTTTTTTTTTTATATATATATAAATATATATATATATATATATATATATATATATAAATTTGCGAATATTTGTATATGCATACATAAAAAAATATATATGTATGTACATATACATATATAATGTATTTAACTATATATATATCGATGTATATATATATATATATATATTTATGAATATGTATGTATAAATATATATATCTGTGGGTATCTATATATATATATATATATATATATATATATATATATATATATATATATATATATATATATATATATACATATCTACATATATATTTGTATATATGTATATATATATATGCATATATGTTTTTTATTTACATATATGTACATGCATATATTCAAATATGTATATATATATATATTTACATATATATATATACATATACACATACGTTTCTGTATATGTATATATGTATGCATATATTTATTTATATATACATCTACACACACATAAATATATATATATATATATATATATATATATATATATATATGAAAATGACTATATATATGCATATAAATATATGCGTAAATATATATATATACATTTATCTATATACTTATGTACATATCAATTATTATGTATGTATATATATATATATATTTATATATATATATGTATAAATGTGTCTATATGTACATATATATGTTTATATATATACATATATATACACATATATACATATTTATATACATATATATGTATATATATGCATAAATATATATATATATGTATGTATATCTATATACATATATAAATACATTTATCTTTGTATATGAGTATTTATGAATATATATGTATACATATATCTGTATATATATATATATATATATATATATATATATATATATATATATATATATATATATATATATATATATATATATATATATATATATATATATATATATATATATACCGATATATATATACCGATATATATATATATATTATATTATATTTATTTTTATATGTGTATAACTATATGTGTATATTTATATAAATAGCGAACAATTGGCTTCTTGCGCACGTATTGCTTCATTGCGACATTGATTTTGGCACCTGTGTACCTGAATAAAATGAAGAGTATTCGAAAAGGCAATAATAGTTGCATTGGCCTCTTCCGTAATATCATTCTAGACAACACGCTACTTGGCCCGGAAACGAAAACTTCTATGGCACAGCGTCATTCGTTTCTTAGCAGGGTCATTTACAGCAACTCACAGTTAACTACATGAATCTTGCACCTATTGTGAATCTTTGTAATCTAGCATGTTGATAATAGTTTTTTCTCTCTGTCCGGCTTGCTCAGTAACCAGGCTTGATCAACTATGTGCATTTATAAAAACGATCTGCGGCTCACTTCAATGTAGAGGATATATCCATGGCATAACTGGCACGTTGTTAATATAAAGTCATCTACACAATGAAATATGGTTTATTTTCTTCAGGTGGTGTAACATGAAAAACACATGATCATCTTGAACACGTCGGCGCCATTGCTGTCGGATCGGATGCCGACAAAAGCGCCATTGATTGTTGAGTAGTTGTTCGGTACTTACGGTTGAATCGCTTTTCACCTGTTGTTTCATGGTCTACCGGGCTCATAGTATATTTACTTTGAACAGCTTCATCCATCAATCACAAGAGTTTATCATAATGCAACACAGTGCACCTTCGATTGTATTAGCAGCAGTGGGATGGCAGCAGACTCCTGCGACGAGAACTTCACGGCCCACATGCTATGAATCCAAAATGTCGATTCAATTATCATGCAGCCTGTCAAGTTTGCACGAGTGGATCTGGGATTGATGGTGCCATTACGACCCGCTTAGAGTCGGCAATGTTAAGAATGCATTTTATTTATAACCCGAACACACGCATGCGCTTACTTGCTATTCGATTCATCGCTGCGCGTCTTTGACTCTCTCTGGGATCAATTGAAAACTTTCCTCTCTAACCTCGCGTGAAAGCAGACAAGACAAACGACCAGAAGCCATAGTTTCCACAATATTCCACTATTAGATTTACTTGCATATTCGGTTAATTTTGAGTAACCCGAAAATCTTACCGAATATATTAACCTCAGCAAACCGTCACGATTTCATAACACCTCCTGCTCGCGTTTTACCACCTGCGCACACCATATACCTGTATATTGTACGTGCATCATTACAATCACGCCCGTAAGCTGGTCAACTGCTGCTTAACCACAAGCATCAGCGCTAGTCTCAATCTATCGAATGACCGTACTGACGCACTAAGATGTGGATTAGACCTAGTTGATCCCCGTCCAATGCCAGCTAGAACGTGGCTTGAGTTGATATCTTTCATGTTTACTGGTGCGCGTGATTAATGTTATCATTAGAAGAGCTGTGACCTTCAATAATATAATGAGAGGTCATCTTATTTGCTTGTTATGTGTTGCTACAGATTGCCGCTATATATTCAGCATGGGAGCATAACACAATAATTAGTGGTATTCGTATTTGACAAGTATACCAACGCTATGTATGCAAAAATACTAAATAAATTGACATTGCACGTCTTATTGCCTGGGATACACCGGGTCACTAAACATTTAATTGAGGACTAGCTATCTATGGTGTCTCACCAGGCATATATAAGCTTCAATATTAAGCGTGTCCCAAAAACCTCGCTTATTCGAGTTGAATACGAAAGCATCTGCACAACACAATTGACGTGATATTAGTACACCACCCGGAATAACCATACATAAATAATGCACGACGTGATTCTGGGCGTTACATTACAAAAAAAAACTATTTTGCTTATTATCCTGTGATCGATATCTCAGCATTACCATGCATATAACATTTAGAGCTACACTACGCATTATGATTGCATGATATACTTGCTTAATATTTGTAAGCCGTGTTAATGCCAAATGGTTTGAACAGCACGCAGACAATACAGCCATATAGATACAAACTTGTGCGTAAATGTTTTATCATTATATCGATTCTATCTCAGTAATATCGATACAAATGAATATTTATTTGACAGATTCATTTGCATACTTCTACGTAATAACTGAATTGATATGCAAGCTATCTCAAACGTACAGTGGGGTTTTGGACGAGAGTTGCTCTGGTGAGCAGAATCCAGTGAGTTTGACTAAAATTGTGATCCACATGGCAAGCAAATTAAAACAATTACATTGTAAGGAATGTTATTCATACGAGTCAATTCCATTAGCCGATGTTTGGCTCTGTATCTGCACATACAATAGTTGCGTGGATTAGGTTAATCGTGTATGAAACAATAGGAAGATGTTTATAAGGGAATCATTCGAAGGTATACGATTTTTATTAAATGAGAATCTAGAACAATGGGGAAAAAATCCTTTTCTCAGTCACAAATTATTTTTACCTCATTCATATTCACTGCTTATAAATTGCTATAACTAATAATAGTAATAACTATAATTAAGATGATGCAATGCTGATGCAAAAGGAATAGTTAAACGCAGGACAAATGTAAAGAGCAAACAAGCTGCGTACTCAAGACTAGACAGTACAGCTTCTATGCATCTGCCCTTCTTGGTCTCACATAAAATCTACAACCGCAGTTTTGTGTAGACAGTAAGGACAATTTCTTATATTACAAGGGTATTGCTAGTTAAATACTTGTTTCAATGAAGATTATATATTTAATGTTGTTCCTGTGTAAATATAATTCCGGGACTGAAGATGTGCTGCTTTTATTCTCTTCCAAGCAAACCTCAAACCCATTCATATCAATTGAGTAGGAATATAACAGCTAGCTATCTAAATTCGAATTTTAATTCGATTTGACGAATGACCCTAGTAGACTCCGTTTAGCCCACACCATAGAATATTTATGGTTGCAGCACATACATGGTATATGGCAAGATATGCAGAAACTACTGAATACATACCTATTTCATTTAATAAATTCTGCCAAACCTATTAAATATTCAAGGGTGTCTCAAATACATTATGTGTAACATATAGTTGCAGTTGGGAAATTATGATATACAAAGTGGAATGTCAGTATATATCATTGAGCCACGGATAACAATCACAATTTATTGCTAGAGAACGAACGTAAAGTCTACCAGATTATAGTGATCAATTTATACACTGGAATAATTGGTAACCAGCCTCCTATCGCATATACACAATACTTCTTAAACTGCAATAATCATCGTTGTAAGATTCAATTATACATGTCTACATAAACTTAATAAAACACAGCAGGTTCGATTAATTAGTGCTAGTAGAATGCATGCATGCAAATCCCCTAACGCGCGTTGACACATTTGCTAGCTTCGAATAGATGTATGGGCCGCTTCGTTGGATTTTGTAAATATGTTTTGTGAACACGAAATTAATCATATGACACATATCAACCACATCAAATTTAATATGATCTTACCTGTCCTCCGATTGAGGCTTACTATTATTCGCGCCATTCATTCCAATAGTGTGGCTCAGCTTACTTCTGGCAATATTCTATAAATATAATCGTGGTAGCTTAGACATTATCAAAGCGGGGTTTTCTAGGGTGGCAATAGCTCTCAGGTCGCTATTGTCCCCGAGGATCATGTGGTCAACCCTGAAGCTTTAATAGAGATTTTATGCATGATGTATGCATCATCAACACTGGACTAGTAATGTATAAACACTTTACTCATTTCAAATAATAATGCATGTATCCTCTTGAACTGCATTGTACCTCTCTTTTTAAGACAGCTTTTCTTGACCCACCATCTATCATTAGGGCCCCCATTATATGCAAAACCAGGTAGCGTCGTATTAGGATCAGCAACACGGCAGCGCCGAAGAGCGTGTCTGTTACGTCCTAGACAGAATGCAAAACATTTAGGCTGTGGCCATATTGGATTTGAATCAAATTCACAACTCAGACCGATGGCTAAGCATCTGTCCAACTGGCTTGTTCTTGCATCCGCACGCAGGAGATGATAGTTTCAATCATATCTGTGGTAGGCGAATGCAGCTGCCATAGGCATGATATCAAAAGTGCTTGGTGCAGATCTTCATTTGAAGAAATCTGAAATGGTTGAATTAAGCTTGAGTATTCCATCTAGCATTATGCAATTTTTTCATCCTTTTGGGGAGCGAGAGTCAAATGCCCGGGTACTCAGTTTATGAATACCAACACTTAAGCAATTAATTCAGAGGATATATATCTCTGTTCACAAGAAGACAAATGAGCCATGATTAATGTCACAGGAGTAATCAGCTTTGCGTTGGACTGATAACGGCGAGGAAGAATCCACATGGCAGATATGTGCACACCATTTTTTAAAGACGATAGTTTTCAGTGCGAGTACATCGCTGGCTGTTTTGACACCATTATATCGTAGCTGGTGTATTACTGGTCAATGCTTGGCATCAATAGACTCATGCGCTAAACGGAAACCTCAACATAACGGACACAGTATCAAATCAAAAGCTCCTGCTAAAAATGATTCTAGACATCAATTTGCAAAATCCATGCTTGTGGGAGCGTATACAGCTATATGGATTCCACTCTGTGCAGCAAGTTTATCTTTATACACATGCGCTGTTCTCTAATTGTGGACGCAGTGGAATTGTAATGTGATGGTTATCACGTAAATTCATCCAACAAAGGAATGCAAGACAGACTAGTGTAATGTTGTCATTGTTCCTTCAGGCATGCGATAGATTTATTTTGTCTTGGTATCAGTTGTTTTAGCGTGAAAAGGGGCGCGGAGCATTAGAAATAAAGATCGAACTATATGTTGTCATCTGGTAATCTTTCCAGCCAAATCAAGAAGCCCATAAGTTAATGACTTCATTCTACAACAAACCCGTAATTGCCCGTCTGTCACTGAGAGCGTCCCGCCTGACTTAGACATTGGAACAAACAGCATAATTCCCCTGCCGTCGCCTCCATATTAGTTGTCGGCTGATATGTGCGATTGAATAACATACATTGCCATGGGTTGCTTGTAAAGCCTATGCTGCATTATTACACTCTTGCTTACAGCATTACTCCGACCGATGACATACCTTCTCGCGAAGAAACGTTTTTGGGCAGCGTGCGGACAGTGATATCTATCCATACATAACTTATTTCAGATAGACATACCAGAGACTATTTTCATACTACAATTCGTCAAACGTATTACATATTACCACACTTTGGTAAACTTAATACATTTGGCATTTGATTCGCCGATGTAAAAGCAGTTTTAGTAAAATTACATGACAGCATCATTTGAACAGAAGGATTTAAAATCCAAATAAGACCCGATACTTTAGCTCATTGACGCCCACTTCCTATTGCTGAAAAAGAGCTGCGTGCTATAAATACATGTTCAACAAAAGTTCCTTTGTATTTCGACGCTTTTTACAGCTTGTCACATGGGCATGCCTTGTCATCGGAAAAACCATCAGGAACGTAGTCAAAACACGAAACATTGATATTAAAATGCACCATCCAGTGGATTGGAGTGGTTTTAGAGTGGTTTACATAGTGATTGTTTGCATATTGCAGAGGCTATTGCCGACGAAATTAGAGAAGAATCATTCCCAATGTATAAACAAAGCAAACATATTTGTCCATACTCTTGAATAATGTAAGTTGCAACGGAAGAATAAGCCAAGAACTAAGTGCATGGATCAGCAAGCATTACAATTTATCATTCGTTGTGCACGCCTCATGACTCTGCTGTACGCTGATCATTATACTTCTGTGTAGTAAACAAACACGTTGGTTATTTTGACATCATATGGTTCGTTGTTGCACGACTTGCATAGGATCAATCTTGTAATTCGATTGAGTCATGTTTATGTTATCAGCAAGAACAATTTCAACCTGACGTTTTCTTGATTTATCTCTCAGCAACTATTCACTCCCCATCGCAAAGGAAGTGGTGTTTGATCATGGCACAAGCTGACCACGTGCCTAGCAAATAGCAACGCATGGGATAGTTATGGCTTAACCATATCACAATGCACTTGGTATGGCCCAAGCATACCTTATAACCGCCATATATATATAATTTATGCTACGTTTTTACAGAATGATCGCATACTATTTTGTAAGTAGTTGTATGCTATGCTAATCCGAGCAACGCTGCAGATACTGATCGTAAGTCGGGTGTTGAGTCATCTAAGCAACCAGGGAAAAACGAAATCATCAACCATACGAAGTTGCGATCACATTTTATACTGGTGGTCTGCGGGCGTTCTACGCGTTCTTTATGGTAAACTGGCCACGGGGTCGAAATTGCCAATAAGTGCAATACACTGACTTTTAGAGAACCCGAAAGAAAACCGTGCGGGCCTGGGTAGTTTTCAAATTAACAAAAGGCTCTGCAAGGATTTTTCTTTTCACAAAAATCCACTCCATGAGCCAATTTACGAAGCTACTGACGCCATTGCATCGATTGTGTGATAACGGTAACCATGAGCAAAATATTGATTGCTGCACACACTGATACCCTCGAAGGCATATGATCTTTTTGAAAAATACCGCAATTCAGATCATCAAATGATTACAAAATTTACGCTTAGAAATTGCTTTGACATAGAAAAATGGCATATTCGATCACGCATTGCATCAATGCCTTTTTCGCCATTTCTGCAAGCAAAGCACATTTGAACGAGCGATCATTTTCTATACCCGCATAACTGGTAACACGCCATTTAGCCTACACAATTAGACTGCAAGAAACTTTATTGTCGGGTTCGATTGAATAAGTACCCATCAATCTTGAAATTACACATGATAAGGAGCCATGGTGTGGCGATTCATGCACCTGTTAAGCACTAGGGGATCTGCGTGCAGGTAATAAAAGCGACACATCGTTTAAGGCATTTGCGCCTTTAATGTCGCAACCGACGCTGACAAACTGCGCTTTTAATTATTGCGTAAGTCACTTGCATATCTCTGATAGCCGCAACTGCAAACCGGTTAGTTCAACTTATAAGTACATGACTCTCACATTTTGACTGTCAAACTTGTTTTGCAGCAGCAAGTTTGCATTAGGGTCGCAAGCTCGTAAACCATTTTAATTAATAATGTGTACTCGCTAACGATATGGCATTCACCTTATCAAAACAGGCAGAAATAGTGCTGTCTCTGGATAGTATTCAATATACATGTTTAGGCAGAGTTTATCAGAAATTTCTCACCGAATAATTGATGCGATTGATGATATGATTTCCAAGGTGATACCAAAGAGCTTATAGAGAGCTCACTCTAATTCGCTGTGCGTTGAGCGCTGCCTGCACGCCAACCACCAGGTGGCACTACCACAAATCAACAAGAACCCTGTTAGCTCTTATGTGATACTTCCTGAATTAAGCACCTTATCTACAGGCTCTCTTGTCGATTTCCTTAGCGCTTTGTAGGATCCAAGGCATCGACCATCATCCTTGGTTATTTGGCCAAGAAAACACGTTCTGTAACTAATTATGAGCGAGACACATTACACGTGACTTTATGAATATGGGCGATTGTAATTGATCAAAGCCGTATGCATTGTCATAGTAAAAGGCTCTCTTGTCGTTTTTAGCTCACTCAGTTATGCTGTTACTCATATCAATTTGCATCCCATAAAGAGAGCATTAGTGTGTTTAATATAGGCGTGAGACGTTTATAGAGATGATATTGCACACCTCTATCCTCCATATGGCTTTGCAACGACTGACCTGAATTTAATCAATACCTCAATGAGTCTGATGCCTTATCTCCCGACAGAACAGTACTGATAGTCAATACCTCAATGAGTCTGATGCCTTGTCTCCCGACAGAACCGTACTGATAGTCAATACCTCAATGAGTCTGATGCCTTGTCTCATGACAGAACCGTACTGATAGTCAATACCTCAATGTGTCTGATGCCTTATCTCATGACAGAACCGTACTGATAGTCAATACCTCAATATGTCTGATGCCTTGTCTCATGACAGAACCATACTGATAGTCAATACCTCAATGTGTCTGATGCCTTATCTCCTGACAGAACCGTACTGATAGTCAATATCTCAATGTGTCTGATACCTTATCTCCTGATAGAACCGTACTGATAGTCAATACCTCAATATGTCTGATGCCTTATCTCCTGACAGAACCGTACTGATAGTCAATATCTCAATGTGTCTGATACCTTATCTCCTGATAGAACCGTACTGATAGTCAATACCTCAATATGTCTGATGCCTTATCTCATGACAGAACCGTACTGATAGTCAATACCTCAATATGTCTGATGCCTTATCTCATGACAGAACCGTACTGATAGTCAATACCTCAATGTGTCTGATGCCTTGTCTCATGACAGAACCGTACTGATAGTCAATACCTCAATGTGTCTGATGCCTTATCTCCTGACAGAACCGTACTGATAGTCAATATCTCAATGTGTCTGGTGCTTTGTCTCATGACAGAACCGTACTGATAGTCAATACCTCAATGTGTCTGATGCCTTGTCTCCCGACAGAACCGTACTGATAGTCAATACCTCACTGTGTCTGATACCTTGTCTCCTGACAGAACCGTACTGATAGTCAATACCTCAATGTGTCTGGTACCTTGTCGCATGACAAAGTAGTACTGATAGTCAATACCTCAATGTGTCTGGTACCTTGTCTCCTCATGGTACTTCACAGAATACTATTCGCGCAAGTCGTACCTTTGAGGATTTCCATACCTCCTTAATAATTATGATAACTAACCTTGGCATGGCGTTGTTGTGACAGCGAGCGCTACTAGTGTAGTCATAACTGTCCGATTGCTTTTGTTGTTGAGAATGATGTGTTCCACTCCGAGGCTTTTATGGAGACTAAATATACACATAGAACAGCAAAACAGCTATCCTAAAGAGCGTTTCTGCCTCTTACACAACATGGTGCAGGCATTGCACTCCGTAGGTATGCAGCGTGGATTATTTTAGCTGAATGAAAGTATTATAAGCGTGAGAAGAATTGGGTTTGAGTGCATGGTAACAGGGCTTATCACCTCTACAAGAAACAGGTTGTTGGTGTTGTTAAAAATCTCACTGTCTGTTTACGACACCCGTAGTTCGTCGGTCGGATTAAACACCGAATTCAAAATCAGTTTTCTCTCAATCAACTTCATCCAACAACCAGGAGAAACATACCATGAGATCATGCAACATTATTCGATTGCATGGGTCATTTTATTCCACGACTGAGTGGAGATTCGAATATGAGGCAGAACAGCAGGAACTCTAGAGTGGATGTCAGGCACCATGTTATGTGTAATGCTGGGCCGACCAGCTGAGAAAAATCACATCAAAAATGTGTTCTTCTCAAATCTACAGCTGAGTAAAACAGGGAATGAGGTAAACTTACGTACGCACTATATCTATATCCAACACAACGTGTAATCAACATTGTTGTAATCACATACAACAGGTTAAATCATAATTGCTGTACGCAAGGCTTGTATCAGCTGCCTTATCAGCCCTTCTACCAATCTGTTCATTTATCAACAGATTGATGAATATAATAGAATAGATCATGTAAAACGAAGAACCTTAGCTCATCACGATTTTTGTTAATTAATCACGAATTGTCAGTTCGCCATTAATTGTGTGCTTCCCGGACGGACCTGGGTCGATAAGGAAATGGGCGATACCACTATATGCAAAACGCACTTTATTTTTCTAACGTTAATATTGTTGGAGAGCATCCTAGTCGACGTCTATGTGAAGCCTTAGTGAATATCTTATACTTTTAAGGGATTAACGCACATTTCACGAGTAGCACTGGTTACTCCACCAACTTACGGCAATGCTTAAACGCTCTCGTATGCGATGGCTGAATGCTTTTGCACGGAATGGGCGTATCCCCTCTTATGAGATGGCTGTATGCTATTTGATTGGGTTGGTTCCACGCTCGTTTATGAAATGATTCTACCCTATTTTATGGGATGGCTGTACGCTCTTTTATGGGATGGTTGTCTGCTGTTATATGAAATCGGTGTACGCTTTCTTGCGCCCTGTTATAAGAGGGTTATAATGAAGTGGCAACAATACGTGGATGCTACCTTGATATTCTCTTATCTAATCTTATTTCAATACTGGGCTATCGATGCTAATAAAATGTCACATTACCAAACCGGAAGTAACTTCCGATTGCCAATAATGGTCAGTGGCCTGGTGGCACATTAACAAAAGTTGCTGCAAGGAGTTCGTAAATTCAATGTGTAAGTATACGACGGTGCAATCGCCATTGTGAGCAGTGTGAGCATGATGATTACTGAGAATGAAACTACTAATTGACATTGGTTTATGAGAATGTCTCGATGCAATCGTTCCATGATATAATACAAAATTATATTGCCAAATGCATGATAACAAAATATTTGCCTTACATAACGTTAATAAGTGGCAGCTCTGGGTACTGAATATAGATAGATCTTGGTCATTTCGGATTACACATATAAGAATTCATTGTAACTAAGTATAATCTTAGTAAAAATATCTATACCAATTTCCTCGCCCGCATGACGTATCTCTAACTCATAATGCATGGTTGTAGAATGCAATGAGAATCATTGCAATGTTACATGTCATATGAACGTAAGTGTTCGGTGAATCATCCTGTATCTTCCCACGTCGACCCAGCATACTAGCTGATCATAAACATTGATGAAAAAAAAAGAACGGCAAATTTCACGATGATAAGATGGTGTAGTACATTCTCCTATCAAACAGGTGGCGCCATTTCGGGTAATATAAAGCAGTAAAGTCGAGTAATAACTGATGAGACCATGCTTTAAAGAATTTGGTATTTATGTAGGTTATTGCTTTCGAGGAAGGTGATCTAGCTAATATATCAAAGAATGTTGCCATACTATGATCTCTGACTTCTGGCAAGCGTGATATTGATTTATGGCGGGCAACATTTTCTGACAACATGGACAGTGTAAATTGCATTCCGATGTGCAAAATAATATCAAATGAATTGATTTAGAACAAAATCAATTAAACTGCTTGTGCAACGGAGTATTTAATTGACAACGAGGTCGATTAATAAAATAAACTCGTTTCAACGGAGCCGATTACGAGGCAACATTTCTTTTGTCAGATTAAGCGAAACATGGTGTGCTTGGACAGTTGTGTTCCGCTAAGTATTTACACAATATTACTCGTGCACCTAGTAGTAACGATGTATCTAATACGACCCACGACAAAGAAGATAGCTCAGGTAATATGGTATGACTTTCATAGATGTTGCACTCGTATTAAATAAGGATTGAAATAAATTGACAGGTTTGATATAAGAATATCGAGAGCCCCAAGATTCTGCAGATAAAGCTCCCTAAGGGGCCATCCATCATTCGCGCGCTTAGATGGTCCAGGGGGCGACGTATGCTAGCAGCAGCACATCGGTGCTGCAGAACGTTTCTGCTGTACCCACGGCAGAATGCAGTATATGACCACAGTGTTTGGGCTAGATCCTCTGCAGGTGTTGCAGCAGATCCTCAATACATTTTGGAGGAGATCCTCAATAGAATCCTTATGGGTTAATGCTATGTTGATTCAATTTCACTCTCTATTATCAAGCACTTTTTGCTACATTGCCCACATCAAACATTGAAGATATTGAATAATCATCGCAATTAGGTGCATTCCACGATACACAAATGAGCTGCTACAAGGGGAGGCTATCGTCCAGCGTAGACCAATGCATTATTGCAGAAGTGCAACTGCCTTCATATTTTGCAGAACAATGGTCCAGTGCTTCGTTACATGATCGGGTTGATGTAGTCACGAATATCCAATGATCAATTGTAGTGAATTTCACTGATATCTCGTGACACAAGCAAACTATCGCACCATGATTTATGCAATCTGCTAGGCAAGCGGAAGTTACTGGCATAAGATATTGCATCAGTTGGCACCTCCGCTTAATGGAGCCATCTACGAATTTTTCATTGTTAACAATAGGCATGTTGTCCATCTTGATGTCTTACCGGCCGTGCTACTAAGCAACTCCCTATCAGCCCTAAATGTGATGGATTTTATCAGTTCTGGTTAACTAAAAAATCACCCATTGGCTTAACGTCCAGCTTTCAACGACGTCAGATGATTTCAATCCCAGTCTTATGTAATTCGCCGCAAAGAATCAATATAATCAGGAAAGCGGATTTAAGGGCATGTTGCTTTCTGGCAGCAAAATTAACATGTTAGGAAACTCTCTGTAACGATGATGCATAGTTTTGTCACAAACTGAGACTGGAAGTCATGATGATTTGAAGAGTAACACGAGTTTTATGTGACGGTTGTTCTCACCATACGTGCCTCAAAGCATGTACATACACAAATTGCTCGATGCTATAAAGCACTATATCCTCGCAGAATAATCCTTTCACATGATGCGTCATTACAGTCTAAATGAAGACAACTTTGCCAATTTAATAGCATTCACTGAACGTATTCGCACGAATTATTTGTCTTTTGGGTTTCATGTCTAATAAGTAAAAGAGCACATCTGACAACTGACCGGATTTTATGCACGGATAATGGATAGACTGTGATCAATGTGTTCATGTGTATCTTTTAACTAAGAGTTGTAATTTGTTGAGTTTATTGCAGTTATTACGATCCCACTTACATGCATCGTAATGATTCCTGTGTATTATGTTCATTTTCTTCTGCAAGAGTACAGTAGGCACTATTTCAAATAATAATTAATACTTCTCAGACACAGTTCTGTATTGATATCATAACGTATAGCTGATTCTTCCTTTGCACATGTCCAGGTCAGAAGCATCGTTAGACATCGAAGAGTTTAATGCAACAACGAGAGTATAATTTTCAAAATTATGTATCTTCTTAACAACTCAGTCATGATATTTTCCCAATATATATGCAGCCAAGAAGGTAGCCTCTGTACTGCAGGATAGATAAGAAGAAACAACTTTATTTGATTGTTTTGCTCCGCTAATCAGATGTACACACACACACACACACACACACACACACACACACACACACACACACACACACACACACACACACACACACACACACACACACACACACACACACACACACACACACACACACACACACACACACACACACACATATATATATATATATATATATATATATATATATATATATATATATATTTATATTTATATATATTGCTCTATTTACATATAAACATATATGTATAGACATATGTGGATAAATATGCATATATATATTCATATATACATTTATATAAGTGTGTGTATATGTATGCATATATGTACTAAAATATATATATATATATATATAAATAATATACATACACATATATATATGAATATATAATATAAATATATATATAAGCCACAAACGGGTGAAATGTAAGCTGCCATGAAGAAGATTTTCATGATGTTTATTCAGAGTTCTTCGCTATTTCAGTAACTGCAAAAACAAGACAGTAAGGGTGATATAAGCATTGTCCATTTATAGGCGACGTGTATATATGTGTGTGCGTGTATATACATGTATATATATATATGTATATATTTATATATATATATATTTATATGAATAAATTAAATTTATATATATAGATATATATTTATATGTATATATATATATATGCATATATATATATATATATATATATATATATATATATATATATATATATATATATATTTATATACATATATGTATATATATATGTACATATTTATGTTATTATATTTCAGTATATTTACACGCATACAGACATATATATATCCAAATATATATATTTTTTTACATGTATTATACACACCTATGGATATAAATACATATATATATAAAATACAATTATGCATATATATGTGAATATTAATATATATATATATGTATATATATATAAAAACATATATATATATTTATATATATACATATATATATAAATACATATGCATATATATATGTATATATATTTATATATGTATATGCATATATACACATATATATCAATATATATGTATATATAGAAAGGGATATACAGAGATAGATATATGTATATAAATAGATTTATTTACATATAGATAAAGATTTATAGAGATAGAGAGATATCTAGATATAGATACCCTAAAGAGAGATATACTTATAGAGATAGAAATATAGAGATATTTATCTAGCTAGAGAGAGAGAGAGGAGATATAGAGAGAGATGTATAGGGAGAGAGATATATCTAGATCTATTTACAAATTTTATAGTTCTATATCTATATATATATATATATTTATGTCTATATATATTTATATATATATAAAATGTATAAATCTATATATATATATATATATATATATATCTCTCTATATATATATATATATCTATATATATATATATATATATATATATATATATATATATATATATATATATATATATATATATATATCGGGGCGGAAATGAAAGTTTGGCGCATTTTACTAGCGATTGCGGCCTTTGTTGTTAATAATATTTCTAAATACCAATAAAAAAATCTTATCAAGAAAATTGTATCTGAGAAAAGGATAATGCATAACGTCACTTGAAGACCACTGATTGAGTTACAGCCGTTCTGCAGCTTGCAACTAATTAAATATCAGTACCCACATATTGGAACGATTATTCAACGCAGTAAATCTCCCAGATGGACCCTCAAGTGTCAATTTGTATGTAAAAAAGTTGAATTCAAAAAGGGGTAAGCCAAAAGCGAAATATGCCATCTATTTCCACTGAATTGAGATCAGGTTAGTTGTACAAGCATAACGGGGTCAGCGGATTCAGTGAAGTTAGTGGGAAAACAGGGCACGACCAGAAGGGAAGCGCCTTTATAGCTTTATTGTTAACGTGCCAAACTGCCTCACTGGTAGTAGATAACCCGATGAACATTTAGAATAGAGCATTAAGACAGCGTCAATGTTATGCAGGTACAACGAAAGGCACTAGGTTGGGCGGGTTCGAAGGGTTTTAGGCTTTATTTCTGGAGGACAAATGACATCGGCAGGTGTTGGCGCTGAGCCGATACTTGCAGATAATTGAAGCTGTTCAGAGTCAGTAAAGCTAAAAAAGGTGATTGTGTGGAAAGTGATTCCACGATAAAACGGTTTATCAACTCTCTCTCTTTGCAAAGCAATATGAATTGCTTCCAAAGTACATCATCTGATACCGATTAATAGATTTTAGAAAGCCTTTCTTTTATGTTTATATCACGTTGAGGGTATATAGTCATGCTTGAAAGGCATATTCCAGTCGTGGCCTAATAATTATGGTATACATTACTATACAAACACCTTTGGAGCAAACTGTTTGCCTTTAAGGCAATAGAACTAAATTGTTTATTTGAATTATTTTAAATGCGTGGAGCCGGAATAATATTTAGTTGGAGTAATTGATAGCGGCACACGTGGGCATATCAAAGATAATAGCATTACACTTGCAGTCAGACAAACGACATTTTAAAATACCCAATTTGCGGTTCTGCTATAAACGATATGTACGAAGCGTCATTATTGATAGGTCATTCAAAAGCATGCTAAAAGCTAATTATGAATTGTTCATAACACAATGATTAGTTATCACCAAGCTGCACTAAGCCGCGCACAAGCACTAACATGGGTGTCAATAATGCGTATTACCATTCAGTTATGAGCTGTATCAACGCCTATGTGGTAACTGAGGCCTGTAATAGGATAATCTGCTACAATTGCCAATGTTATATGCTATGTCCAGAACACCAAGAGAGTCTGGGGAACAGCGCGTTGACGCGTAAAAGTGCAAATACATTGGCTTGATAGATTAAATGAACCCGGGTGAGCACTAGCGTTTGTTAATTGAGGGGACCCCTCCGAGGTTTGTGTCATCTGGTAGTATGCACATGCAAACTGCATATAAATCAATATCAGCTCGTAAATAGCTGACCTTGCCAATTATTCAAAGTCTGTGTATTACATATGTGCATTTTTCTCTGAATAATCATTGAGAACTTTCTGGAAAAACCCTACAGAGTAAATAATGTTCCCCATATGTATTGCCCCATTTAAAGCACACAAATATTACAAAGGAACAAAGAATACAACCGATGCTTTGTTAGGTAAATAACGTCAGCCATTGAGTCGTAGATTTGCATCAGCGCATACCATTAACACGAAAAGGTTGCTGCTGACGGGGTAGAACGATGCAATCATTAATGCGTCGGAAGCAAAACATTCAAGTATAACAAAAGCTGGACAACGGTGTCTACCAATTTTATCTCAATGCTAACAGGCTATAAATATTTGAACGCGTTCGGAAATTAGTATTATAGTTGCAGTGGATAGATCTAGAGGTAAAAGAGCGACGCAATGACGTATTTTATTCGACTAGTTAATTTACGGAATTTATAATTTACATTACGTGAATTGATTTCGGTACTTCATATAACATTGCATTGCATCACACCATTTAGTACAGCCGGTATATGCAGCTGAAGGCATACAATTCATCTCACCCATAAGCTCGGTGCTCTAGTTTTACCCACTTTTCCTAACAAACATTTTTAAACGGTGCATAACGACAAAACTATTCGACCTATGTCAGCTTTCAAACAATTAACAGTGTAAGCGGAAAATGTTAATCAATGTAGATCTAGAAGATTTGTTTCTTTTGTTAAGCATAATATTTGAACAACCCACTTGTTTGCAATACGATTGACAACAGCAGAGCGGTATCACTCTCCTTGCTGCATCATGTTGCCATGCTACGACCATGTTATGCTACTGCGCGTTGCAACATATTCTTGTATTTCGTATAGACAAGCACATTTCTTCGTGCTGAATGTTTTCCATTGGTAACGTACAATCCGTGTGTGGAAGATATCCAGTGGCATTATGCCAATAACATACTATAAACTAGCGGCAAATTTCATTCAAATGGCGATATGATGAGAATGAATCTCCCATGAGCCGTTTGCTTTGAAGTTATATATCTTAGAGCTTTGATGGATATGAGATATTTGAAAAGCTTCCATCGAATGTAAGCAGTAAAATGTTGTAAGTACCGTGTGTAATATTTACAACACTCTACTGATACAAAAAATAGGATAAAGTCATGCTACTCTGGCTCTGGGCTATATCACAAAATATGCAACGTCGGTATTTATCAATGATCCGGCTGCCGCAAACCTGACTAAAACATCTTACGGCATAGATGTGTTATTGGTACGTTATATTCAATCACCATGACACCTAAACGGATATCACATCACGCAATACCTTCACCCATTGTTCTCAGTTCTTGTGCAGAATAGCTCTCACTCTTGAAGTGCATCGTGTTTGATGAAGCTTGTCTGCTGCTGCAAAAGATAACATTCAACCTCTATGCAATCAAAGATTATGTTAAAATTTATGTTTCTCATGTGTTGCAAAAATATAACTGTGGGTTCAAGTAATTAAGACATCATGCATCCAAACTAAATTGGATTTGTTATGATGACGTTCAATCATGATGGTCCGCCGTTATACAGCTTCTGTCCAAACACTACATGCGGTAAGGGACATGTTGCCAGCTTCGGCTCTTTTGGTGCTTGTCAAGAAGAGCAACAAATGCGCCATCACCGCCTATCAACTGCTAGTGCAGAAACATTTTTCCGCGTATCGGTATCAGCGTATAACGCATTTGCTAACAACACAATGATACAAGAATTCTGTGGTGTGTAATGTTTTCAATCAATAGCCTAGTTTTGAAATAACGACTACGCAATACATAATAAATGTACCAGCCACATAAAAGTGAGGCACAGCCTTTCAAATTCGCCAAGCCAGTCATTATTGTGATAAATGTTAACCGTACATCCCTGCTCAACTTTGCACTATATAACACGTAACGTGAATACGATTAGATTTAACTCCCAACCGCTCAAAGATATAAGGCAGACTAAACGGAATGTTTTAACCTTATGCATTGTAAACGCAGATTGGCGAGATGGCAGTCCGTATTTTGAAAAACATTTTATTCGCATATTTGAATATAATAGTCTAATTGTCGCAACAAAGACGTGACGTTATGTTGATCGCCAAATGTCTATGCGTTAAGACATATTCCTACCTGACTACATGAAGCATTCCGGGGATTATTGCACACACAAAATCACTTATTAATTTTCGTGCTTTGTTTACGTAAATGTACAAGGTATTGTAAACCAAATCGGATTGTCAAAAGGGTGAGGGCTTACCAAAGTAATATTGCCTTTCCATTCGACTTTACAAATTTATGACAATCCCACGCATTAAAACCCGCTACGGGGCAAAAACCTAATTTGGCCAAGGAAATGAAGCCGTGTTCGTCTACTGGATTGATGTCACTGATGCACCCAACAATACAGCATTGGAGATAAAATCAAGAATACAAAGTGAATATACCTTAACTGTGCAACGATATAGCTCCAATTTGCTACCGTCCAGACCGGAATTAAACGCATGCATATATCTTCCCATTTATATATTCCCCTACATAGTTCTTATTGTATTTTCGACAGAAGCACATTAACCCTTAACCACATTTCAAATGAAATGTGCTCATTTGAAGCATTGGTTGTCCGGACTTTGTCTCAGTAATAGGTCACGCTCTGGGAATGACTACCATGGCGTAGATTTTTAGTGGCATGGAACAACCCATGTACTCAGTGTTAGGGGATAAAGGAAATAATTTGCTGTTTGTGGCTCTACTCTTTGGGGTTAAGATTAGGCATAAACTACAATGACATCATCTATATCATTGAAAACCATCTGCCTTCTATAAATCTGCCTTTCGTAGACATGCAAAAGCTTTGCCACCGATTCAATGCATCCTAATTTTGTCACCTTTCATCGTTATAAATTCTTTGAGCATGTCCTGTCAAGTGTCCATGCTTGCTTACTGTTTTGAATTGAACCAAAACAATTCAAGCTTCCTAGGTCTATGGTGCAATGTTTCAAATTTGCACGTATTCATTTGTCTTCTACACCTCGATCCTGAGGTAAGTTACTGCAGTAAGGTATCTGTTGTTTGAAAAAAGTACAACACTCAATGTGGATATAAATGTCCACAAAGTCGTCAAAGTCGTCAATGCTGATACCTTTCAAGCAGCAATGACAGGTGCAAACCAAGAAGACGATGATTTATTTTTGCATTTTCACTCAGTAGTCAATATTAAGTCCTGATTATAAGCTTGAACTAGTCAATAATGAACACGAAATGCATGCGATTGACAAGTAACGGGTACAAATGTAGACATCAAGTGGTGTACCCTAAGATAACTAGATATATTTCCGTTTACTACAGTTTTGACCGAATATCAGGACCATGTCATATGCGGATTCACGTCGGCGCCTGACACTGGGAAATTAAACCAATGACCGTGATATCAATGTGCATTAACTCCAACAGCGTATGTAGCCGGAATGCACCTGCACTTTGGAATGCTCTCATATGGTAAATCAAAGCTAAATGCCTCACATTTTTTGCTGCTAACCTGAATTTTCATACAGAGGCATGAGTTGTTTACACTAGGTGAAAAAATGGATGCTTGCACAACCAAAGGCAATTATTGCAGCTTTGTTCATGAATCCTACCACGACAGGGAACCATAATCACAGGCTGAGTAATGTAACCATGTTCTCTTCACCCTACAAAACAATTATCAACCTTACAAGTTTGCTTATATTAAGCACAGAATTGCTCTCCACGAAATATGAGGCAGCCGACATTCGGTCTATATGCCGGAAGATTGGCAGACATTTTTAGCTTAACCATCTTGATTCGCCAAGATTCATATCCATATATCACTATTAACATACATTCTGAGATGTCTGACGAGTGATAGTTGCTACGTTAATGTCATATGTCAAGATTGAACAATACAGGCTTCCCAACAATACCCATTGGCATAGTTGTTTACCTATATTAAAGGATTAGAAGTGGAAGCAACGATTTAATCTAATTCCTAAGGGTGAGACCACAAAAGAACCATTACCAAGGCAATCTTATACGACCTTTCCATATCTCCAATGCCCATATTCGTTCTGTTGCATGGCACAGTCGGTGATAACTATTTGCCCACATACTCGAACCATTCTGGTGACATTAATTTCTAGTTGATTGTTCTACTTCACCAGTGACGTCAACAATGTTTGCAACATAAGTTCAATTATTAGAAAACTACGAGTCGGTATACATTTATAAAACTTGCTACATCGGGTAAATCCGAAGATAACAATGTTGTGCTGCCAATTTCATCATGGTCGATCTTACGGCGAGCCACAGCATCATGTAATATATTGCTCAAGCACACAGCAAAGAGTGACTGGCGTTAAGAGGGCTCACTCCAACAAACTGTGGTGATTATGAAAATACATGAAATACACGTCAGTCAATAGTGTATAAAGATGCCTGACTGTAGCAATTTGACCACTTCTCAATAAAAGGGCTGTGACTCATGCAGTGAATTGCAACAAATGTGCTCTCATATATATTGGATGCTGAATTAGAGATTGCGTGATAACTACCAATGAACAGAGATTACAGATTACAATGCACAATAGGCTGGGTAGCCTGGAGGGTATGGATATATTAAATGACCCCTCCCCCTTCAATCCCATCATCATCTCAACCCAAATCTGCCCCAATCATTCTCAGTCGGACGCCTCGTAGCTTTGATGCGAAGGCTAACTTTGAGATTGGCCATTAGTTCTCAAGTGTGTTTTTGTCTTGTGAAGATTTGTTGAGAAGTGGAATAATATCCAGTGCAGATTCTAGTAAGTCAGGGGAAAATCCTGTTGATTATGATCTGTTGATCATACTTGTGAGAATAGGGGCAAGTTGCTGAGTATTTTCCTTCGCTAATGATGTTAGAATTGGGTCCAGGTCACACTGTTAATTAGGACATGATAATATTGTCTGTGTGCACTCGTGCTCTGTTATAAGCACAAATTGGTAAAACGAACATGCAGTCATAGTCAGACCCTCGGATATTGGGGTCTGTTTATATGATATGAAGCAATTGATCTTTTCTTATTTTATCTATGAAGAACTCACTGAACTTGTTGACCATAGATTCAATATCCAATTCAGGCAGTTGTGACTCTAGCTTGCCCACCAGTTGCTAGCATCTCTGTGAATCCGAAGGTGTGTTTTTCTCCAGAATCTCACTGGCTGTCTTCGGTTTTGTTTTGCTGTGCAAATCTCAGATGAGTGTGACGTTGCAGGTGTTTTCAGGCACGAATGCGTCGCCATTTCGGAATGGTATAGTATCAAGATTGATCGATTTCAGCTGTCTATAGGTAAAAAAACGTCTTCTTGGAATTCTTAGGCTTTGTAGCAGAAGTTTGTGAGAAAACGCGGAACTGATCATGTTATCCATAATCCAATGAACATGTAGAAAGAACATGTGATCTTGAGATCTTGTACGAAGTAATTCTGAAGTGTGGCCGTATCTATTTCTGGTATTTTCCACATGGAAATGGAAGTAATTCTGAAGTGTGGCCGTATCTATTTCTGGTATTTTCCACATAGAAATGGAAGTCACAGACTATTAAAAATAATTCTAGGGCCATTGTCAAGCTTTCGAGAATTGCTTATTTCTATATTGTACTGTTATTATAAAACCTGTGCCAACATCTTTTGATATCCGAGGGTGGTGTAATATATACTAGCCATATAGCAATAGGGCAGCGGTAATAACTGTATCTGCTGCATCACGGCATAACCAGTCTCAGTTAATGCAAGGAAATATATGTTCTGGTCTGTTATAATCTGTATATCCCTTCCCTTGCAGCAGACAGACCGTGAGTTGAGTGAACAATCAAAGAACTTCTGAGTTTTGCAATCAAACTGCCTCATATACAGGTAAGCCTCTTGTCGAACCCACGTTTTGAAGCATGCTGAAGCGGTGATTTCATAAATGAGCGCGGAAATGTTATTTGATACACTAACCTAACGATATACTACACTATGTTGCCCTGATTTACCTCCTCAAATATAATTGGCTGCAGGAGTGGAATGTCTTCTATCAAGCCATTATACTCACTACTCCGGCAAAACTTTATCTAATTCCTTTCAATTTCTCCAAGAAAAAGATCGATTGCTCATCACTGTATATATATACATGAGCTCTTATTCCAAAAAGTTTCATAAATCATTTTGATTTTGGAATAACATCCGCGTTCTTGGGCCTGATCATTCCGTCATTGCGGCAGCAGCAAGTCCGCACATCTTGCACAAGGTTTGATCCTGTTGTAAATGATAGCATAAACGGGAAGTGGCTATTCCATACTCAGCATTTATATCAATCCACATTTGCATAGTTATTGCTCTGTGGCTGATTGCTTTAAGGATGGAAAGCATTGGTTGCATAGGAATGCTTACAAGCGACGTATTCACCGTATTGTTCAACTTACTCGAAAAGTGCGTCTCAAGCTACAGGCATTGGCAAATACTTGGGAGAGAGCAAAATCTACTTGAGTACTGTTAGCAGTTAGTTGCCAGTAACTAAAACTATGCCCATTTCGGAAGGATACTACGGCTGTTATAATTCAGTTAGGAAATTAGTCCTACGTAGCCTATTTGTTGTTGAGGATGGCGCAAGCAATATCAGCAATATTTAAATTAATAACGACGGAAAGCACAATAACAAAAGTGGCATATATCTCCAATTGAAATAATGCTGGCAGTTAGAATCCTGCCACAAAGGTTAACAAGTACTGTGACAAAAATTAGCGAATCTATAATTGTGAAGTATCATGTTAACTAGAATGGCTTTATAACTTGAACACAACTAAATTTCTCGAAGATCTATGGACACTAGTCAGCAGTATAAAAAAATTCACCGCTGAAGCCGAAGAAATGGGCTCTTATGATGCAGTATTTCGTGGAAAAAACCCACGAATACTATAACATAGCAGGTATTTGCTTTGGTGATTATCACCTCACATACCGCACATCTTTTCGAGAGACATAGAACAACCGCAGACAAATATTTAAATAACTGTTTCTTCCGGTTTTTACCAGCTCAAAAGTAGCCCAATTAAACACCTGATGTCGACTGAGACTTTGCTCTACTATTTAAGTACAAGGGGAAAGTGAACCAACGCGCCCGTGTACAAAATGCTACACGTGCCACCAATTCATCATGCCAGTGTGTCTGTTCGGTAGCAAAAATTGGTTTTTCTATGCGGTAAGGTTGAATGCATTACCACTCAATAAGTTAATTAAACATTCGCTCGACTGGTCTTGTAAGCTCGCACAGCTGCAAAGGCGTTTACAACAACTAAAAAGCTAAGCTTAGGATAACATTCATCGTCGTCACCTAAAGTCTCCTATGGAGAATACAAGCACTAACAAATACCGAAAACACAATGGTATTAGCAACTCCTGAAAATAACACTGTTAGAAGAAGCTAGATGTGTAAGTTGCGAGTATCTAAATACAAAGGATGAGCATAATTGACAGCATTATAGAAGGCGACTTTCAATTAAATACTCGCCGTTCCGAAATATGATTGCTGCAAAACAACATTCATAATATCAATTTATCCATCATTTTTTACCAATCGCTTCGAGTAATACAATTGCCGCATCTGGTAAATATATTTAAGTTTAGCACATGTTGCCATAATTTCGGTTTATTCACTTAACCTCCAGTGTATTACGTTTCACTCAAAAGGGCGGTTTCGGGTGAGATATCGGTTGGGAGCAGTAGATTGCAGTAATAATTATCATCTAGAACTGGTAAATATATCATGTATGCAGCCTGACGCCGACTAGAACGTGCACTGCTTGTTACAGATGCATGAGAGTATCTGAATACAAAGGATGTGCCAAGTTATTGACAGCATTATAGAAGGCGACTTTCAATTGAATATTCGCCGTTCCGAAACATGATTACTGAAAAACTACATTCATAATATCAATTAATCCATGTCTTTTTTACAATCCCTTCGAGTAAAACAATCTGGTTAATATGTTTAAGTTGAGCACATTCATTTACTTTACCTCCAGTGTATAACTATACACTTATAGGGGCGGTTTATGGTGAGGTATCGGTTGGTAGCAGTAGATTGCAGTAATTATCATCATCTAGCACTGGTAAATAAATCATGTATGCAGCCTGACGCCGACACGAACGCGCACCGCGCGTTACAGATGAATGTATGCTGCTTCATTTGATCCATTATCGCTTTCATGGAAAGTCACACTATATCGATATGGTAACCGCGGCTTGTGACATTCTCATCAATTTGAAAAAAGTGCTGGTTTTCCTGTTTTACACACCATTGGTTTATATGTACACCTGAAGCCCATGCATTAAACACTATGCGATGATTCTGGTATAGCAACGTGGCTGCGAGGCCCTTTGTACATCTCTGCTAGACATTATTTTCAAGCTTTCTTTTGCTGAACTTTATTTTGGCTCTCCATGGCTAAACGTACTTTATCAGCCCTCTAGGCGTATTGCGCTTGCCATATCATGCAATGCAGTAAATATCTTAATGAGCGGAGAAAGACCCTGGCACCATCGTCAGTCCGTCAAATATGGAACATTTCTTGCCGCAAGAATGTTCAATATATCACATACATACATACATACATACATACATACATACATACATACATACATACATACATACATACATACATACATACATACATACATACATACATACATACTACATACAGACAGACATACATACATACATACATACATACATACATACATACATACATACATACATACATACATACATACATACATACATACATACATACATACATACACATACATACAGACAGACATACATACATACATACATACATACATACATACATACATACATACATACATACAGATACATACATACATACATACATACATACATACATACATACATACATACATACATACATACATACATACATACATACATAAAAATACATACATGCATACATACATACATACATACATACATACATACATACATACATACATACATACATACATACATACATACATACAAACATATATGTATATATATATATATATATATATATATATATATATATATATATATATATATATATATATATATATATGCATATATATATAAGTTTATATACATGTATAAATATAAATATATACATGTTTACATATATACATATATATATACATATGTATGTATACATGAATATATATATATATCAATGCAACTGTATATATATACATATATATATGCATGTATATATATACACATATATATATATATAAATGAATATATATATACATAAATATGTACATATATACATATGTTTAAATATCTATATATATATCCATGTATATATATAAATATATTTATATATATTTTAATAAATCTATATAGATGTATACATATGAATATTTATATATGTATATATGTATGCATGTATGTTACACATATATATATGTATGTATATATTTGTATATATATATATTTTATGTATTTCATATGTACTTATATATATGTTTATATATGTATGTACATATATATTTATATATATGTACATATGTTCATATACATTTGCGCTTGTTAATGTATATATATAATAATATATATATATATATATATATATATATATATATGTATATATTTATATATAATATATATATATTTAAGAGAATATATATATATATATATATATATATATATATATATATATATATATATATATATATATATATATATATATATATATATATATATATATATATATATATATATATATATATATATATATATATATATCGCTATTCATCGGCTGATTCATTGGTCGCACCAACCATTAAATAACGCATAAGACTGCCCCACAGTTGTTTAATGTACCACATATTCGAACGACGCAATTATTCCTTGCACAAAGGAGATATACCGATAGCGATTCATCAACAAGGCATGATGATACTGTCAACTTCAACCAGGTGTAATACTCAAAGTTACTCAGCCTGTTATAAAGCTTAACAATAGGTTATTTTATTTATATTCATATTTGCCTTAAACACAATAGAGATGTACTTGATAGATGTGTAGCTGATATGCCGATGTATGCAGAATTATAGAACATTACAACGATAATGTTGATTAATTGATAATATATTAGCGCCCCTAAGATAAGCTGATGGTCACGGCACATTGTCGCATACATCATTCAAAATAATGGCGATAATCTAATGATCGTTAATTTCCATTCGAAAACGTATTAGCACCTGATAATGCTGCATTGAAAGTGGCACAATTGCCATTGACTATACTTATCAAATCATTGACATTAGTGTTATATTTTAAGTCTTAACAAGCATGCTAGCTTCACATGCTGCTACAAAAAAAATCGTGCCCTGCTTGCATTTATCACATTGAAACAGCAGCTGTGTTACAAAGATGTCGATGATACAGCCATTCACACCCCGAACCCCAATAGTTACTTGCATTCACTAATCAAAGACAGTGCCTAACGAGGCAAGTTATCAAATTAACAAAAGATGCTGCAGGGATGCCATGAAACGGAGCTTAAAATGTAATTTACGACTTCTAATTGAAAATGTAGTGAGCAGAAAAAGGATACTGTGGGGAGAACTATAGATTGATTGATAAGAGGAGATCGTCAAGGATATTCAAGCTTTCTCCGTTAGAAATGAGTCAATAATACATAATTGTGTTGATATGAAATTCATTATGCTAAACGTTTGAGGTAATATGGTTTTGTCAGGATATAGTGGAGCCGCCTAAAAGCTGCACCTACAACTGGATGGCACTGACTTCTACGTTAATATAGTTTTCCAATCAAATATATTGCAAGTCGTAGTTCGTCTGATATTTATTTCAGAAATTCACTGTCAGCGGCAATATAAGGATTGAAGATTACCAAGTGTTATCGATTCCAGAACCCGTATTGTTCTGGTGCTAGATTTACTAAACATATAATCAACTATGCACTGTATACTGTGTCTTATGCTCGGTTTTGTGCGCCGCTGGAAATTACATAAAGCATTCTATATTGCCAACGTATCAGAAAACAAGCTATATTCCGGATACTTACATTCAAAGGCGTCCCGATGCCAGCCCGGATACAATAACAGCCGATTTACACCTAACGAAGCGACATCCATATGTTTTAATCCCTTGTTATTAGAAGCCTGGCAGCGATTCTGTTGCATAATGTAAAGGACCGTAATAGTATACAGCAAAATATTTATATTATGTACAATGGCGCAATAAACAATAAATGACTGGAGTCCAATCTGTTCAATAGAAAATGTTGCCGCAATGTAAATTGTATTGTTCGCATTTTCAAAAGCTATCATCTTGCTCTACATTTTCATTGATTTATATTGAAGTTATATCGCGGCTCAATGTCACTAAAAATCAACCAATAACAATTAATACCAAACTTGTATCGCATTTGTTATCTGGTTACCAAAGAGTTCGTTTTCAGTGATTCATATAACCAACGTTCCATACTGAGATCCTTGTGTACACATATGAAATTAACAGATGTTACTACTCAAATGCAATACCCTTATATAAACTGAAATGAACATGCTACGCCCAATATAAGAATAAACGTGAAGTAAAGGCGACAATATCAAAAACTCATGCCACATAAGCTTCAAAAGTGGTCACACGTTTGCTCAGTTACTTGCTCTAACAACTATCAGCAATTACTGCAAGTGTTGATGCTGGCACTGCTGTACTTATCTTCATGGTAAGCTTCAATTGCCCGCTCATGTGGTCCACAAGGTTGTGCAATAGTTACTTGCTCTAACAACAGGCAGCATTTACTTGTTAAGTGTTGATGCTGGCTACAGTACTAATGGAGTCGCATCTTTTGATGTTCATTGGGGCATAATCATATGCGCACAAGGCGACAGCGCCGTATAACAATATTATTAATGCTCCAATATCCCTCTCATCCGATCAACTGATCATATTCCATATAAAACAATAAGAACGGAGATGTGCGAAGAAAACCTGATTTATGGATACAAGCTTATACGCCTATTGACATCTGTTCAGTGTTCATTTTAGGTGTATTATGTATTAGGTAGGACGCAGCGGCCGAAAAATATGAAAAAGAGGTATTTTCATTCCACACACGCAATATCTTAAGTGTGCCCTAAAAAGAAATCTTCATCCACTTGCAAAACAATACCGTAATTGATGATGTTTAGCACAAAGCCACAGCTACCAATGCATTCTTATACCTCACACGATAGATTGCTTACAACAACTGAGAGCACCGAGCTGTTAAAACGTCGGCTTTTGTGAAATGGAGATTTTATATTCAAATCGGGAATCCCATTTGCGCGTCCGCTTAATCAGGTTACGTATCGTTATCATTGCACGATATATCACACGAGCGCGTGCTAAAACCAAACAACCCGGCCCAAAATGTGCTGCATGGTTATTACGTTAGGTGCGGCTGGTGAACGGTGCGTCATTCAAGAAGAATCATAACATCGGGGATTCCATTGTCATCAGCCAAAGAAACCGACAGCCAATGCTGCAAATATAAGAAGATTCATAGCTACGGAGTTATGCGTTTACTGTAAATCTTTCAAACTACATTACATTTAGTTATTCATTCGTTAATTTTGTAAAATGTCCAAAGCCAGGTCCCTGAATGCACCGATGTCAGATTAAGCTGCCGGCAAACTCACTTTCACTCTTTAACAGTGCAATTACCAAGAAAATACCATTGTATGGCAATAATCTTCGTTGTATGGATTTGTTTGCTCCTGCTACAGTGTTGTAGTAATAAATTAGAAGCATGTCTGATGGTCCTCTCAAGGTAAGGCCTAGAGAAGCATGATTATTGGGGATCGACAGATGTACGTCGAAGATATAAAAGATATGTTAGACATTACACAGTAGACGTTGGCGAATTCTGTTTCATGTCTCATAAACAATCATACCAATGAACATAGGACCATCAAACAGTCACGAGGAATTTCATATGACAGCATTATCGGATGCTGACGAAAATTGTTTTGTAATAGATGTAAGGTTATGATGCATAAACAGTCCCACGACTATCCATGATATTTAAGAATGATAAGCAATGGTTGAATACCAAACGTCCTTATGATTTCCAATGAACCTTAACCAATCCTTTAAAAACACCCATGGTTGCTTCATTGCATTTTAGCGATCGCTGTTTTGAATGCATATTTGTGTATATCAATGGAACGGGAGCTTATGTACTGATGATGTTTTAAAATCCTATCGTGACCTTGTCATTTCTATGAAGAATTATCTCCCCACATACAAAATTAATTAATTGCCCTATTGAATATCATTCTAATTATATAGGTTGAGGAAAGTCACCAACAATTGGTTGTTTCTGTTGTTAAAAGTGGCATGGCTATAAACACCATTTGAATATTTATGGAAGCATTAGGCGATCGAGCTCGCTAATTTATGACCTGAGCAACTGCTAAATCAACATGAAACAGAGTCGCGCCATTGATTAATGATTTCGTCATCTCGCCGTTCAGTCATGCAGATTTCGTTTTTACTTCGCGCCATTCTATGAATTTGAATGACCTGAATGATAATATTGATCTATAATGAGCACTGTTATTACCTATAATAGAACTATTTAAAAGGCTCACAGAGACTATCGTTAGCAAAACCGTTTTAGTTGTATAGTATAACTAACTTACCAATTCAGTTTAATGATGTAGGTAGCCTCTCACTAGCTCTACATTTTGCTTTATGAATACAATATTAATTTTACATTAACGTTGTTGTGTAAGCAATACACAGCAATGACTTATACCGCGTAAGTTCATTTGTTTCTAACTATAATGAACACATACTGCACTTTTTGGCAATACAATGCTCTCTGCAAAACTTTGTATGGGACAAGCAGGACAAAGCATGTTATAAACAAAAAAATGTATATTACATGCAGCAAGCGACCTGGAGTAACGTACATATAAAATGCAAACATATAGGAAGCACAATAGCAATTGTTTCCATTTCCTCCATTTAACTTTAAATCAAGTTGATTTTCTTCCTTTATTTACATCAACTTAGGAGGTAATTAAATGGTTGATCTTAAATATATAGCTGCTGTTTAAAAATGCATGAAAGCATAAATGACTTGTTAATCAGGTACCTTGGTACTAACCATTGTTTTATTGTCCACCAGACCGCGAGAGGTGGGATGAAATTAACCTCATCATGTGATATCTGAGTCTGTTTAGCAATAAGAAAAGGCTTTTATCTCAGTGATAATAGTGGCTGATGCGAATTCATGTTGATGTGGGCAAACATAGAATAGATCGTTATTAAATCTGCTTAAACGTGAGTAACTTGCAATAGCATCTATTTGCATGCCGTTCGGTATCGCACAAGAACTCGGAGGTATGCTTTCTTAGTCTGTGTACAACTAGAACATATACATCCCTCGATGATTTGCGTCTATGTGCAACATGGGATTTTTATTAAAGAACGGCAAAAGATTATCTTATGACGTCAACGCCAACATTCGGATTCCCGCTCACAAAGCCTCGATATTGCTGTAGCACCCTATGCTCGATATTGATATGCGTAATGGTTTCGTGTTTTTGTATCACACACACCAAAACAAATAAAGAGCAGTTTATAGCCAGTTTATAGTCCACTTGACAATTACAGATGACCCCCAAGCAACAAACTCTTAACAGTGTAAATATATACATACAAATCCACTAATATATGAAATGAAGATAATACATTATGATGCCGAAACACATTATGATAAAATATTATGTACATAACTCTGACCTCTGTTCTGTGACATTTCGCCCTCGAATGAGTAAATATCATAAATACATTTTTAAAATATCATGATACAAGCACCTTTGGTCTCTTGATTTCTAGTTCTCATCCGACGTCACATCTTCAAAGGAAGATCATCGATGTGTTCCCTGTTTGGGGAGGAGCACACGAACCACGATTCTCGCCACAATCAACTTGCTGTTTGAATTCCAGCCATTGTCCATGTAATCCTAGCTGCAGCCACCACGAAGTTACTTCTTGGCATCAACACAACTGTGATAATACTCTCAACAGTTCTCATCAGTCTTTAAGAGACATGGAGTCTGCATCCTGATGCCTCTTGCCATTCCTATGGACAGTTCTTATGTTGTATTGACTTAACAGCTCATCTGATTCTATGGATCCTTAAAGTTCAAGTAAACTTTATCCCCATGCGATACCGTATAAATTGAATTACAAAAGTCGCAATTCTTTTCTTGTGACACTATAACGCTGCTGAGTTTTATCAAGCATTTTTGAGGCATAAGCTTTCATATTCTCTTTGCATCAATCACTACATTAGAAGAGTCATTATATAGGATAAATTGTCTCTCGGGCATAGTGGTGCTAAAGTAGAGCCATTACACAGAGCCTCCTTGAGCTTAACAAACTTCAACACACAGAGAAGTCCAAACAAACTCTGCACCTTACTTTGCCAAATTGGTTAGATGACGGTAATGACACAGCCATTTAAAAAGCTGCACAGCTCTATCTAGTGATGAGGCCTTCCAATTCTTAACAAATTCTATTATCTATGGATTAGGTTTCAATACTTTTTTCCCCACTAAATGGTCTGAAAACATTGGCTGTGGCTGGAGGATTTCACACTTAGATGTCTTCAGCTTTGATCCTACATTTTGTTCAATCTTATGAAAACTTCTTCTACCCTTGCCAAATGTTTCTCATAACATGAGCTGAAAATAGTGATATCGTCCAAATATACCAGCAAGGTTTTCCACTTCAAAACCTCTGAATATCAACCGCAAACACCCCTGAAATATCTATTACAAGCCCCAAAGCATAGTATATTCAAACAGTCATTGCAATTCGCCATATCTGATCCGTAATTCTGACATTGAACAGTTGAATGAACTTTTGTTTTCGGTAGCTGTTTACAAGCAAAAACATTAACATTTAGATTGAGTTAACGCTTAACAGGACGGTCGTTCTCAACAGTGATAAGATCCATAAATACACTCAATGGTCCAAGTGAGGTAGCTATGGGCATTGATGTATTAACAGGATAACGTTATATGGAAACCCGCTTAGTCCTGTTGTTTAACGTAACCCACACACACAAATATATGTAAACAGTGTCTATGAACCCAGCCACATCCTTGAGAGGTGTTCATCATTCTTTGTCATTCCATGAACCTACTTCGCAGCTATGACGGGCGTACGTGGCAACTTAACTCCCTTAATCAGTACGTTTCGTGGTTGACAGTTATCAATATCTCAAACAGTTGTTGCACGGTTACATTGCAGGTACTGGTTGGATTGACATGCGTTGTAATTGTATTCCCTCATCCTTTATACGAGTGAATATATGTTGTGTACTGGTCCAGGAATGCTAAACCAGTTTTGCATGACAAATCAGGCCTTATTCACGCACGTAACAAAGTTTAATTATGTAAGATTACAATCAATAATTTACGGTACACAAGTGCTTCTTTGTGTTTGACAACTAACAAAGATATGCTCACGTAATGATTAGGATCTATCTACGCATCGGGGGAGCGCGATTTGTTGGAGGAAATTTTGTGTTGCTGAGGTCGGGGTCTCACATGCCTGCATCCAGATTACGTAAGAATCATCTAAACAATTTAGGCACATAATTGCTGTTGAATCGTTAAATGACGAGCATGCAACTGTATCAGTGTGAAATATACAAAGCGGACGTATCAGAAGGTCCGTTGTGAAAACGACACTAGATAGAACAAAAGAGAAAGCTAGCATTCATTCGGCAAGTGACGAAGCTTGGATCACTTGCTTCTTTCACACAAGAAGATGCATATCAATCAACATAACCACCGTTGATGGATCACGTCCATCTGAGCTATTTGACCTGATGTAGTTTATGAAGCGCGCTACGAGGGGACAGATTATTTATAGCGACCGACCATATTAGGCACTGATCGTATACGGTATGTTCACAACGTCCATGTAGTTTAGCTAATGACTTTCTCGGCGATCATTATAGTTAAATTATGAACAGCAGAATTGTATAGCATCAAACGCAATAATTTGGTTCACAAATTAAGAAATCATTCAGTTTCTAAAAGCAATTTAGGTTCAGCAATGCCATTGATGTAGATGACGGGCAAGTAACCTTCCACTTTTACTAAATATGCGTCATTGGTACGGCGGTATTCGGTTAAAACTCTACCGGTGCCAATTGCGGCGAATGAACGAATTTAAGGTCACTTGGTAATTATACAACCGGTAGATAAGACATCATTCATTCAACCACGTGTTATTTGCTTAGTTGGCATGGCATGCTGTAATGTAGACAACATGGGCAGGTGCTTTTTTTATGTAAATGGGTTGAGGATTTACAAGAGAGCATAATGGCTTTACATCACACGGCCACATAGGTTCACAAAAGTGCTCATAAGGCATCTGTGTTTTTCTCGTCAAAGATTTATCAAATGAAGCTTTTGTTGCTTGATTGATTGTTCAGTGAGTCTAAGAGTGAGCGACTCACGTTTATGAGTAACAAAAAAGCAGCTAGTGATTTTGCTGAAAAACTAACACTCTGAAGGGTTGGGGTCAGCATCAATCAACTATTGCGATGTAACGAAATGGTTAATTGCTATCGAGTCATAACTTTATTACGACACCTAGTTGAGGTGAAGCTTTGAAAAGGCAACTCATAGCTACACCGGGAACTTAAAATAGACTTTTGCAGTCTTCGAGCAAGTTGCATAGCCGTAATTGACAGAGAGTTATTATTAGGCATTTTCTGTTACAGTGTGCAGAAGTTTTGAGTGTTTGGCTCTCTTTGTTGGGCTTACGGTAAGATACTGCAATGTCATAGTCTATAGATGAAACCACAATAAAAATTATTATGTTCGATACAATGTGAATGATTGATTAATAAAACTGTGTTATGATTATCAAACGTACTCAAACCTGCATATTATACCTGAATCACATCTGTTTTGTGTGCTTCTAGTTATAATAGTTGATGCTATTTCCAAGCAATAGGTGGTCAATTCGATCTACCCTAGGAGATATTTTACTTTAGAATCGAGCATGGTAGACCAATGGAGGACCTACAGCTCCGTGTACTACGTTTGCATTAATGCAACACATCCAGTTGAATTCACGGAAACGTGCGAACTTGCAAAATTTTACTTAGAAAGCAGGTGTATATTATTGGGCGGTTAGACCCCATCAAAAAACAAAACGTTTTGGAACCTTAAATTGACATTGCAGTCTGTGCCTAAAGCATGTTGTTGGGATGCCAGGCTATATCAAGAGTTGCACCAAATTGTTAATTTGCTTGCGCTTAGAACTATCGAGTACCGGAAATGCTTGGTAAGGGCAAGGCCTTAAATTTGCAATAGAGGCACTGCATTATTCTTCACTCATCAAAAGTCATCAAAATTCTGTTCACTGGTCAATTCCCTAATACTTGTGGTAATGATATCCTTTCAATCCGAGCCCAATCGGTGACCGCAGCTATTTTGCGGCCCCTTGTAAAGCTGAAAAAAGGTGGAGTTATGACGAGAAAGTAATTTTAGCAGCTGCACAAAACTTAAAGAGAAAATGAATAGCATCATATCGCCAAAATATATATCTTTCAATACAATTATATACAATCATATTACATTATGTTAATTTAGTACATTTAGATTACTGATGCAGTACTGCTTGTTTCCTATATGTTTCGTCGTGAATATTGTTGGACGTCATTTGATATATAAAGATGTACAAGTATAAAAGTTCCCTTGCCCGGGCCCACTCGTGATTTGAAACTGGAAATAATCCCGCTTACTCTCTGTCACTCAACCTTGTATCGTGGCGTGCATGCCCACCAATGTATAAGGTTATGTTTCAGTTTGATTATTCTGGGATAGCTCATTGGTTCTTGATGCCTATACCTGTATGTACATTACTTACAGGGGGAACAATAAGACAACATTGTTAGATGGCCAAAACAGACTGAAATGTACTCAATCGTCAGAGAGGGTCGTGAGGTCGCGGTATTTGTGTGGTGAATTGTGTAGATTTATTGTGATTTGTGCTGAATAGCGACTGTGCTGCTATTATGCAATAATCATTATCTTTACTTCCTTAAACCCTGTTTCCCGGCCTTACGCTCGGATTATAAGTCACTTAACGATTGGCACCAATAATGTCGACTTCAATCTTTAATGTATGGTAATGTTTATGATACAACCCATGATACAAACGTAATGCAAGCTTACACGAGACAAGCTAGAAGGAGTTTAATGAACATTTTCTTACTCTCGTATGTTACACCATAATCAGCACTGCGAGCGTAATGCACGAAGATTGAAATTAGTATAATGTGTAGGTAAAGGTAAAAGTGGGCTTGAACGCACTTTCAACAACGAGGTGATACAAGACCGCATACAAGACAAAAGCGAATTACCAATGTGGTGCATGGTGCACATTGGTTATTAGCTTTTGTCTTGTAACGCAATTGCAATAGTACACGGTACTAAGGCAAATGAATCACTGTACGGTCCACTGTAGTCTCCACTGTGAATCATATATTCCCATTTCAAACCGTCATACAGAACATACATGCTTGATGTAGTTGAACTAACGGTTACACAAAATAGCCATCATTATCACTTCTACCTATATGACAAAAGCAAGAGAGTGGCAATATCAATTATGTTCTAAGTAAGTTTTCCTTATTCGAACCAATAGTTAACCACAGCACTTTAAATGCATTCACCAAATGAGTAGTATGTTCAATGCGGGAGAAAAACCTCAGACAATTTATCATTTACCTTAGTTTATGAAGTACGCAATTGTTTGAATATCACAAGGGCCCAGATATATCTAATGTTGGATTGTGTAATAGAATGCAGCTCTATGATGAATTGCACAAAGCTGTAATGTCAACAATTGATGAATAACAGAGTTATCTTAACAAAATCCATAAATCTGATGAAAGCTGAAATACTGTTTACTAAAAAAGACTACATTAACACTGTGGCAAAGAGATATAATTACTTTCACTTTCATCACAATTTACATGGTATCGTACGTCAAATGGCCTCTTCAAATCGATTCTGTGATTTACCAATATTTTGCTTCAACATTTATTGCATTATCACGAGAATATCATAGTGCAGGATCAGCTTATTTCTATCATAATCGTAACCAAGTAATATATGCTGCTCACTCGAAGAATGCATAGTGACAATCTAAAGTTGTAGCTAATCTAAATGCCATATAAGAACATTAGGTATGTACCTGCTGCAACACCACCTTGAATAAAGTGCATGCATTGCCTTAATGTATTATATATATATATATATATATATATATATATATATATATATATATATATGGTATATATATATATATATATATATATATATATATATATATATAATGCGATATATATATATATATATGAAAAGCAGGCATGGGTGGCAAATATTTGCTAGAACACACAAACGTACACTGTCAAAATCACAATCATGTTACTGTTGATTAATCGATGAATCAATGTGCAAAATGCCTCAAATGCAGGAATATCAATCTGGTCAACATATGCTTACCGAACAAAGTTAAATTTCTCGGTTATGTTGATGGTGTGGGCTAATGTGTTTTACTGCTGGTAATATAACCACGCGGGGCATTGCTCAAACAACAAATATACATGTCACAATGGTTCGATATATGCAATAGCATCAAATATTTAACGACATCAACGCAAGCATTAAGACTCAGCAAGTAATCCCTCCGCTCGATATCAATGTAGCGTTCTGACAGCAAAGCCTCGATATTGATGGAGCGTCCTGGTTACAAAGCCTTGCTATTGATAATGCGATAACGTTACTATGCACGGCACTGTGCCATGCATTATTAATGACAGAAAAACATCGTTAGAAAATTTTATATCCTACCATTGTTTTCCATGCCGCACTGAGAGAGAACATTGGCACCAAAAATCCAACGATCTAGGATCGGTGAATTATTGCCCTACAATCTGGTGGCTCTATTCTACATGCAATCGGTGCATTGCACTTTGCTGCATGAGAATATGAGATAATAATGTATTGACGATTGAATCAGTAATATATAATTTATATATATATATATATATATATATATATATATATCTACACATATATATATATGTATATATATGTATATATATATATTTATATATATGTTTTTACACATATATGTATATATATATATATATATATATATATATATATATATATATATATATATATATATATATATATATATATATATATATATATATATACCAATGACCGCCATTTATACCTCCAAATGTGGACTGAAAAGTTACTGTATGCTGCCAACATATAGATGATGCCGATCATCGAAACGGATATTAATGTTTACCAACTGACGCTTAGATTATGGTAAGAAATCTTTGATAACGGAATTGTAAAACCGTTCCGCTATTTTATGACGAAAGAGCAGCATGTTTTTTGGTCTCAGACAAAATAGAGGTTAGTATTGAATAATATTTCACACATATTAAATTGAAACTTATAGATCACCAATGCTCAATTTCATCTACATATCTTTTTTTATCACAATCTATATTTGCTTATTTTGCATCGTCTAGTTTTTGAAGAATTTATGTTTTGCTTAGGTCGAGGTTCCATCAAATATTCAGTTATGGGTACGGTGGTCGATCATTGTTCAATGGGTTAAAACGCAGGAAGTGATTCATCAAAGTAAATCAATGCAGGGGGTTCTTGTGCACCGCTAATTGATAGTTTTCTCTCTCGCCAGATTATGTCCAGCAATTCATATTATTTCCATCTGGACTAGGTGACGCCGGTAAAGATTATGTATCGCGCCAAGAGGCTAACTGGCGTCGACACATCTTATACAGCAGTCATTCATGCACGATCCACCTAGGTTAGCTGGCGACTGATTATATTGTGAATAGCCAAGTTATATATTATAAAACAAGTGTATGTAGCTTCCAGGTCATGTAAGAATTATCTAATCAGTACAACGGATACTATGCAATCATTCAAACTATGAAGCGATGAAGATATGGTAAATATGATACCGATTGTGAAGCAATTTAGGCACAACAAGGTTTTTGCATCAATAGATGGGCGAGCAACTAGAGACTGCATTGGTAGGAAATATGCGAAGGGACGCCCCAGAAGGTGATAAATTTGTTATAAAAGGCACTCGATCAAATTGCAGGATGAAATCTATATGCCGAGTGGAAGAAGCTTGGATAATTTGACACAAGAAGACGCATATCTTTCAAAATTTCCTCGTGTGATGGATTATTCGGTAAGGCAAACTGTTATGAATCATGGACAAAACGAATGCCATTTACGAATGATGGCCATGAATTACATGGCAAAGTCGAAACAGTTTGGGATCATCAACCATCCATTGTGGCAACAAAATGGCGAGGAAAATTGTTATCATGTACATTACGCAGGGTCCACATATTTAAGCTTGCGACTTTCCGAGCAATGTACCAATCACGCTGGTCTTATTGTAAACAGCCTATTTATACGACATCAAACGCGATAATTTAGCTCATATACAGGTTAAGTAACATCTCGGTAATGCAATAATCATCCTTACAATGTAATAATTAGCACTATTCGTGCACATTACCCCTGATAATTCAGAAATATAGGCACACATGTAATTGCATGGGTTGCTGACGCAGAGGAAGCTTCCTTTTAACATTACACTGTCAAATATATGCGAAGACAATGAACCAGAAGGTATTGGGTGAACGCACCACCAGGGCGATTTGCAGGATAAAATTAGTCGATAATTGAAAGGAACTCGGATCACATGATAAATTAATGCCAGAAGGTAAGTATTAATCCACTTTACCACCTGTGCTTTATCAGTACGTCACGCCATAACAAAGGATGAACAGAATGTGCGAGACCTAGTGTGGTTTTGTTATAGGGATTAACAAAACAATACACGGTCATATGGGTTCGCTGACCAGCTCAAAAGTCAAAATAAAACAATAAATGATTCGTTATAGACTCATGAAATGACTCGTTGCTGCATGATCGTTTCATCGCTGGATCTCAGAGAGACATTGCAGTATTGGTTTTTAACTATGTTAGCAATATACTTGCGGAAACACCCTCTGTGTTATGATGGTGAGTTATCCATCAATCAACATTGAGGGAGATAGCAAACCACTCTTAGTAATAACTATGGCTGGCTCTTTTGTCTGTGGCTTGTGAATATATGTGCAATAATCAATCGAATATTCGACTTAATTCTTAGCAATTAGTATCATTAATCATTATTCTTTGGCGTCGTTTTCTCCCTTCCAATAGCGACGAATCTGTTCAAATGTACTTATATGGTCAGCAGATTGCAAAATCCTTAATCATAACAGAAAGGTCCCATGATCATTATTATATGGAGTATTGCGAAATGAAGAATAAGTTGTGTTAGTGATAAATCCGCACGAGGTGCTACCCCAATATACTAATGCTTGGAGGTTGTTCGTTATCGATCATCATGTGAGATGGGAATGATCTTATCAATGTAATCGGCATTGATAATCAGAATCATTCGTGCTGTTTTTGGCAATACATATGTTGAAACGGCTAAAGTAGTTGATATTTCAGTCTAAAAAGTTAATTATGCCAGTAAGCCATGTCAGTTGTGGCACTCACCTGTCATGCATTCTGTAGGGGTAGTGTTGCTGTTACAAAATTACCAGAATACCTGTTAAACATTAAATTGCCCCATAACGCTAGCAACGATGTGCCTACAAGAAAGTAACATGGTCAACCATTTACTTTTGACATATGTGGTTAATGTTCCGCTCGATTAAGAGCTATAAAGGAGGCAATCAATTCATTTATCCGATAGCCTAAATAGAGTTTGATTGATTTAAAGTTACACACCTTATATAGGTATTGTTAACCCACCCTCATTACGATGATGAAACCTTTGCAACTGCTTACATGAGCCGATTACGGATATGATTGCTACAGTAACTAACGACATCAAAACCACGAAGCTTCCTAATTGCTCGGTTATCGTCATGCAATTGAATCCTACATATCACTCACGTTTTACTAAATGAAGAGAACGCATGTGTTCACAACGCTTACCGGTTGTAATATGAAACGTAAACTGAATTGCAATTTTCCGCGGCCGCAAACTTGCGACCTCAATGTTGGATATTTGGAGACTTATGCCACGAGCATTTTATTCCAATTACCAGCAAAGTCGGTTTTCACTAAAATTGCTAGTGAGCGCTCCTTGACATGTATCCTGCTTATAATACCACACACCTTTAAAACTCCTTCTCTCATTACTTAGTTCCTTTCTCAGTCCTTCTCACAAGGTAATTTTACATCCTCTTGATGAGAATAATATCCCCTTCACAAATTGCCCCAAATAACACCTACAATGCATACTTGTAATGCATCCATAAAGTAGGTCAAATGCACATTCACCCAGTATGCTCATTCCGTTAGGAATTCTAGTGATAGATATGGGCCTTTTTAAAAGTAGAGCTTAAGGTTACGGTGCGTTTCAAATACGACTTCACAAACCAAATCAGTAATTGCTGTTGGATGTATTTCAATTTCCCAAACTGGCAATATGCAGGAATGCTTTGTGATAACTATGTGGCGTTTCGCTAGCTTGCATTTCCGTTCCTTACAAGCAAGTCACATTTAATCACAATCAAGATGTAGATTGAAATGAATAAAACATTTAAAAGCGACAGTGAAGGAAATATGCATGGTATCTAGATATCAGTCGTTATCATAAAACTGTGTACCACTCAGCAACTCACGCTTCATATGAAAGAGACATCGATGTCATTTTTAGAAGTGAATTCAAATTGACAAACACAATTAAAATCTGGATCAATTTTACGGTAATATTTGTGTTTTGGGAAAAACGGTACTGTATACAGTAAAAGGAAGAAAATAGAATATGAAGAAACAATTGAACACAAGATATTTTAAACCGAACCGCAGTTTGTGTAATGTGTATGCGATTTTGATGAGTGCACATCGGTTGTGTTTTATCATATATCCATGATACATGGACAGAAATTCGTGCTGCTTGCAGTGGTTCGTTGGTGAAAAAAATCAAATCATGGACTGTGGTATCCACATTGCTAGTAATTACAGCTATAAGCCTTATTCTTGTCGTCCGTCATCCTAACCAATTATTACATAGCATATGTTTATTGGTTTAGTGCATCAACTGGGATTTATAATCACCCTTAACCGTGGCAGAAGCTTACTTCTATATATATCCTCTTGTTATAAATTACTCACTAGAGAGCAAGTCTTATAGGTTTTTACAAATTCTCATTACAAGACCGTGCCAGCGAACACATATAAAGCAGTGGCCCCAGTTATTAAAACAACGACATTAAATTTGATTCTGAAGGATCCATAATAAATTTCATACCTACAGTTACCAACTTATCCGTAGTTTATTTTGATAGATGCAAAATTTGAAAATAGTTAGGCGATGGATGAATACAAAAGTTGCCGAATAAGCTTTGTGGCAAAGGTAAAATGTTTACCGCAATCCACCCAATTGGCATATTGGTGGAGTGAAAGCAAACAATTGGCAGCAGAGTTAGCGGTGAATCTTAAGTAACCATAGCAAGGCAAGCTCAGTCCTGTTTGAGACGACATAGTCCGATGACCCAACATTTCCACATATGAAGCAAATATGCGCATATATATTCTCCTTGATAAATATATGATATTTTGATCATTTCAAGTTGTGACAGCACGCATTTATATAGAGTGAATAAGGTGAGGCAACCGAGTCAACTCGGGACTGATGATGCGTAGCACCTGAAGAGCATCAAATACTTGTTTATGAGCCAACAAAATCTGAAGTTGGTCCTGACTACTCACCTGTTCTTGAGATACCTTTAGTATTGCAAGTTAATCTATTTACAATAGGAAGAGTTTGCTAAGTTGGGAAGCGGTAAACAACCAAGCTTCCCATTTTGTGTTAGGTACCCTTTGTCAGCGATGTTCATAGGAAGAATGTTCTAAGTTGGGAAGCAGGCCACAACCAAGCTTCCCATTTTGTGTTATGAACCCTTTGTCTCAGCGTGGGGGAGGGGGGGGGGCAGTGTGTGTGTGTGGGGGGGGGTATCCACGAGCCACTCGTTATTAGTTGCGGTAAAAGTAGACCATAGACTGATAGTATGAATTGGTGAATTATATCATCATCATCAGAAAGACTACACGTGAATAGGGGAAGCAGGCCACAACCAATAGTCGCTGATGTTTTGAATGAGTCATTCCGTGTGTTTCACGAGCACGCTATATACATGGAGATATAGACAAAAAATGGGGTAGTAAATAAAACGTTTCACACGGGTGACTTAAACTGATGCACATAACGATGTGGTTGTAGCGCTGTTTTCTCTATCTACCTGTTAATGTTCAATCATCCCTACTCCTTGTAGGGACCGAACGCAGGACACGAATTTCTGTACATGCAGTACACTGAAATAAAGCCCACTAAGCCATTCCTCCGAAGGTGCACATGGACAGTGCATATAAGAAAGGAATCACCAGTTAAGATTCGTGCAGCTGTGACATTAATAGTACCCCTACAATCAATAGATATATTGATATTGCCTTTCAGGTAATATATATACTGGAAATGGTCCACGTGGGTCAATGACTTGATCCATACCTCAGGTTTATAGCTGGCTACAACGTGGCGAAATGAATCAAATAAGCATTACCTTATGATATGTGTTACTGTGAAGCAACAAACCATTAGTCTTTAATGTTGCGCTATTGGCTGAAAAGAGGTAATGACTACAAACGTGCCGCTGTGGATCATTATTTTTCATAACCAACATAGTTTCAAGATCAGTTACAACAATCAATTATGATTTGCTTTGTATTTAACGCCGATAATATTCACGTCTCGCACACAAGGGAAAGGCATATTGAACTTACTTTTCAGCGATGGTACGACCATCACAAGTGATATGCATTGTCGTTCCCCTTCCAATCAATGTATGAAATACTTGATGAAAAAGTACATATGTAGAAATCCTTGATATAGCGCTTATTTAATTCTAGGACAAGGCTGCTTATTTGCTAGCATTCATTAAGTTGAACAGCGATTAGTTCACTTAAAACATACTAAATATTCGGGCTTTTGTATGTCATTTCAATTGATTATTTTACAAAGCCGTGATATTTCAATCGTTTTGGATTTGACTTTGAAACAACCATGCAAGATTGACGTACCCCCCGTCATTTTTATACCAGTGCCGTATTTTGTCACGTCTACCAAACATTAAACCACCCGAGGTTAGTAAGTTGGTTTCGTGCGAATGAATGATGGAGCGTTGAGTGGATTCTACAATAACATTATACTACTTCCGATACATATGCACAGCAAATTTTCAAAAATTACTTATCAGGATGCTTTTAAGCTTCAGAGTCCATTATATATTTCATACCACAACATTTTTCAATGGCCTTTTCAGGCGTCTTGTATCAGCGAGTGACAAGGTATTTTAGGCATCCTCGTCATGGAGAGAATAGCTCGTTTGTTCACCTAGTCGTCCAAGGAAAGAGTATTACTGACATAAGGTTGATGCATTCAGATGCCTAAAACTAGCTTAAATATAAAACTGTTTGTCACGAAGGTTGTTAGTTTAAAATACAACTGTGCAATATCGAGTTACTTAACCACTGCAAATTGCTATGTAAAGCCTGACGGGAAGTGAATGTCATTATGGCTTGAAGACGGCACTTACTAATACTTATTGGTCACCATCAACAACCTCTTGTCACTCACGATCTTTTGCATCGTGAAGGTGTCATTTTAATGGCTCATAAAGGCATTGCAATTAACGATAGATGGTGTAATGATGTGACAGAGAGATACAATCAGATTTGAATTCATCTCCACTGTATCGGCGCCATCGGACGGACGTGCGGCAGCGATGTTCATAGTAGTTAAAAGTGCTAGCACACACACGCACACACACACATACACACAAACACGCACACACACACATATATACATATATATATGTGTATAAATATACATATATATATATATATATATATATATATATATAAACATATATATATATATATTACATATATGTATATACATATATATGCATGGTGCTATTATATTATGTAAAGGTGCAGTTTGTTTATGGCCGTGGTAATTAATCATTTCCTTGTCCATATTTTTTTTTACCCTGCTTGTGTGATTTTTAGCAATCCTACAACTAACTTTTCTTTTCATCAGGCCAACCTCAAAAACTTGAAATGCAAACAAGCGGAGGGAGGCCCGTTTTGTGTACAAGTCAAGTCGGTGGTTCATTATGTATGTAATATAATCGATCGTGTCGAAATGATGAGTGATGGTTTAATAGGAAAAGGTCGTGCATTACTGAAAAATACTTATGAATGTACCGCTCTGTTGAATATGAAGCGGCAAGAAATGCATCGAGGCAAGAGAGGACAGAGTGTTTCATTTTTATTCCAATCACACATGCACCGCATCCTATTTGGATAAGATATCTAATGGTATTTGAAGTGCAGACATCGAATCTTCTCCTAGACTTACCCCTGGACAATGCGTCTTGTTTGTGTGAATGTATTGCATCAAAAGGTCGCAAATTGCTTTGTCCTCAGGCAACCAGCAGGGGTTATAGATAATGAATCCATCGCATCTGTCTGGAGACTTACAACCAAAAGCGCTAGAATTATGATCTGGATTTTACTTTTACTAGTCTGCCTCACTTATCATTTATCAGCTTCATTAAGGCATATTATTCCCCGAATGGCATTGCTGCATCGTTATATCATTTTAAGCCATACCGCCACATCCAATCAAAGCAACCTTGTAAAGGTCTATGTATGAAAGCCAAGTCTCGGTACTCATACATTGCTTCCAACGGAAGAAATGCAACACGGTTAGGCTGTCACTGGCAACCTATCTATCTTGCGTGAGTAACAGCCGAATCCTGTTTTGGGATTTATCACAAAATCACAGTTTGTAGTGTGTATATTTTCCCTATTCGTCTTATAGCAGTCCGCAGATAAAAGTATTAACCACCCAAGGCTCTGTTGTGGTTTTGCAATCTTACCAGAGCGAAGTTGGAATTGTGTAACATTCACATCGAACATTCAGTGAACTTCCTCCTAGGTTTAACTTCGATGAATGAAAGGCAATGTATTACATATAAGCATGAATATGTGATCACAGTGACTGACGGTCCTAACAGAGCTAACACTATTCACGTGTAGTCTTTCTGATAATGATGATGTAATTCACCTAGTAGCAGTGACAGTGAGAATGCAATCAATGTTTCACCAATTCATACTATCAGTCTATGGTCTACTTTTACCGCAACTAATAACGAGTGGCTCGTGGATACACCCCCCCCCCCCGCTGCCCCCCCCCCCCCCCCACGCTGAGACAAAGGGTTCATAACACAAAATGGGAAGCTTGGTTGCGGCCTGCTTCCCAACTTAGAACATTCTTCCTATGAACATCGCTGACAAAGGGTACCTAACACAAAATGGGAAGCTTGGTTGTTTACCGCTTCCCAACTTAGCAAACTCTTCCTATTAACATCGCCTTGTAGGGTCAATGAAAGCAACTGATGGCAAAGGGTATCTAACACCTGCTTGCGAAGTACATACATGCATGGAACTATCCGAGTTGGATTGCGGAAAAGACTGGACATGCGATTAACAAGCACTTAAATGCTACAGTCAACATCAGCGTATGCAACACAAGGTTAGTACAATCGTTCAACATATATAGCCAAAGTATAATCAGGCCTGGGCATCAACACTAGTTTGACTTTTATGTAGAACTTCAATCGAAGTGACTGCTTAAACACCTCTTTGATACATTGTTTCAAGGAACAAAAACCTAATTTTGATATAAAAAAAGATAACCCCGAATATTTTCTCTTATCCAACTTATCAGTATGTGCTGTAGTGACACAGAAAAACATTTAACATTCGATGGACACCTCGGTTACCAATATTATTTATAATACACCACAAAGTTAATTTAGAAAATTACTGACAATTACAATCTACTTCAAAGGGAAAGTGATTAAGAAGTTCTTAAGATGCATGTTGAGTCGCTCGCAGTCGCTTAAGAACGACCATCGTCATCAATAATATGTAGTGGTAGTAAACATTGTTAAGATACAAAATGCACGCATGCTTACCACTAAACCTCATATGTTCCTCTTATAGCACCCATAATGAAAATAAATCCTTTTGAACCAACAACAAATATGTTTGTATAATTCTTTGAAATTAAGCCTTTGCTGATTTCAATGCCAATATGGGTCTCATATTTTGCTGTCAACTGATGTACAGGTGAATATATTCTGCTTGTTGAAGTCCCTGTTATAACACCGTTACATTTCAGACCGGTAGTCGTGACGCTGATGCTGTTGTGATTGCTCAGGTGCATACCGTGATCAACAACGACACAGTTGTGCCATACTGAGATGAAAACGACTACCATTGATAGAGTAGCGGCTAATCAGTCTAGTCAAGACAAGGGTTGCCGGAACTACACTGAAGCAACACGGATGTGTAATGTTAGTCAATGAAATAGCTAATACTATTCAGCACGATTGTTGCTCATACTAGAGGAAACTCAGAGAACAAATACTTAGTAGTTAAAGGTTTAATTCCCACACGATGGTTGCTGCTAAACAGAATGTCCATTCCATTCCTTTTATTAATAAACTTCTAGTTTATCAATTATTCAGCGGTACTTTCATAAATGGGCACAAACCTGGTAACAAATGATCAGTTTGTTTTCTATTGAATAATGCAAGGCTAGTGACGCCATTAGCAGCTTAATGCGAGAACAGAGTCACGCCATGGTTGCACGAATTGACTCTTCAGGGTTTCACTGTATGTCACTGTAAATGGTCGCAAATGCCACAATTATTAGTTGCTTCTTTTATGAGGTTAGGGATGGTTGAGAGAAACCTGGTGTTCAAATCGTTGTCGCCCTTCTGTATGTATATAGGAGCGCTCCCAATGTTCGACATCACGATACGAAGCCACATGGGTCATTTACAATGCCAAATGCCTGGGAATGTGGTCCATCAAATCTTTTTATTTACAAGTCTTCAGTTTTAGGTAATTGTATCTCAAAGTGCAGGTGATAGCATACACATTATAAATGATTAGAATTTCTTCTCGACCACAAAATTAACACTTCTATCACTATGGATGATCCTGTATTTTATTACTGTAATGATAGTCTAGAATGAAACGTTTTGTACATTGTGATTGCTATTACGATAAAGTAGCGTTATTGCCAGTTGGATGCACTAAGACACGGGAAATTGCATCCCACTTTCGCTTCCTGTTTCAGCATTAAGTGTCCCTTAAAACCCATAAAACGTCAGAGACTACCGTGCATACATTGTACAGACATGGGACCAGCCTCGCTATTCGTCTGGAATATAGCCCACAAAAACCGTTACAATTAGTCAGATCCGTTGTCGGCGCCTTCAATAATGACAGTCAATCATCGCGTAACTGTTGTTACTGCTCCTAGGGGTCAATAAATTAATCAATAATGGGGTTTATGATCAGTCACAGGATGTCAGATGGAATCAAATTAGCATCAACATGTGTTATGTGGGACAGCACTATGAAAATGCGCTTATCGCAGTTAAAAATATAGTTGATGTGAGAAGTTGATGGTCAACAAAGGGTATTTTTTCATTTGCCATGCTTGTCCTACTAATTTCAATTATAACCAGAATCGTGGGGGCTGGGAGAGGGGGGGGGGGGGGGGGGGGGGGGGGGTTGACCAAATAACAATGTAACATTGGCAAGTATTGAACCCCGGATAATAACATGTGCTGTACTTGGAACATAATAGCTGCAATACCGATATATATTTGCACAAATCATCCAATATATGTGAGACATTTGAGGGGTGGGGAGAAACATTGCAATGAGGTAGGGTCGGTACACTTAAATTCGTCTGTAAAGCACTTTTTTATTACCTACGATGGTCAATCATCCAGAATTTGAGCAAGTTTTGATAAACCATAATTGTCTAAGCTGCAGTAAAATGATCATTGATCATTGGCATGTTTTTGGTGCCAGTTTTACACTGCTGTTGCACATACAGAAACACATATTACAATAACTAAACTGCAAAGATACGATCTGTCACACGACGATGCATTGTCATACACAAAAATCAATCTAAATGTATGAGACATAAGAAACACTCGGAAATACATACTGTTACGCTGGAACTATATATTTCGTTATGTTTGCTATACTGCACTGTGAATACCAAACCACCGATGAGTTTTCAGGCTTAATGGCCCAGGTCAAAATGCCAATTACAAAATGGGATATTGTCTAACACCATAGCCATGTTTAACCGTCTTGACCGCCAGTCATCATCATTCAATGATGACTATATGACTCGCTGTCACAGCGCCAACCCAAGTAACAGGTCTGCGTATGGTTGATGATGACAGCCAAGGCAGACTACCGAAAACGTATGACCAAGCAACAAGAAGCTTATTGCTAAATATAGAGCGTTTATGTTGGCTAATCGTAGCGGTAGATTGAAACTCATTTTGCGCGGCGCTGCCAAGGCCTAGAACGCATGTCAAAACAATTCTGACATATGTGTACGCATGGTACGCATAGACGCATTTCATAATGGAACAAAATTCCAAATGGTGCGTTGTACTGTTACAAAAAGGGTAACTCAAGTCTTCATATGTGGGCGCAGAGTGTGTTTTTGAATTAGATAGAACAAATGGTCATTTTGTGTGCTAGCATTATAACGCAAACGGAGCATATATATTTTTATTTGAATGACAAACAAAAGTCCTTAACGAATAGAATATCGCTGAATGCGGAGAAGAATATCTTAGAATATTGATTGTGTCACTTATGTCCCTTTTCATAATTGATTAGAAATGGTGCGTTGTACTGTTACAAAAAGGGGTCATCAAGTCTTCATATGTGGGTGCAGAGTGCGTTTTTGAATGGCAGGGAACTCTTACTTCAATCATTGCTGGCAGCGAGCCAAATGTTTCTTCATTAGGCTGGTTCACATCCTACTCTACTGCCGACGGTAGACATATTTTGACCATCATCACGGCGTGATTGCTGGCATATTTATTGCGAATTTCGCAAGTCACTTTGTTATGGATTAAAATCATAGCAATGAAGTTTTGATTTACGTCCTTCCCATATGGGAATGGGAGGCGCTGGATGTGAAATAAAATGAGTAGAAGAGTATCCTATGCACATTGCGATAACGTCATAAAAGCTCATTTTCCTTCGTTTCGGATGTCACAAAACGTTGTCCTATAGATTTTTCTTGACATGATGTATGGTGAGATGATGTCATCAGTTTGGTCAACTGGCTTCGTGTGTTCATTGAATAGGTGGTGCGTTATCTTATCACAACCGGCTCCACACTCAACAAAAACCGCAAACAACGCCATCGGTCGCGAAATTAAAATGTTAAGCTACATTGTCCTAATAATAATTATCACAAACTTCAGGCAGGTTATTAGATCGTTGATTTGTTTCTTCTCAGATGCATTGTTTGGTAACTCAGCATGTGTCAGAGGGACTTTCCTCAGTCGCCATATAAATTATAAATGGCAGCACACGGTATTATTTCCTGGTTTACAAGCGCACCCTCCCACGCCCTTTACCAGACATTCGTTCACAAATGAGACACGAGATGTTTTTTAAAGGCCATATCATCATCATCATCATCATCATCATCATCATCATCATCATCATCATCATCATCATCAACAGCATCATCAACATCATCATCATCATCATCATCATAATCCACGTAGCTCCCCACGTCGATTGTATATAGCATACTATAAGTTCAGCTTCGATGCTGACAAGCGACAACTTGCTTTCTCCCTTGCTAGATGTAACAACGATGCAAAACACGGGCTAATATCAGCTATCAAATTTCTCAGCGGTGTTAAATCTTGCATCGCTGTTCAAAGCACACCCGTCCCCACCTGATAACCCGGTCACTGGCCAGAGAGACACTTTACTACTGTTTTACATTTGAACTCAATAATATGAAAACTATTTCTTTCACAATAAGCTTAAAGGGACTGTTCAGCTCCATATTTGTAAAGGCTTAGCAACCGCACCTGGGAAACCAAAAGTTTTCAAACTTTCACTCGCTATGTGGCGTTGGGGTCTCTGAAAATAGATCCTAACTTCGGCTGTCGCCATTTTTGTTGCCGCAGATTGCCCTTCCTACTTGTCTAATATTTGCGCTATTATGCCAACAACTTGATGAAATCTTCTAAGCAGAAGTATACACGTCGATAGCGAGGTAGTAAAAGAGCAACTAACATTAGTGTTCATGGTTTTGGGGAGGCACCGTTATCAATGAAAAGACACAACTAAATAAAGCAGATTTCTACAGTAAATCATGAATATTTCCAGTCAAATGATGGTGCTGATAATTTATCAGCATAAGGTTTGATCAAGAAAAACTTGCAGCACATATTATTTATGTCTGCGTTAAAAGTAGTAAAGTATTAACCAAATGATCCCTGAGTGCCAGATATGGGGCTGAACAGCCTCTTTAACTGCCCATACCAGCTGCATATACTGCCTATTCATCTGCATTAAAACTTCTTCTAAATGATAGTCCCAAATTGCACACTTCTGTAGACAACTCAACGAACAACCAATTTGGTCACCCCACAATACGTGGACGATTTGTAGGAAATAAATGTATTCTGTCACTCATTTGGGCGAAACAAACCCAAATTGCTCTTTGTAATAAATGGTAACGGAAACAGAACCACATTATTCAACAAAATATTACAAAATGATATGTTGTACATACAAGCAAACATGAATCCCGCCAGTCAGTATATAACCTACCTGTCTCTGTTACTGTAGCGGCTTGCATGTTGATATCACACAATGACTCATAAGTGAGCAACCTTTCCATCTGACCGGAATCCACGCACCTCATATCGCCCTACATCGTTGATGTATTAAGCAAAATACAGTTGTTAATGGTAGCAGGCCGTCCATCCAATTTATCACTGCGCATGAGATGTACTTGATGGAAGTTGCAATTTCTAAGTAATATTGTTCATTTTTTTCAGCACACTCATATAATCAATTAGCTTGCAGAATGCGCAACCTATTCATTGCGAAAAAGACAAAAGGTTTTTGTCCGGATTAACATGCACTCTCAAAGCTCGCCCTCAGCACCGGTGGCAGCGAGCTATTTATTCAACTCAATGCTTCCATTCACCTCAACACATTATCACAATTTGCCGATCTCAAAGGAAAGCACCCCATAAGTATAAAGCATAATACGATGTTGGCAAACATCAAAGCTCGTCCTCAGCACCGGGTGCCAGCGAGCTATTTATTCAGCTTCCATTCACTTAAACACATTATGATAACTTGCCGATCTCAAAGGATAGCACATAAGCATAAAGTATAAAGCATAATACGAGGGCGAACAGCAATAACTGCGGATTCCCCTATCCCACAATATAAAAAAGAGTCATGCTTCAACCCTAAAGAATGACAGCTTCGAATATGAAGCAGCACCGTTGACTCAAAAGGTCACTGCACATATTTTGACCAGCATCTTGGTAGAATCCTATTACTACAAAATCCAGTAGTAACATCCATGTATTCCATAATGTTAAATAATGAGGCAATAAGTTTTTGCTAGCGCCACTTTATATCCATCCCACCTAATACCCGATTCAGTATATTTTAGGGTTGGAGATGGAGGTAAATGTTTGTCGCAATCTAGGTAGTTCTCAAATGCTGGTTGAGTACTGATAGAGTCAAACAGAATTCTCATTTTGTCCTTATATGATATCAAAGGCATCTTGCAATAGTATATGAAGCAGGACATGCTAATCTATGTGGTCATTAAATGTCTTGTTTTTTCAGCTGGTGGTTGATCAAAAGCACTTGCTACCTGGTTGTGCGGCCGTCTCTGATGCATTCGATCATCATTTGACTTGTTTACTTCATACATTTGTTCATCACCACCGAACATAGTTGTTATTAAGAGATGTTTCCCAAGAGCAAACTTCTCAATTTTGTTTTATAGATCAGCAAAACCACATACGTACTGAGCACCACAGAACATATATCATGCAGTTGTATTGACCGAAATGTAAGAGGGAGCTCAGTGTTGAGTTGATTGTTTTTGTGGTGATAATGCTGATAGAGTTTATATTTCTATGCATAATATCGGACAGTGTTCACAGCGTTCAATGCAATCACAGAATAGCACTATGACAACATTGCATTGATGCATGTTTTTATTAACTCGCTCATAACTACTAAAGACAGATAAAAGGCGTGTTTCATCAATTCATCGAATGGCAATTTAGCTGCTTGCATGGTTTAGTAAGTCTATGAATGTCATTCATTCATTCATTGGTTTTGAAATTTCTAGCAATTTATTTGCGAAAACACCCACAGTTATATATATTATGAGTTAGTATCAATTAAATATGGTGATGACACGGCGTAGGAAATTGTCTAGTGTTATCAGTTCACAAACACACGTTGATCGGTCACCAAAATTAATGTTTCGTCAGTAGTATTGCTGTGGCTGTAGGTGTGGCTGTTGAGAAAGTACATGGTAACCTATCATTGGGCGAATACGGGAATAAATTACTGATCCGATTTGATTTAAAAATATTGCATAACATCATCTCTGCACAATGTTATGAATGGCTAAGGTGTTTCTGTACATCGTTGTATTGACCAAAAACAGGTATATATGCCTAGTATGCTTTAACGCATTTATTCACCTGCTGAAATTATGCTAAGACAACTGCAATATGTAGTCTAATTTAAAATGCCACTATGCAGAGGTTTCTTTTGTGTTCATCTAATGAAGACTCATTATCTCAGGGATTAAATCCGTGATTCATAGTGGTTCTTAACATCTAATTGCGTAAGCGGTTTTTGTGAATATTAATATCAGCCTATACACAACGGCGCAGTTGTGAATGAATGCAGTGATAGTGATATCATCGAAGGAGTGAAAACCTGAAGTGCTTTTTGTGATATTTTGCAAATAGTGTTATAAAACATGCGGTGATAAGACGGTGAGGCCAATTTCGAAATTTTGTAAGGCTCGAAATGATGATGGTTTACTGATTATTGAAGAAGAATGGGAAGGGAGCTAATTGCTATCCGTAAGACGTACAGCATTCAGTTAAGTAAGATCATTGAACTTTCAGAACGGGGCATTAGTGTTTGATAAATTATAATGATCGGATGAAAAGTTACACATAGCCTCAAATTCATTGTGATTACATATCACAGTTGCAAAACGTTCCATGGAATTGAAGCCAATTATGCGTTCTACGCGCTTGAAGTTGCTTGCTTTATTATATGGCGAAGCGGTAATCCGACTTTCATGTACATTACCTTGTCCGTTCCTCCGAAGCACATCCATTGCAATGTGTATTCATATATCAGTTTCAATCAGGCGCATACTGGCACCATATCATCGCCAGTAAACAAAATATTGTTCTTGCTAGAAACAATTGTCTCTGCACGATTTCATTACATTGCTAGAACCAGAACTATCAAGGCAATGCTATTGCAATCGATTTTTACGGGCAAAGTGCCTACTAACTGATTTAAAGGGGAAAACGTTCGATGGCGAGTTTATGCTGTCATAAATCAAACGTTAGCCGATAAAGCACAGTAAACAGACAAACGAGGTAATTGCATCAACGTTCAGCGATTGATATCATCGGTTGAAGTGCATTAAAAGACAGATAGATTTCTACAAAAATGTAAGCAATTAAAGTAGAAATTCAGCTGTACCTCAGTGTTGAGGAAAACTCTCGCCTCAATCCTACATCCTCTCCCTATGTATCATGCTTAGCTGCACAACACTGGTCAGCAAATAACACCACGTAAACATGTACTGGCAGGTTACAGGGATAGCGTCAGTTGAACAAAACAATACCAAATGTCTGAATGGTTGGCTGGCTGGCTGTCTTTTTCTATTCACAATGTGATTGGCTTGTTTTTTAGCAATCCAATTTAAAACCTTTCCTTTACCGTAATGTTGCATATATACAAGTTTATCAGCCAAACCACACTGATAAAAGTGCCCGTTTGATAAATAATGTGTTTACAATAGAAGAATGCCGTAATTGTAAGGTTCATACGTTGGGTTGGACAATGCATTTGTGTGCTTCGGGCCGCCCTAGATATTTAATATATTGACATATTAAGGCTATCGTATTAGTTTTACATTAAGCATTATATTGTGCAATCTAGGGAGTGCATTATCGTGGCTGACCAGAGCCAGCTAGTACATCTCATGACGTTAAAAGAATTATGGCCCCATTCATGTAGCAACATCGGTATCATTATACCCAGCGTGTGCGACGGCGACATCAGATGCAGATAGTGTCAGCGTTAGATACTACTATTTAGAGGCTATACAAGACAAACCCCACGCTTCATACAGGGAAGTTACACATGAGTAACATTCTATCCACACTGAATTTGTTCCCTGAACTGATTAATCTTAACTTACCAAATAGAACGATCTCATACACGTTAGCTGCAAATGGTGCACTTGGTACAATTCCGTCGATGCTCCGATGAAGTTCAGTAATGAATTGCATACGGAATTTAGCAGCATCTCCGTTGTGCTAATTTGCCATCATATGTCATCGAATTTCTGAAGGCGTCTGGGCTTGCGGTCCATCACCGCGAGCTGTATCGGATGTTGCCGTCGCATACGTATGGTATAATGCTATTTATGGTGCTGCAGATGCATTGTTGACAGCCATCATTAATAGACAAACAGTGCGTTATTCGTGTACCAGGCAGTTGCATAATGCACAACAGCAGAACACCTTGCCCGCGCCAAGTTAGTGACTACATTAATTAATAGATGGGTTGGAATGTTTACTCATCGCATTTGATCCCGCTGTTGGTAGTGAGTAGCTGGATATGGACCTTTTTCAGCTTCACTCGTCGCATCAAATCCCGTTCCCAGGCTTAATATACATATAATAGTATTTCCCAAATCTCATTTACTGTTCAGTACTTTGATGAGCCACTTTCGATTCAGCACTTTGTTGGGATGAAGTTAAGGTTTTAACTTAAACGTATCAATGTGACTAAAACTAAATATACATTAATCAAAACAAAGAAAGGACTACCATAGTTATATTGCAGGTATTTCCGGTTATGCGGGAGATGACACAACCTCTTCCATCACCATAATCATTTATGAGCCTCTTAGCGTCAGCCGATTCAGGTCATAATCTTGCCTTCACTATCATCCTTCTTTGAAGAGAGTCATTTAAATAGAATAAAACAGCTACTCACATATTTCACTTTCAAACAAATGGCTAAACTATGTGGGGATTTGGTGATGTTGCGTCATTTCGCCACAAAGCTCATCATATTGAGGCTTGCAATGATACGGTAACGACCATTACAGGCTTATGGGTAGTATCACAATCAATGATGTGCCATTTAAAACCAAGACGAGGCTAGAGGAACGACCTATACCTACAATATATCTAGACAAATGCAATGTAATAATATGATTAATGAACGCGAGTATGGCCTTTTCTTTGTATTACGCCTTAAAGCTATGACTGTCGTTTTATTCATTCCCTATCCCCCGTTCGTGGTGGTATGTAATAAATGGAAAGCCCATTGTAATATCAAACATCCACTTATACATTATATCAAACTCTATACTATTTAATTGTTTCTTAAACTTAGTAAAACAATTTAACAGAGGCTGTAAAGGATCGACATTTGTCCCCAACAAAACAAATGCTAAAGCATTTTAAATATTAACGAAATCTCACATCTTGCATATCATTTACTGTTATATTCCAACATGCCTGGATTGAGAATGTATCAAACCCATAATGCATCTGTCTGGCAATGTATGATAGGCGTGAAGACCTACGCAACCCAAGTTAATGCTGGAATCCACAAGTGCCGCCATTTGTTGTACATGTCTTCAATGTTATTACAGGACATGTTGTGATACCGTCAGCCGACGTGGCATAATGACATCCTGCGGGTATATCGTTAAAAATTCATTTTTCTTCGGGCAAATAATGTCTACCATATTACTTAGGGGTGGATAAGTTCTGGAATGTATGCATGCATGTATGCGTTTGCGGGGAGAAGTGTCGGTTGACATATTAACTCTGAACGTCTCGATAATATCAGTGTACCTTGTAAAAATCTACAGCTGATGTTTGCCACGTTTTTTTTACAATGGTGGAACCAGACGGGTCGAGTTCTTTTGTCTTCAGGGTTCGATTGAGGGTTCGTGATCGGTATGGATAATACAATAATTTTCCACTGCAAAAAAGGCACATGTTCACGATACTGTCAAGGATGATCTTAAAGATGGGTTTTTGGCTTCGTGGGAAATAGGATTCATTCGAGGCCACTCAGCATTCAAGACGCAGCGTTTATTTATGGTCGTTACTAGCTTCTGCCAGGAACGCGATGTTATAGCGGCCCTCATCATGAAACTTGATAGCATGATAACAGTCAGTGGAACATATGGTGTCTCAAGAGGACAATGTGATGTCTGATTTGACGGGCAGTAAGTAGCGTTCTATGGCGCCATACAGAGTGACATTCTACCTTGCTTATTCGTGGCCAGTTGAGACTATCACATAAATAGCATAGAGATTCGCTAAGGAAATGGTAATTATTCGGCTCATGGTTGGAATATGGAGCTCATGTGAAGGAATGAACAGCAAATGAGATTTGGGAAATACTATTAAATGTATATTAAGCCTGATTTTACATTTTTAACCGCCCTTTACAGCAGACAGACCGAATATACGTTTTCAGGATCAACATGGTCGATGGTCATACGATACGTACATGACGCACTGGATATTCTCACCGAATGTCGATTCATCGAAATCAAAGGAACTGTCCTTAGCACCCTGAAAGCATGACGTTAATTGCGTTAGGCTGTAATTTGTTTTCGTAACTTCATATGTTTTTCACGATTTACGCCACTTGATCATCTTGTATAGGCTGTTAAAAAGCAACATTATATCGATTGCAGTTTACTTTTCACAAGTTCCCATTTTTTTATACAGACCGTTTTTAGGGGAACTTACAGTTTTCCAAAATAATTTTAAACTGAATCGGTGAATGATCAGAAACAAAACACCATTTTATATAATCATCTTATCATAGCTCAGAAAATTACTAATCAACCTTGACATCGAAAAAGTTATTTAGTTTACAGGTCTGATTTATTATATAGACGCAGACTTTAGTTATTGAAATGCGGCTGTTACACGTACAGCAATGTAAACATTTTCTCACTTGAAAGCCTAAGTTATAGCTGTTTTATAGTGATGGATTCCGTTATTATTTTTAGTATCATTGTTGTTATTAATAATCTCATCGGTTTACTCTTAATGATATGTTATTGTTGATATTAGCATTGATACGTGCTGTTACTATTATGTGTAATGCGATATATTAATTATGTCATGTGTTCAAATTAATACTGTAAACTTGTTGAAGGTATGAAATGTTCTTGACAAAAAGTCGATGATGGGATTCTACAACCTCCCGTTGGCTTCATTTTGTTGACACATATATGGTGTCTCCGCAATAATTAGGATTGGTTGTTATAGCCTTCCAGTGTGACGGTAAGCCACTATATACCTCATATTAATGGGCTAGCTATGGTCAGTAACTTGATTCACACTGTTTATGGTCCGCAACAAGATGGCATATGGCATTAAATAAGCGTCATCGTGCGATCAATGAGACTGTAAGGCAATATGTATCGTAGGTAATGGTTATCGTTGGTAATAGATGATTGAAGGAATTTGTGGAATATTTCTTCATGCATTATGCGTATTAAACTTACTGTTTAGACCGGTGTTGTGATAGGATACTGTCTCATCTTAATGGGTATATCATGTGCCCAATATTAATTGCCTTGGACTGTTTGAATGAGTTCGTCAGCTGTTCCCGCTGCCGTCGCTTCAGTCCTATCCAATCGGCTATTCACTTCGGTGTGGTACGGATCTTTTCTTGTAAGCAGCTGCATATTGACGCAAATGATGATAAGTGTTTTTGCAATGAAAAATTCAAGCTTGCCTCATAGACAAGAGACCAGTAACCCTTATTTCAATTGCAATGAAACACATATTGCTTACAGGTGTAAGAAATTGTGATTGAAAGACCCCATGCGAGTAAAGTGGATAAGGTGGGTAAGCTGTGTGTTGTTGTTGCGCAGGGCACGGAAATCTTGCATCGCTTCAAAAGCAGAGGTCTACCGATTCTGAAAATATTCAAAACTATTGCAAACAACTTTTTTCCACCTTTGTGGGAGGGGAAATATGACTTACTATCTCTCAGCATTCATGTCACACCATATACTACTGGACATTAGCAACCAGGCATTTCAGCCTCTGACGATTGGATAGCTGTCCTCATCATAACACTTGAGCCGAGTTTGATGCAAGGTAGCGGAGGAGGACATGTCATTCATGCTCTGGCGGGTAATGTCATGTGATAATGAAAGGAATGATGTCCCGTTAATTCATACATTTACGATTGTCTGCCAGCAATAAACGTGTAGGTCCGATGAGGATACTGGAGTAAATAAATGTTTTCGTGCTTTCCTAGTACCGATAATAAGTACACATCATAAGCTAGTGGTATAGTGGACACCAGCATTTTCTATCTGTTCTGATATTGAAGAAATATCAACGGAACGATAGTAACTCAACAAGCGTTAATTATCACTGTAATTGCAGTCATTAGAATGATGATGCTTTATAGACGACTCAAACATCCCTACAAAGTGGGTGATTATGCATATTGTTTTACAATAAACGAATCTCAGTAACCGACCACTGCAATTAGTGCTGTTCTGGATGGCAATGTGCCTAAAACGTATCGCACAGCTGTCAAAGACCTATTTCACTTTCCATGTACAGCTAAGGTATACTATCCAGTTCAACAAAGGCTAGATGGTTATTTTGACAGCAACCTGTCACAGCTCTGGTGAAATGCAAATTTAGTCTGATGTTTGCCTAGATTACCATTCATCGTACTTGAACCCGTGCAGTCCATTAACCGAGGTTTGTAATGGACAACCGTTAAAATGGATAGGAATAACTAAAGATCCCATTTACTGCAGAAATGCCATCTTTGTGAAGACTACATTTAACAAATGGGGATAATTTCTGACTTCACGTACACAAATATAACCGAAACTGCCAGGTCTGTGAAAAGATTTCAGAATATGGTTATTGCTGCAGTATTTGTGGTTGTGGAGAGAACGAAAATGATTAAACATAAACTGATAATACTGAAGCGACGGCAGCGGCAGTAGCGAAAGAACACATTCCATCAGACCGAGGCAATTAATATTGGAAACAGACCAAGGCAGCTAATATTGATCATTCACCGATTCAGTTTAAAGGTATTTTTGAAAGCTTTAAGTTCCCCATTAAACGGTCTGTATTACATAATTGAAACTTATGGAAACTAAACTGCAATCAATATAATGTTGCTATTTAACAGCCTACCGGAGGTGTTGACGTGGCGTAAATCGCAAAAATCACATGAATTTACGAAAACAAATTAAAGCCAAACACAATTAACTATCATGCTTTCAGGGTGCTAAGGACAGTTCCTTTGATTTCGATGAATCGACATTCGTCCAGAAAATCCAGTGCGTCATGTACGTATCGTTTTACCAAAGGATGCCGAGACTCGCTAGCAGAGACATTAATGTATCAACGAATGCGTCGGAGTTAAGTTATGGAGTAGTCTTACAATAAGCACAGAAACCACTCTGGTCCTGAAAGCGTATAGTTAGTCTGACTGTTGTGAAGGGCGGTTAAAAATGTAAACTCAGCTGACAATTATGACATACGTTTCGTGATAATCATAACATTCTAAGAGTGCAAATAAACATACTACATTCGACCAACCCCGGTTGTGTCTAAAATAGTAACGCCATGACAGGACTGCATTTAAGTTAGAATGCTGCGGTATAATATGGCACTGGTGAGTCATGACATATTCTGATACGGATTGCATGTCAAGCGATGACTTTATGGGGCGAGTGGTCAATTTGGACCATTGCAGTTTGTTTGCACCAATTTTAGGGCTCGAATTGCTGTGAGTCAGTAGCTGCGTGCAAAGATAATGGACAACGATGTAATCATCGTCATATATGGAAATAGCCTTTGACATTGTGCTATACGTATTAATCATAATATTACTTCGGATATTACAGGAATTATGGCATATATAGGTACTGATACACACAGACACACACACACACACGCACATACACACACGAACCCATGTATATATATATATATATATATATATATAGATATATATATATATATATATAGATATATATATATATAGAGATATAGAGATAGAGGCAAATATATATATATAGACATATATATATACATATATATATAAATATATCTATATCATATAGATATATATATAAATATATATATAAAAAAATAATAATATATATATAAATATATATATGTTTTATATATACATATATATATGTATATGTACGTATGGTATATATATATAAAACATATACATATATATATATATACATATATATATATATTTATATATATATATATATACTTATATACATATATATATATAAATATATATATATATACATATATTTATATAGTTATATGTCTGCACCCAATACAAGTCCAACATGATGTGTTTATGAGGTGCAACCATTTTGACAGACGACGTAATCCTGTATTTTATTGTGTCATTGAATTCGTCCTTCGTCGCCATCTTCGGCGGTAATGAATACAAACCAACTGCTTCCATAATGGTTATTGCTGTTTTGCCACATTACTGCGCACTGGATCATGCCTATTGCCTCTGCGTAACGCAAACTTAGCACAAATGCTCAACAGAGCTGGCTGTCTGTCAGGAAGGAGCGGATGGCGAGTAATATACGTCCGCGGATATATTCGGTGCAGTTTAACAATTATTAAGTGTGCCAGGCACTGAGTCGTTATTTCTTCTTCTTGACACGCCTAGTTGTATCAGTGAAGTTTCCTTTAAGCATCTCCATATTCCAGCTTTGAGCCGATTAAATAACATTTCCTAAGCGAACCTAAACGTTATTTATGTGATAGTCTCAACTCGCCACGAATAAGCAAGGTAGCATTTCACTCGAAATTGTACCATAGAACGCTACTTACTGCCCGTCAAATCAGACATCACATTGTTCTCTTGAGGCACCATACGTTTCACTGACTGTGATCATGCTATCAAGTTTCATGATGAGGAAAGCTATAACATCGTGTCATTGGTGGAAGCTAGTAACGACCATAAATAAACGCTGTGTCTTGAATGCTGAGTGGCTTCGAATGAATCCTATTACCCACAAAGCCAAACCACATCTTTAAAATCATCCTAGACAGTATCATGAACTTGTGCCTTTGTTGCAGTGGAAAATGATTTTATCATCCAAAATGATCACGAACCCTCAATCGAACCCTCAGTCAAAAGTACTCGACCCGTCTGGTTCCACCACTGATCAACAACAAAACACGGCAAACATCAGCTGTAGATCTTTAAAGGGTACACTGATATTATTGAGTCGTTCAGAGTTAATATGTCAACCATTAACCCTCCCCACAAACGCATATATACACGCATACATTCAAGAATTTACCCACCCCTAACTCATAAAAAAAAGTTTCCGAGATACCATATTGCAATATGGTAGACATTATTTGCCCGAAGAAAAATGAATTGTTAACGATATACCCATCGGATATCATTATGCCACGTCGGCTGACGGTATCACAACATGTCCTGTAATAACAGTTTATAGGCGGTGGTCATTTGAAGGCATGTACAACAAATGGCGGCACTTGTGGATTTAAACATTAACGTGGATTGCGTAGGTCTTCTCGCCCAATATATAGTGATGGACCGCAAGCCCAGACGCCGACATATGATGGCAAATTAGCACAAAGGAGATGCTGCTAAATTTCTTATGCAATTCATTACTGAACTTCATCGGAGCATCGATGGAATTGTACCTAGTGCACCATTAGCAGTTAACATGTGTGAGATCGTTCTATTTGGTAAACAAAAAGAGAACAAATTCAGTGTGGATAGAATGTTACTCATGTGTAACTTCCCTGTATGAAGCATGGGGTTTGTCTTGTATAGCCTCTCAAATAGTAGCATCTAACGCTGACACTATCTGTATCTGATGTCACCGTCGCAAACGTAGGGTATAATGCTACCGATGTTGCTACATGGATAGGGCCATAATTCATGTTTAAAGGTTCTGTTAACGTCATGAGATGTACTTGCTGCCTCTAGTCAGGCACGATAATAGATAGCATAATATAATGCTTAATGTAAAACTAATACGATAGCCTTAATATGTCAATATATTAAAATACTAGGGCAGCCAGAAGCACACAAATGCATCGTCCAACCCAACGTATGAACCTTACAATTACGGCCATCTTCTATTGTAAATATGCTAAGCATGATGCTTGAGGAGCGAGGCGGGGGTTTTCCTCAGCACTGAGGTACAGCTGAGTTTCCACTTCAATTGCTTACATTTTTGTGGACACATATCTGTCTTTTAATGCACTTCAACCGATGATATCAATCGCTGAACGCTGATGCAATTACCTCGCTTGTCTGTTAGATTGATGACAGCATATACTCGCCTTTGAACATTTTCCCCTTTAAATCAGTTTGTAGGCACATTGCCCTTAGAGATCGTTTACAATAGCATTGCCTTGATTGTTCTGGTTCTAGCAATGTACATGAAAGTCGAATAACCGCTGGCCCAATAATGACAAATAGACCTTTTGACCTTTGAAAATAACTACAATAGTTTCAACGTTCACCATATAATCAAGCAAGCAACTTCAAACGCGTAGAACGCATAGAACGTTTTGCAACTGTGATTTTTTGATACGTAAATGAAAAAGAATTTGAGGCTATGTGTAACTTTTCATCCGATAATTATAATTTATCAAACACTAATGCCCCGTTCTGATAGTTCAATGATCTAACTTAACTGAATGCTGTATGCTTTACAAATAACCAGTAAACCATCATCTTTTTTTGCCATACGAAATTTCAAAATTGGCATCAGCGTCTAATCACCGCATGTTTTATGTTACTATAGTATTTGAATTTTATCACAAAATAGCATTTCAGGTTTTCATTCCTTCGATGATATCACTATCTTGAACGGTGAGATAATGTGTTTTGATTTGATGAACATAAAAGATACCTCAGCGTAATAGCATTTTAAATTGGAATACATATTTCAGTTGTCTAAGCATAATTTCAGCAGGTGAATCAATGAGTAAAAGCATACAAGGCACATATACCTGTTTTTTGTCAACACACCAATGTACAGAAACGCCTAAGCCATTCATAACATTGTGCAGAGATGATGTTATGCAATATTTTTAAATCAAATCGGGTCAGGAATTTATTCCCGTATTGGCCCAATGATAGTTACCATGTACTTTCTCAACAGCCATGCAAAATTTTTACTAATCAAATCGGGTCAGTGATTTATTCAGGTATTGGCCATGTAACAACCACGACGCAATGCTGCTGACGAAACATTAATATTGTTTACGAACATGCAGACCAATCAACGTGAGTTTGTAACCTGATAACACTAGACAATTTTCTAAGCCGTATCTCAATCATATTTGATTGATACTAACTCAAACTATATTTTACTGAGGGTGTTTTTGCAAATAAATTGCTAGAAATTTCAAAACCAATGAATAAATGAATGACATTAATAGACTTACTAAACCATCAGTCAAGTAACTAAATTGCTATTCGATGAATCTATGAAATATACCTTTTATGTGTCTTTAGGATTTATGAGCGAGTTAATAAACACATGCATCTATGTAATGTTGTCATTGTGCTATTCTGTTAATCCCCGAACAATCTCGTCACAAAACTAAATCCTGCGAGTTATGCCCATGCTCATGACTTTGATCAATGCCATATTACATGCCTAGTACATCCTAGTTAAGTCTGAATTATTTATAATGACACAACTAGCTTGAGCATTTCTATTGAGTAGTCATTGGTATCGTATGTCACGTATATGTGGTCACTGCATTGAGCGCTGTGAATACTGTTTGATATTATGCATCGGAATGTGAACTCCATTAGCATTGTCATCACAGACACCATTTAGCTCCCTCTTACATTCCGGTCATTAAAACTGCATAATATATGTCCTGTGGTGCTCAGTACGTATGTGGTTGTGCTGATCTATAAACCAAAATTGGGTGACGAAGCAAATGTAGATATGCTGTACTGTTTTAAAGTGTTACGGCATCAAGGATTCTAAAATGTGGAAGCACGGAATAGTCAATATTGAGTAGGTTTGCGATATTTTGTTCTTGGGAAACACCTCTTAATACCGACTATGTTCGGTGGTGATGAATAACTGCATGAAGTCCACGAGTCAGATGTTGATCGGATGCATCAGAGACGGCGCACATCCAGGAGGTAGCAACTGCCAACCACCCTTATCCGGGCACTGATGCTTCTACCTGTTCACTTGGGCCTTCACATAATCATCAATCATTACCCAGAATATTTTCGTTAGACACACATGGTCGGATTAAACAGATGACACACGCTCGTCTTAAATCGTGTTAGAAAGAATCCAGTGATCATTATCGTATAATCTTATCCGGGTTCTGATGCTGCTACCTGTTCACTAGGGTCTTCGTATAATCATCGATCATTAGCCACAATATTTTCATTGGACATACATGGTCGGTTTAAACAGATGACACACGCTCGTCTTAAATCGTGTTAGAAAGAATACAGCGATCATCATCGTATGATCTATTCCATTGCATAATAATGGCATAGCTTGTTGCTGCCGTAAAACGCTATGAGGCAATATCGCTATTTTGAGCAGTACAAATGATCATGGGAAAAGGATGCATACAATGAGATGAGATGTGATAATCCTTGGCGTCAAAGTCATACTGAGTCTGGTTGAAACCACAATGCCGACAAATGCCACATAAACATTAAGGTCAAACATAACATAATAACCACTGGGTTTGAAGGTTGATGTAGATTTAGCACTCAGTAGAATTTGAAATAATCTAAACAACCAAATTAGCTGTGGAAACTATACAAGTTTTGCAATGGTTGTTTGTGACAAGACATAACATTATGAAATAAACCTTCAACATACTTTTCTGCAGCTAGTATTTATATAATACATTCAGTGATACAGTGTTAATGTATTGATGTTGCTTGTGGCATTTTTCACGTCAGGATAAGCTATTAGTACGAAATGTTAAGGCTATGACATATTTGCAATGAAGTTTTGACGTGATTACAGAGATGGGCTTTTTCGTCTAAAAGCATAATACCCCAGCTATATGTAGGTGACAACGTCCTTATATTAAGCCCTGTTCATTTCAAACCTCATTTGTGAAAGTTACGGCGTGCTGTTTGCGAAGTCTTCATCACCCATGTCTATATAGTGCATTCGAGCTCCAATAATTCATCGTAAGATATATGAGTTTGCTTGAAGGTCCATATCCTAAAATAACAGACATATATTGGCTACATAGATTTGCATGTCCTGCTTTGGATTTTATTGCAATATGCCTTTGATATCATATAAAGACAAATTGGTATAGACTTAACATACGTGTCATTGTTCTGGAGGGATTCACATATGTATTAGCCAAAAGGGAGGTTATATGCTATGTTAGCGTTATGTAAGCTGAACATAATGCAAATTTAGCTGAACTGTAATTGAACGATGCAAATTTAGTGCTTATTAAAGAAGTACCCCAGTGATTCAACCATTGGTGTTCAATTTGCAATTAATATACTCCACACAACATATCTGTCACGTAGCATTTAATCGTCCCTGTGTTGAGGAATATCTCCTGATACGTAGGATGTGAATGAGTATAACGGCTCGAACAGTCAATGTTAATCGCTAGATCTCTAAAAATAATCTAAGACAGCCTGTTCTTATCTTCTCTTTGTAGGTGACTGTTTTCATAGATATGTTGCCCGCAAGTTATACATGTCAGTGAGAATTCTGTTTGACTCAACCAGTACTCAACCAGTATTTGAGAACTACCTAGATTGTGACTAACATTTACGTACATATCATACCCTAAAATAGACTGAATCGGGTATGAGGTGGGATGGATATAAAGTGGCGATAGCCAAACAGACATTGTTTCGTTATTTAACATTATGGAATACATCGATGTTACTACTGGATTTTGTAGTAATCGCATCCTACCAAGATGCTGATCAAAATATGTGCAGTGACCATTTGAGGCGACGGTGCGGCTTCATATTCGTAGCTGGCATTCATTAGGGTTGAAGCATGACTCTATTTTATATTATTGGATAGGTAAATCGGAAGTTATTGCTGTTCACCACCGTATTATGCTTTATACTTATATGGTGCTGTCGTTTGAGATCGGCGAGTTATGATAATGTGTTGGGGTGAATATAGGCATTCAGTTGAATAAATAGCTCGCTGACACACGGTGCTGAGGGCGAACTTAGAGAGAACGTGTAAATCCGAACAAAAATCAGATTGTCCTTTACGCACTGTATAGGTTGCGTATTCTGCAAGCAAATTGTCTATATGAGTGTTCTGAAAAAACTGAACAATATTACACAATTGCAACATCTCATGCGCAGTGATATGTCGGATGGACGGCCTGCTACCATTAACAACTGTACTTTGTGTAAAACATCAGCGGTGGAGTAGCATTGTGGAGGATTAGGTGAGGTGCGTGGAGTCCGGTCAGATGTTAAGGTTGCACAATTATGAGTCATTGTATGATATCAACACGCAAGCCTTTAAGGTAATAGAGACAGGTCATATACTGACTGGCGGGATTCATGTTTGCTTGTATGCACAAAATATCACAGTTTTTAAATATTTTGTTGAATAACATGGTTCTGTTTCCATTACCATTTATTACAATGAGCAGTTTGGCTTTGTTTCATCCAAATATGTGACTGTTTGTCCAGACTACATTTATTTCCTGCAATCGTCCACGTATTTGATGCAGATGAATAGACAGTATATGTAGCTGGTAAGGGCAGTTAAAGAGGCTGTTCAGCCCCATATCGGGCACTAATGAATCGTTTTGTTAATACATTACTACTTATAACACAGACATAAATAATTCTATCTTTTAATGTGTGCTGCAAGTTTAAATTTGATCAAAATTTGACGCTGGAAATATTCATGATGTACTGTAAAAATCTGTTTGATTTAGTTATGTCATTCCATTAATAACGACGCCTTCCTAAAACCATGAACCACACGAATTTAAGTTGTAAATCATAACGCTGTGGGGACGGGTGTGCTTTTAACATCGATGAAAGATTCAATACGCAGGGAAATCATATTACTCTGTGTTAAAATGTATTGCACCATGTGGATGATGATGATGATGATGATGATGATGATGATGATGATGATGATGATGATGATGATGATGATGATGATGATGATGATGATGAAAAAAATAAAACCATCTCTTGTCACTTATGTGCACGAATGCCTTGTGGGGGCGGGGAGGGTGGCGAAGACGTCTAATATTGCACGTGTGAACCAGGGAACAATACCGTGTGATGCCATTTATATTTTATATGGCGGCTGAGGAAAGTGCCTCTGACACATGCTGAGTTACCAAACAATGCATCTGAGAAAAAGCCATGCAATATTAACCTCTTGGCCATATCAAAACATTTGGAATAACTAGGGTATATTTTTGCGATTAAGTGACACTGACGAGTCTTGCTCAATTTTATTCAACGATCTAATAACCTGCCTTAAGTATGTGATAACTTTGATGATGACAATGTAGCTTTACATTTTCATTTCGAGGCCACTGGCGTTGTTTGCGGTTTTTGTGGAGCCTGGTGTGATCAAGATAACGGACCACCTATTAAAATGACACACGAAGCCAGTTGACCAAACCGATGACATCAACTCGCCATACATCATGGCAGGAATAATCTTGTGGGCAATGTTTTGTGACTCCCGAAATGAAGGCAAATGAGCTTTTATGGCGTTATCGCAATATGCATAGGATACTCTGCGTATGGCGATTCAGATTTATTCCATTCTCATTTCATGACTCAATGTATTTTACATCCAGCGTCTGCCGTACTCGATTATGAGTGAGCAAGAAAATGGGAAGGACGTAAATCAAATCGTCATTGCTATGATGTCAACCCATAGCGATGTTACCAGCGGGATTCGCAATAAACATGCCAGCACTCACGCCGTGATGATGGCTACAATATGCTTACTGTCGGCAGTTGAGTTGGATGTGAACCAGCCTAATGAAGAAAAATTTGGCTTGCTGCAAGGAATAATTAAAGTCAGAGTTTCCTGCCTCTAATTAATTACGAAGAGGAACACAAGTGTAATTTTTTTACTTTATGGGTCAATGCGTTCCATGCACAACAGCGCACGGCAATTGGTGCGTCCTACATGTGACGGAGGACGAGCATCAGCCATTCCTTCAATCAACCTCCATACACATATATGTACAATAAGGCTATTCTTTGTGTCAATCATATGCGTATCCAAATAGGATTGTCGTATGCTCATAGGGTATCTTCCATGCGCTGAGTGAATGATTGTCCTCCGCAACACATTGACACGACACGGTACCCGTGTCTTCTGTTGATAATGTCTTGAGTCATCGTCGCATGGAATACTAAATAATCTAGGACGTTTTTCACCTTTGAACGATACATTAATGATGCAAACTTACGCAATCAGATCAACTTGTTGTTGATTATCCATACATTGTGAATTCATAAAAATTCATGCATGTCAACACAACTTCCACGGTTAAGTACCAAGGATGTGACCTATGGTACATTTCTTATATTCGTCATGCTTGCAATAACCCCGGATGATTGGATTTCACTGCCATATAAAATCACTGATTGTATCATACAAAGCGCTGTAATTGTCGATTTCTGAGCGAGACAATGTGTAAGGGTCAAAGACGCGAATAAAAACTAAAAATGTGTTATTAAGTGACAGTGTATTCACAAAATTGTTTGACTTTGTGCGCTCTTTGAACAACCCATTCTCGAGCTTACACTCTCAACCATTGGATAGTGGTCACTTCGCCTTACATTAGCACCCATTGGGTAGTGTAAGAAGGCCTCGCTGTGCCTATGCCCGACAGCCTTTCATAAACTACCGCACGTAGGAGAGTGTAAGGAGAACGGTTTGTCATGGGGCGTGAAATAAGGAAGGATCCCTTTTTACCGAGCTTCATCAGCCCAAGATGGCGGACATACGGTCAGGTGAGGATGCTTCGATGTTTTAATTGTTATTAAATCGTCAATTATGTACACTAACCGAAGATGGACTCAGGTGTAAGCACCATGAAACTTGTCAAAGGGCACTTGTAGTAATATTTGTTCCATGCTTTAATGTTATAGTCACTTGTTTCATATTTACACGCTCTCTATCTTAGGTTACGCAATATATTTCGATCAGTGGAAGGGGTTGTCTTGTTTATATTACCGTCGTGTGCGGCTAGGGAAGGGGGGCTTTGCTTCCCGCAAACGTTTATGTCATGCCTATATTATCGACAATCTGATATGATGATATGGAAATGTACAGCGTTCCTTTTATCCGCTCTATTTACTACTTTCGATCTCACATCCGAGCTTTAGTTGTTTAGAGGCGAAGCGCAGCCAGTGAAATTACGGAGCTTCTGAAGTCCAAACGACCGATGAACTCACTAAAAACTTACCAAAGCCCTCCAAGCAAAACAATTTGTGACAAAATGCAAGATTATATCACAAAATCACACGAGGACTGTTTATATTGCTACACTTTTGTCTACTTGTTCTGTTTGAGCACTAAAATACGTAGCCGAGCACGACGGTAGTATAAAAATATGACAATAAGAGTCGTCCACGGCTATAAAACACGGCACATCATAAAACTTTGTTAAAAAAAACAACATGGTTGACTCCCATAATGCAACATATCTGCGTTAATTCTCGTTCATGTTTTCGATTGCACGATAGCCATGTTGGACAACAATTTGTGTTGCGTTGATTCGAGAAGGTTGTTGGAGGCAAATTTGATAAGACTTTGTTGATATGAAAATGCTCACGATAATGCTCACGATTCTGCATACGGACCGTCGCCTCTTAGGTGGCATCAGATCATCAAAACACCAGGGGCGAGTTGCCTTGCCCAATCAGCAACCACCTCCTCTTTGTTCGTTGGTAGTTTGGGGGGTTCCTGTGGCAGTTGTACAGGCTGTTAAATGATAGCATTATCGATAGCTATAGACAGGACAATGAAATCGGTGAGGAGACGTAAGTTGAGAGAAAGCTAAATAAACTGAATTTGATGTTTGTTTTGGCACTTTTGAAGGCTAGAATTTCTGCAGATACAAAACTATATATGAAACTTTTGTTTAAATGCAGACCCTGAGAAGGCATTTGATAAAGCCGCTGCTAAATTACTCAAAGCACTTCACCCAGCTAAGGCAAAATCTTCCCGTCTTGTTGTTAACTCCCCACTGAGGAGTACCTCTGGTATAATACCACATGGAGTGAAGCGCAAGCAAACCTCAGCTTCTTCAGCCAGACTAAATAATCATGGTACCTTGTTAATTATGAAATATTCCAGAAAAATTAATTTCACAAAATTTACTGATCTCTAAGAACACATTCAGGTGCATCCTTTGCATGTGTTACAAACAGTTGATACACCTACTTCCGTAGAGGCCCTTATACAGGAAAATCCTATCGGTAAGATCATGATATTTGTGGAGAGTTGCTACTGCATTTTTTTATGTTCAATAAAAATTAAACATGAATTAGTAGTTATAGTGATAGAGGGTAAATTTATATGGAGTTATCTTCTGACGATAGATGTTAACTGTGTGAAGGAGACGATTTAGTTTCTGACATTTGGAAAAAGTACAGCCAATTATCTGACCCAAGTTCAAGATGACCATGATGATAGTGAGCTGACCGATTGGCAAAAGCGAAAACTGGAAAGCCAAAATCATTGGGAGACCCAAAGGCAATCGGTAGTTGACTCATTGCTAGCAAACATGGCACCATCTGCTCAAGAGCCTGAATGTTGCCTGTGTGCAAATCTATCAAAACTACAGTAATGTTACGCAAGTAATATTGTAATATCTACCTATGAATGACCTTTTGTGCACTAATGTGTAACTTTCATATTCAGGTGTCTCCAGTGCCAGATGTTTATGTGTGAGGACCATGACAAGCCCTACACCTTTGTGAAGGATGCCATGACAGGGAATGGTTTCATCTTGATTTCTACTACCCACTCCCTACTGAGATGCCAGAAGATAATCCCAAGGCAGGATATAATCATTCAAATCGATTCCACTATACTGAATAGAATGATATTTTTGCAACAGGGTACCTGAGAAACTTTTGCCAAAATACTGCAGTCAGTGTGCTTATTCTGCCTACACTGACAGTGCGGTTTTATATATATGTCTAGTTAAAGAATAATAACTAATATTATATTTTGGAGCACAAAAAAAAACAAATGTTAAAAGGTTATCTATATAAGATGCTATAACAAAACTTACTTTCATTGGATCATTGTAACCACAGTTTTCACAAATGAAATTTGGCAAGTGAAGATCATATCTCCCTGCAAATGCACATTGAAAAAAGTCAATATGTTATTGTAGCATGTTATATGGAAGATTTGAACATAAGCGTAATGCATAGTGCACTTCAATGCAAGAAAAGTTCACATTACAGCTAAGAAGGTATGAGATTTATGATATATATTTGGTTGATGAACTTATTTATAAGTATGTAGTGCCCTATAAACAGCATCGTTAAAATGAAATTGTATTTATTATACATATTATGTTCCCAGTCTTATGGTGAAGAACAGCACAAGTTCTGAAAGTGAGCTTGTTAGACAGGGCCAAGTCCTACAAAAAGATCCATAACAAGTGTCAGGCAAGATGTGGAGCTGACGATGACTAGTATTATGAAACACAAGATGCTCATTGAAAGGAAGGCTGGTAATTATTCATATTTCACTTAAACCTCCAAATTTTGTGGCCATAAGGATCAAATACTTATGTATCTGTGTACTAGACAGCAGCAAAAGCGCACAGGTCATAGGACAAAACTCTCTGCAGAACACCAACGATGGTCACAGCTCCTAACAAGTTACAATTGCCTTGCCACAATCTTGCATGTCCATCTTCTCAAGGGTGTTCCTAAGAGTCAAGACTCTTTGCTATGGCTGAGGGTTAGCAGTTCTTGTATCTGGTATGCTCTTGCAAAAACGATTTTGAATTATATTCTCATTCGATTCTTAATGAATTGTGACAGAACTGATACCTCTTAAAAAACCTGAGCTCTGGTTGAGCAGTGGCTTCGCCTGCAACGCTTCAAAGAAGAAAGGAAACAGTTGGCAAATGAAGTCAACATCTACTTGACCAACTACAAATTCACTGCAGAAATCTGGCAGACATGAACCAATTACAGTCAAGTATGAATTATTTCTAACATAATTTAATATCCTTATATAAAACTCCAGACTGTTTACCATTAATAATATGTCTGTACATTTCTCCAGGCATGGAGACAGAATTCGTGGCAACAGTAGGCAAGCTTGCAATCCTACAGAGGCACCACCATGACATAAACATGCATGAAAAGAATGCTCTTCCTGGCTATCGCTCAAGCAGTTGGCAATTCTGGGATAAGTACAGATATATATGTCAATGGTATGACAGAACCTCCCGTGTCATCATATTCTGAATATGGGTCTGATGCATAGAAGTCTGATCTCCTAAGAAGTTACATTACTTGAAATTCCAAACCAAAAATACTTTGTCCAATTAAATATTCTTGTGAATGTAACTACATGTAATGTGCACAACATTTATAAAAACTTGTACTCATTAACAGGCAACTGTATTATACCATATCTTTTGAAAATAATTACATGCAATTGAATGATTTGATTGCTGGCGCTGATTGTTTGTTTCTTCAGAAATTTACCATGCCCTGAGGATAAACCAATTCAGTACAATAATGGTCAATGGTAGAGCCATGGAACCCAGTGGGACACTTCTGTCAGTTATTATCACAGAGATACACAATTGTGCAAGAATTGTTTTTTACGAACCAAAAAATATTATCTATTGTTCACAATGTAAATGGTATAAACATATTGATGCTTATCCCCAACATTTAAATTCTCCACTGATGGGGTTTTGAATGGTGACTCATGGCTGTATTATGTTTTATGCATGCATTGTTACTAAGTCATTATGCTGTTCGTCATGTATTAACTAAGGTGTGTTTATCCTGGGGGAAATTGTTTGTCATCGGTTCTTTAGCTTGTAATAAATGAACATTATGCACTATGATCTAAGTCTGAACTTTTTAATAAAAGTATTGATTGAAAGTGAGTGAGAAGCATGTTGTTGATGTAATTGTAACTTCTCAGTTTTTAAAAAGACCTTAAAACATGGATGGTTCATACCTCACAACAACTAACTCAGCTGGAAGTCATGAAATAAAGGGGGAAAAAAGATGCCAAGCAAGATTCCTTGAAAATTCCTGTACAGTTTGCATGCGAAGTGAAATTCCTCATAATGGGAGGTGTCCTATACCCAGTCTTGCTGTCAGTTATCGTAAGTGTAAAGAAAAGACTACAAGCTAATAGCAA
>CM067354.1:41755558-41845558 GCA_034190875.2 Urechis unicinctus | reverse complement strand
ATTTTTGTTTTTGCTCCATGTCACTAATCACATGCAAGGTCAATTTGAACTTAACTTGCTGTCAAATGTATATAAGCTTACCCTTGTTGTGGTATTCCACATAAAGTATTTTGCTGTAGACATCTTTTATATAACTTCGGTGGGATGCCAACCCTGCAGCAACTTCATCACTGCCAGGCCTCATGGTAACGTGTACCCGCATTCTTGCCCCTGTAGGCCTGGCAAGGAAGAGACAGTCAAACGCAGCCCCCTTCAGCTGTGCCATCTAAACACAAAAAAGGCAGCCAAAGTTTCTTTACCAATCAGTGCATAAGAACCTAATTGAATATCAAAAAAGGTGTATTTGTGTAAGATGCTACCCCACATTCACTGAATAACAACCTCTAGCCTAGTTTTCGATTAAATTCATGATTCTGTAAACATTGCTGTGGTGCATATTGGCCCCCTTTTTGATTCTCTTTTCATTTGCTGATGCCTGCCTTCTTTGCAAATACTCCCTGAGGCTTTACCCACTCACATGAATACCTTTTGGAGTGATTCAGTGATGGAAAAAGTGTCTGGAATATTTTAGTTTTACCGAAAACCAAAATTACCAAAATTTTTCCATCAAGCAACTTTGATTTACAATCAAATAATAAATGCAACTGAGCTATGAAAATCTAGAAACAAGTAACGAGTGATAACAAAATCATAGTAAGTGTAGTTGGAATTTATCACATGATTTACCAGAAACATTCATTCACTTAGGCAAGGCAAATTGATAAATTATCCATCGGTACATCACTTTTTATGTCTTCGGAAAACGGCCTGATATACTAATTACACTCGCTTTGAGGACAGGGGTTACTTTTGGCCCGGCGCAGTCTCTGGCATAGAAGATAGCTGCGACCGAGCCAATGCTAAACCCTGTGGCTGCTACCATCCCCTGTCATACGAAAATCATTTGACCTTTGACACTAACAGAAATGACCAAGCATATGTTGTCACGCATAAATGTATTTCAAACCCACCATCATAGGACGAGGACATGCTGTCAGTCACGATAAACATATATATATAAATTTAAATGGAGATTTAATTTTGAGTATGCGATGTTTGAGGTCAGATAGAGGCTCAATCGTTCCGCAGGGACCATTTATTTTTTCTCAAATGCGCCGCCGGGCGCAGCGTTGCATGCTGGAAATGTGAACGAGTGCAGTGCAGCGGGGGTTGAGGTGGATGGGGAGAAAGATGAGGCTGGGCTTTGGGGTGGGGGATTGGTGCTGATGTCTGCTGCGTGGGTGGTTGGAGCATGGGCAGGGCGAAAGGGTTCAGTAAAGGGCGGGGTTTAGATAGAAAGGATGTAAATAAAATAATTATCGATATTGGAGTATTCCATAGAGAGAGAGAGAGAGAGAGAGAGAGAGAGAGAGAGAGAGAGAGAGAGAGAGAGAGAGAGAGAGAGAGAGAGAGAGAGAGAGAGAGAGAGAGAGAGAGAGAGAGAGAGAGAGAGAGAGAGAGAGAGCGGATGGTGGTGGTGGTGGGGTGGGGGGGGCAGTGGTTAGCGGAGACGTACTGTAGGAGAGACGGGGAAGAAAGCGGTTGCGACGATGAGATTAGTTGGGTCTGAAGGCAGGAATTAAATTATAAAGTTCATACAATGAAATGTTGACGGGGAGGGGTGGGTGGGGTGGAGGGGGGGGGGGGGGGGGCGTAGGTGGGGAGAGACGAAGCAATGAACGCGTAGTTTGTAGCCGGTGGGGGAGCCTGGGTTAGGCGTGGGGCTGTTAGTCCGGGTTTTTGAACGTAATCTACAGTTAAGAGAGGCATGGGTGGTACATGATGGGTGGGGAAGGGCGGGGCGTGGCAGGGCGGGGCGGGTATGGATGTGAAAGGGGTAGTGGATGAGAGGGGGGGGGAGGGGTTATTATGAAGTAGGATAGGAACGTTGGGAAGAAGGTTAATCAAAACGGTTATGCATGGAATCGGGAGGGTGATAGGTTGTTGAGAAAATAAAATGTCACACTGAAAGAAGTGAATGGGGTGGAATTTAAGGAGGACGGGGTGGGGTGGGGGAAGGGTTTTGCATTGGAAGGGTATGCAGTTGTACGAGAATGAGGAGCAAGAGAGGCAATCGATCAAACAGATTGGATTTAGAGGGGATGGGGAGACATGGGAGGAAAAAGTTTGATTTTTATCTAAAATTGTTCATAATTTGTTTTATTTTCTTCAAATTATCAAAAAATTTCAGTTCCTAACAAATATTACATCTTTTTTAATGCTGCGGGCTACTAACATTCTATTGACGAGCAACGCCGTCCGCATGTACAGCCGTTAGTGTGGGATTCCTTATACTATCCAAGCTATGATATTGTAAGGGGCATTGATCACTATCCTATGGTGGAGAGTGTAAGCTCGAGAATGGGTTGCTTTGAAAGAGATAAAACATGGAAACACTGAGACCAGGATTCTCTTTCATTAGTCTTCCAGGTCATAAAGTATGTTCATTAATATAAATATACATTAGCTTAGAGTAGGAAAGAAACATTTACACTATTCGAACAAAGTTTACTAGTTTTTTTGCTATTGACAATTTGAGATATGCTCACAATCAAACTTAATGTTACGTTAGTAGATGGCGTGTCTAGTATCTGATTCGCTCAACGAAAAGACCATGCTGACTGTATCAGCTAAACTAATGACGGTTAATCACTATGGGGAATGATGCAGAGCAAGTTCTTCTCGGATGGCCTATCAAATTTAATATCTTTAAGTAGCGGACAAGAACGAATTCTAACAGACATGACTGTTTCAACTGGTCGCCCTTATAGAGGGCTGTTAACTGAAGCTGAATCGCTTTGTTGACAAATGTCTGGCCATTACTGCTATTATTTATGTACTCACTGGATAATCAGTGGAATCACAATTCCATAAGTGACTTAAATACAGCCCAGACAGTCTACCACCTGCGCAACTTTGTTTCTTCTTCATAGTCTGCTTGCGGAAAAATTAGAGGCGAAGGGTGGTTGAGGAGATGCTAAGTGGTACAAGTCTCTGGTTAAAATCTGGCTTTATTATGAAAATAATGCAGGCGACCGACCCATCAACTTTAGTACGTTTGCTAAACTTGATGTTGAGCTATTTCAGGTCATTACTACACAGAAGATGTAAAATGTTGATTCCAGAAAAGCTCTGGATGTTATGGGCTTGGGTGGGAGTATGTAGGCCATGGGGGTTCTGGTAATCACTTTTTGTGTACCAAACACATTCCTAATTTGAATGCATAATATTGGGAACTGTGCACCAGTAGAAGTTCCCATTACGGGAAAATAAGGGTAGCCCTTTCAACACCCTGCTAGTATTAGTCTGCAACATATGAAGAACGGGTATTGGGATATAGATTAGCAAACAATACGTAAGCAGCCAATCTATGTATCTGCCCAAGACGCTGAACGCCTCCATCTTCCGCTCATATTGAAAAGACACTTAACAGAATTGTATTGAACATACATTCTAGGCCTTGGCAGGTTGTATCGGGTGTTGGCAGCGCCGCGCAAAATGGGTTACAATCAGCCGCTACGATTAGCCAACATAAACGCTATACATTTCGCTATAAGCTTCCTGATGCTTGGTCATACGTTTTCGGTAGCCTGCCTTGTCATCATAAACCATACGCAGACTCGTTACATGGGTGGGCGCTGTGACAGAGAGACATATAGTCATCATTGAATGATGGTGACTGGCGGTCAAGACGGTTGAACGTGGCTTTGGTTTAGATTATATCTCATTTTGTATTGGCATTTTGGCCTGGGCCAGTAAGCCTGAAAACTCATTGGTGTTTTGGTATTCACGGTGAAGTATAGCTTACATAACGTAACATATAGTCCCGGCGTAACAGCAAGTATTTCCGGGGGTATCATCTAATGTCTCATACATATAGGTTGATTTTTGCGTTTTACAATGGATCATCGTTTGCAGTTAAGTTAATCTAATATGTGTTTCTCCATAGTAACAACGTTGTTAAATTGGCACCCAAGACATGCCAATGTTAAATGATCATTTGTACTGTAGTTTTGATAATTATGGTTATAGCAAAACTTACTCAAATTCAGGATGACATTATGAGACTGACCATAAAACTCAATCATGGATTACATTACTGACCCCTTGAACAAGTAACAACAGTTATATGATGATTGACTGTCATTATGGAAAACGCCAACAACGGATCTGACTAATTGTAACGGTTTTTGTACGCTACATTTCAGACGAACAGTGAGGCTGGTCCCATCTCTGACATTTTACGGGTTTTAAGGTACACTTGATGCAATTTCCCGTGTCTTAGCACACCCAACTGGCCATGCCAAGATAAATAACGCTTCTATATTAGACGTGAGAGTTGAGCTTATGTCGGCCTCATTTAAACGTTCCGTACTGTTGAGAGCAAAATCTCTGACAATAGCTATCCCAATGTACAAGACGTTTCAGTCTAGACTTTTATTACAGTAATAAAATACGGATTCATCAGTAGCGACAGAAGAGTGTTGATTGTGTGTAGAGGCGAAATTCCAATCATTTATTATGCGCGTGAATGGAAACTGTGCCGCAGTTCATCACGGTACATGTCTGAGCAATCACAACAGCATTGCCGTCACGAACGCCGTACTCACATACAACAGCGTAATAACAGAGGTTTCAACAAGCAGAATATATTCACCTGTATATCAGTTGACAGCGGAAGAAGAGATCCATATGGGCATTAAAATCAGCAAAGGCTAAATTTCAGAGAATTTAACGAACGAACATATCGGCTGTTGGAACAAAGGATATATCTTCATGATGGGTGCTATTAGACGAACATATGAGGTTTAATGGTAAGCATGCATGCATTTTGTATCCATGAACCGTATTTTAAAGCGGTCTATTTCACTCCGGGCTTTTGAAATATGAATTACAAATACACCAACAACTACAAGGCTTACCTTTCTAACAACCTGAGATATCATGATGCATTTGTTTGCATAACATAATTACCTATGTATATTGCATATCAAACAATAACAAGTATTTAGTTGTGTATATTCCTTGGAATAGCACACGATTTCATCATGCCCAAGCAAAATTAGTCATTGTGAAGTTATACTTTTGCAATTATGTTCACAAACCTCTCACAGAAATCCTTTCCAAATTGCGCTGGACTAAGAATAATGTCCATACTGTCTTTTTGTTCGTGGGGACAAAGGGACCAAACAAGGCATTCATAATTCTATATCCTATTGATTAAAAAGCAGCTACAGCAATGCCATTCGGGCATAATATGCCTTCATGAAGATGATCAATGATAAGTGAGATAGACTAGTAAAAGTACAATCCAGTCATAATTCGCGCGCGTTTGGTTGTAAAACAAGTTCCCAGAAGGATACAGTGGATTAATTATCTACAACCTTTGGCGGTTGCCTGAGGGCAAAGCAATTTGCGATCTTTTGATGCAATACATTTACACAAACAAGAAGCATTCTCCAGGGTTAAGTCTAAGAGACGATTTGATGTCTGCACTTCAGATACCAGTAGACATCAAAGTAGGATGCAGCGCATGTGTGATTGGAACAAACATGCAGTTTCATACTCTATCCTTTCTGGTCTCGAAGCAGTTTTTGCCGCTTCCTATTCAACAGAACGGCATATATATATATACATATATATATATATATATATATATATATATATATATATATATATATATATATATATATATATATATATATATATATATATATATATATAATCATATCTTCGTCCTTCACGTGTGAAGAGGACCATCTTTCAGTCATCATTCATCCTAGCCAGGACGGAGATGTCCTGGTTTTATCCTGTGTTGGCATTGAGGTTGGGGATCGCTGCATGTCTTGATTTCCTGGCTTCCCTTTTTGCAACTGCAGACACGATTCGGTCAGCCTCATATGCCACAGCTCCTTTAATGGTTTTGGAACGCCATACTTGTCTGTCCTGAGCTATTGTCTCCCAGCTTGTGTGGTTGATGGTACAATCCTTTAAAGACAGCTTTAGGGAGTCTTTGAACCTTTTCTTCTGGCCACCACAAGATCTTTTTCCAGTGGTGAGTTCGCCATATAAGAGCTGTTTTGGTATTCTTTCGTCCGACATTCTGAGGACATGGCCAGCCCAGCGGAGTTGGATCCTCTTGAGCATTGCAAAGATGCTTTGCATTTTGGCTCTGGCAAGTACTTCAGTGTCAGGAATCATATCTTGCCATTTGATGTTGAAGAGTTTTCTCAGGCAAGTAAGGTGAAGACGGTTAATCTTCCTGGCATGGCGTTGGTAAACAGTCCAAGACTCGGCACCATAAAGGAGAGAGGTAAGAACTACAGCCCTATAGACCTGGAGTTTGGTTTCTTGGGAGAGTCCTTTCCTATTCCATACTGAGTGTCTAAGTCTACCAAAAGCTTGGCTAGCCTTGGAGATCCTGGAGAGCACTTCGTCATCTATATGAATTGTGTTAGAGAGTGTGCTGCCAAGGTATGTGAATTTAGCAGTGTTTGATAGCATTTGGTTGTTTACATTTATTTCTGGTGCAGAACATATTTTTCCTGGTGCTGGTTGGTAAAGCACTTCAGTCTTTTTTTGTACTAATGGTTAGACCAAAATTGTCACAGGATGTTGCAAAACTGTCCATGCAATGTTGCATTGCATTCTCATTTGGTGCAGCAAGGGCACAGTCATCGGCAAACAGGAAGTCTCTTACTTTAGTGATGTTGACCTTTGTTTTAGCTTTGAGACGTTGAAGATTGAAGAGATCTCCATCAGTTCGATATCTGATTTCAAAACCCGGATCTTCTGGTTTGAAAGCTAGGCTTAGCATTGCTGAGAAGATCATGCTGAAGAGTGTAGGTGCAAGTACACACCCTTGTTTTACACCGTTTGAAACATCGAAAGGGTCAGAAAATTCGCCACTATCAAGTACTCTTGCCTGCATGCCATCATGAAACTCCCTAATTATGGAGACAAATTTGTCTGGTCAACCAAATTTGGACATTATCTTCCAAAGACCTTCTCTGCACACTGTATCGAAGGCCTTTGTGAGGTCGATAAATGTGAAGTACAGATCAACATTTTGTACCTGACATTTTTCCTGAAGTTGTCTAGCTGCAAATATCATGTCGATTGTCCCATGGTCTTTCCTAAATCCGCATTGGCTTTCTGGTAAGAGCCCTAGCTCTAGGTGTTTAATGAGCCTGTTCAGAAGAATTCGAGCAAGTATTTTTCCGGCTATTGATAGCAGAGAAATGCCTCTGTGGTTATCACAGGATTTGCTACTGCCTTTCTTTTTGTATAGATGGACTATGTTTGCATCTTTGAATTCCTGAGGTATTTTAGATTGATTCCACATTTGTTGAATTAATTTTGTGAGCTTTCTATGGAGTTTTGCACCTCCAAATTTGTAGATTTTCAGCAGGTATAGCATCTGAACCAGGTGCTTTTCCACTTGATAATTGTTTTATTGCTTTATCGACTTCCGCAATAGATGGTATAATATCTAGGTCATGGTTCGTTGGGACCTGTGGGAGTTTTTCTAAGGCGTCGGAATTTACCTGAGAGGGTTTGTTTAGGACACTTTCGAAGTGTTCAGCCCATCTATTTAAAATTCCATCTTTGTCTGTAATGAGAGTATTTCCATCAGAGGAGAGAAGCGGGGAGCAGCTTGATGATTGAGGGCCAAACAGAGTCCTTAGGGCAGCATTGAAATTCCTCATGTCATGAATGTCTGCATAATGCTGAATTTCAGCCGCTCTGTCTTGGTACCATTTGTTCTCCATCTCTCTTAATCTGCGTTGGATAGTACTACAATTTTTCTGGTGAGCAACCTTATTTGCTGTTGAGGGATTGTTGTTAAGGTTTCTTAAAGATGTCTTTCTATTTTCTAATAACAGCTTTATGTCATTGTCATTATCATCAAACCAGTCATGATGTTGTTTTCGTGGATGTCCTAGGACTTCATGCGATGTGGCATACACAGTGTCTCGGAAAGATGACCAGTTTTCTTCGATATCCATGGAGTTTAGCTGGAGGTCATCCAGTTTAGTCTCCATTTCATCCTGGAGTTTCTTTTGAACTGACGTGTCTTTTAGTTTAGACAAATCAAGTTTTTTGGTTGTTTTAGACCCCTGTGGACGTCTCTGTGGTTGTATTTTTAGCTTCATCTTAGATCTTAGAAGTCTGTGATCAGTCCAACACTCTGCACCACACATACTTTTGGTTATCGAGACATCTTGTCTGTCTGATTTTCTGACAATAACAAAGTCAATTAAATGCCAATGCTTTGATATTGGGTGCATCCATGTTGTTTTGTTTCTTGTACGAAGTCTAAAGACAGTATTTGTTATAAGTAGCTGGTGCTCTGTGCAAAACTGCAGCAATAAGTGACCATTGCTATTTGATTTTCCAACCCCATGTATACCAATAACATCTGTCCAGGTGGCATGATCATTTCCTACTCTTGCATTGAAGTCGCCGAGGAGGACTAGTTTGTGACTCTTGGGAGTGTTGGACACAAGTTGGTGTAGGTCCTGGTAAAACTTGTCCTTTGCATCATCAGGGTCTGTCATTGTTGGAGCATAGCAGCTGATTACTGTGGCATACTTATCTCTACCAATTGGAAGGCAAAGAGACATGAGGCGGTCATTTACACCTTTAGGTAAACTTGCAAGTTTCTTGACCAGGTGATTCTTGACTGCGAATCCAACACCTGATTCACGCCGATCATCAATAGCCTTTCCACTCCAAAAGAATGTATAGCCAGCTCCAATCTCAGTTAGTTGCCCTTCTTCAGCAAAACGAGTTTCACTGAGGGCAGCAATGTCTATGTTGTACCGTGCGAGCTCATGGCCGACAAGTGCTGTTCTTCTGCCTGGCCTATGAGAATTTGGGTTATCAAGAAGTGTACGCACATTCCAAGCCCCAAATACAAGGTTTGTGGTTTTAATTTGTTTCTTATTGTTTCTACCGCTGAGGTGGGATCCTTTCCAGCCGCGGTAAGCTGAACAGGTAGATTGTGAAGCAGGCAATGTTTAGGGCGCCTTTTCTAGCCCCTTCCTCATTCTAGGGAGGTGAGCAGTGCTCTCCTAAAGAGGGCTGCTCAGTTACTCAGGGGGCTGCCGAATTCCATCACTGCTTCTTACAATGAAAGACGACCATATGGCCTGAGCCGCCTGTGTGCAGGTTTGTGACTGACAGCTTCCAGTGTATCCGCACCTGCTGCTTTACCACTTGCCCGTCGCCACAGGACTTTTGAGGATGAGTTGGTTGAATGAAAGATGAGGTGCGCGTGAATTTGATTAAAGTGAGGGAGATTTACGCAGAGTCAGCCTCACTCTCTCGTCTCTGCAAAACGTTTTTCAATGGCAAGAAGTAATCAAGACGATCAAAGGTTCTGAAGAGGTGCAGGAGACAGTGCAGACAGAATTTGTCTACAGACTGCCTTAGGGGCTCCACTCCGGATTTTCTGTTAGGGTTTACTCCCTTAGCCTTTGGCTGAAGAACCTTATACCTGAAGGCACAGGATTTTGACTGACTGTGATACTAAGAGGAACTAAGTACGAGGAACCATAGCTGTCAAGAGTACCGTGCTGTTTACAGCCGAGGCTGGTATGAACTCACAAACACCCTGACGGAACCCTAACTAGCCCTAGTAACCATCACAGCCAGAGCACAGATAAGGCGCTGGATGCCATCCCAGTATTCATGGACCTCATGTCCACGCCTGTCGCAGGAGATATATATATATATATATATAGATATATATATAGATAGAGAGATATATATAGAGAGAGAGAGAGAGAGATAGAGAGAGAGAGAGAGAGAGAGAGAGAGAGATATAGATAGAGAGAGAGATATATAGAGATAGATAGATGAGAGATATAGAGATATAGATATATAGAGAGATATATATATATAGAGATATAGATATAGATATATATATATATAGATATATATATATATATATATATATATATATATATATATATATATATATATATATATAGATATATATATATATATATATATATATATATATATATATATATATATATACACACACAAGGGGATGCCATACGTCATTGGTGAGAGCCAATATCATGTTTGTACTATGGAGATTCTAAGTGCGCATATGTATTTCATTTATGGAAATGAAGGGCCATCTGCCTATGTAGTTTAGAGTTCGACTGAGACTGGCATGTCATGGTTACGTTAGATTCACAGCTTACTCTGCTGCCGGTTATTTGCCCTTACTCTATTAAATATGCCAATTGGATAGATTGTGGTAAACAATTTCTTTTGCACCAAGCTTAATCAGCAACTTTTGTATTCACCCATCATTTAACACTTTCTCAAATTTTGGGTCTATCAAAATAAACTACCAATAAGCAGGTACTTAGGTATGTATTTTCTTATGGATCCCTCTGAATGAAACTTAATGTCATCATTTTAACACCTGGTGCCACTGCTGAAAATAATCCATACTTAACTACGTTATATATGAGTTTGCTGTTGCGGTCTTTTAATGAGAATATGTAATAACCGAGAAGACTGGCTCTTAAGTGAGTAATTTATAATAAGAGGATTCATATAGCTGTACGCTTATGCCACGGTTAAGGGTGATAATAAATGCGAGTTGATGTTTTAAACTTATGAATATATGATATGTAATATTAGGACGTGATCTCAAATCGCCGTCATTACTAGCGTTGTGGATGCCGCAGTCCATGATTTGAATTCTTCACATACGGTCCCCTCCAAGCAATACGACTTCTTGTCCATGTGTCATGAATATATAATCAAACACAAACGGACGTGCACTTACCAAAAGCGCGTACACATTACGCAATCTGCAGTTTTATTCAAAACATCTGGCGCGCAATTGTTTCTTCATATTTTATTTGCTTCCTTTTACTGTATGCAGTACCGATTTTTATATAAACACAAATATTACCGTAAAATACAGCCATTTTTTTTGTGTTAGCCAATTAGAATGCACTTCTAAAAATGTTTTCAAAAGATACCACAGACTGCAACATCGATTTCGTTATCATATGAGTTGCTGAAAACGCAATTTTCTGATAGTGGTAAACAGTTTTATGATAACGATTGATAGCTATATACCATGCATATTTCTCTGCATGGCTAGTGTAACAGTCATGCGTAGTGCAGACCCATCAAGCATGCACAACATAATGCAGCAATGGCCTATTGCAGGGCACATTACAGGACTCACGACAAACAAGCCCCACCCCCCACACTCCAAGAACGCTAATAACGTTATATATAAGCATGTGATCGACACCAAGACTAGCCACATTAGCCAAAAATATTGGTTCAGATTTAATTGATAGGTATTAACGTAACTTGGTTTCTCATAACATACTTGTTGACGTGCTTTTGGTCGCGTAAACGTGGGATGGGAGTGTTAAGCGGCCAGGTCAGAGTATGATTGTTTTAACCAGGCCTGGAAGGCTCACAAATAACAATGATGTTGCTAAACTGACATAAACTGGCATTTTCCTTTCGTCCAGAACACGGCCAGCTATAAACGGAAATTGTCCCTTGTGCATAATACCCGTATGGGCCGTTGTGCCAACGCTTTGGAGGTAGTGTTATATCGCTTACATTCCAGGCCCGATAGTGCAAAGCTTTACGTGCCGGCGAAAGCAGTATTTATGCATCGTAAATTGAGCCAATGGTCTTTATCATGAAGCGGAAACGGGTGCCACTTGATAGCCCCTACGACGAAAGAGCGCACATATTATAGCGGAATAATGGTAGCATATATCGCACTTCTCTCCCTTCATGAACACAGGGATATAGCAGATGTCAGGATCTACACTCAATGCTTATCTGCGTATTTGTCTATAGTCGTGCGCACGCACAACGTGTGATATGTGGAGCGTCATCTTCTGTTCAGCAACGTAATAAACATAACACCCAGCGTCTCTTCTTTCCGATGAAGCGTGAATAAGGGAATTGGACGCACATGGCGTGTGGTGTTACTTAGCAATATATATGCGGGATACATGTCAAGAAGCGCTCACTAGCAAAATGCCGAAGAGAGCCGTCATCTACATGGACAATTTGAGTGAAAACCTTATTTGCTTATCTAGTCATTGGCATAAATTGTCGCATAAGTATCCAAATATCCAACATTAAGGTCAAAGTTCGCAAGTTTGCGGGCAAATGAAAATTTAGTTTTCGTGTCATATTACAACCGGTAAGCGATGTGAACACATGCTTTCTCTTCAGTAAATAAATGTGAGAGATATCTTGGATTTAATTGCGTGAAGATAATCAAGCAATTAGAAGTCTTCGTAGTTTCGAGATTGTTGGTTACTAAAGCAATAAAATCTGTAATTGGCTCATGTAAGCAGTCGCAATGAGGGTGGGTTTACAATGCCTATATAAGATGTATAAATTCAAATCAATCAAACTTTATTTGGGCTATCTGATAAATGAATTGAATGCCTCCTTTATAACCCTTAATCGCGCGGAACATTTATAACGTTACCTTCTTGTAGGCAAATCGTTGCTAACGATATGGGGCGATTTAATGTTTAACACGCATTCTGGTAATATTGTAGCAGCAACATAGCCTCTATAGAATGCATGGCAGGAGTGCCACTACAGACATGGCGCACTGGCGTAATTAACTTTTTAGACTGAAATATCAACTGCTTTAGCTGTAACAACATATGTTTTGCCAATCACAGCACGAAAGATTCTGATTATCAGAGCCGATTGTATTGATAAGATCATTTCCAGCTTACTGCATAAGGACATTGGACTAATTCTTTATTTTGTAATTATGATCATGGGATCTTTCTGTTATGAATAAAGACTAAGCCGTCTCATTTTGCAATCTGCTGACCATATAAGTACATTTGAACAGATACGTCGCTATTGGAACGGAAAACGACGGCCAAAGAACAATGATTAATGATCCTAATTGCTAAGAATTCAATCAAAGATTCGATTGATTATTGCACATATATTCACAAGCCACAGACCAAAAAGCCTGCCATAGTCATTACTAAGAGTTGTTTGCTATCTCCCTCAATGTTGATTGATGGATAACTCACCATCATAACACAGAGGGTGTTTTCCACTAGTTTATTGCTAATATAGTTAATAACCAATACAGCAATGTCTCTCTGAGACCAAGTGATGAATCAGTCATGCAGCAAAGAGTGATTTCACAACGAATCATTTATTGTTTTGTTTTGACTTTCAAACACATATGACCGCGTGCCGTAAATTAATCATGCTGTTTTGTTAATCATAAACCTATCACAAAACCACACTAGCTCCCGCACGTTGTGGCGTGACGTATTGATAAAGCACAGGTGGTAAAGTGGATCAATACTTACTTTCCGGCATTAATTTATCATTTTTATCTAAGTCGCCCTGGAGGTGCGTTCAGCAAATGCCTCCTGTGAGGTAAATTATCGCGTTTGATGCCATATAAATCGGCTGTTTACCATATAAGCAGCTTAATTGCTCGGAAAGTCGCAAGCTTAAATACGTGGACCTTGCGTAATGTACATGATAACAATTGTCTTCGCCGTTTATTCGCCAATTTGGATGGTTGTTGATGGGTTTTTCCCATAAATATATTGCTCGAAAAATTTAAAACCCATAGACTAATGCTTATCTCAAGCCAATCGATCAAGCAGCGAAAGTGTATGAATAATAAATCTGTTCTGACTTGTGAACGACTTCGCCGTGTAATTCAGAGCCATAATCCGAAAATGGTACTCGTTTTGTCCATGATTCATAATTGGTTGCCTTACCGACTAATCCATCACACGCGGAAATTTTGAAAGATATGCGTATTCTTGTGTACAATTATCCAAGCTTTTTCCACTCGGCAAATAGATTTCATCCTGCATTGTGATTGAGTGCCTTTTTAATTTGAATGATTGCATAATATCTGTTGTACTGATTAGAAAATTGTGACATGACCTGGAAGCTATATACACTTGTTTTACAATATAACCAGTCGCCAGCTAACCTAAGTGGATCGTGCATGAATGACCTCTGTATAAACCATACCGGCGTCACCTAGATCAGATGGATATAATAGGAATTGCTGAGACATAATCTGGCGAGATAGAAAACTATCAATTAGCGGTGCACAAGAACCCCCTGCATTGATTTATTTTGATAAATCACTTCCTGCATTAACCCGTTGAACAATGATGGACCACAATACCCATAACTGAGTATTTAATGGAACCTCGATCTAAGCAATACATAAAAACTTCAAAAACCAGGCGATACAAAATAAGCAAAGACGGAAAAACATCCTGCTCTTTCGTCATAAAACAGCGGAACGGTTTTAGAATTCAGTTATCATAAATTTCTTACCATAATCTGAGCGTATCTTTGTCAGTTTGTAAAACATCAATATACGGTTCAATGATCGGTACTATCTATATGTTGGCAGCATACAGTAATTTCTCAGTCCACATTTGGAGGTATAAATGGCGGTCATTGGTATATATATATATATATATATATATATATATATATATATATATATATATATATATATATATATATATATATATATATATATATATATATATATATATATATAATATATATATATATATATATATATATATATATATATATATATACATATATATATATAATCTGATAAATAGGATAAAAAGACAAGAATTTTTTTTTCTTCATAATAACTCGCATTCGATGCTGCTCCAATCTTAAGGTACCGGGCCAAACCAAACAGGACTGCTGTATATCGACCATCCAACAAGAAATTCCCCAAACAATCTTCCTTATAAGAAACACGTCTCGAATGACTGCCATACTAAGTTTGAACATGTTGACAATTAATTAGAGCAATCGGTGCATTTCATTTTGCTGCATGAGAATATGAGTTATTTATGTATTGACGATTGAATTATATATATATATATAATATATATATATATATATAAATATAAATAAATATATATATATAGATTATTATATTATATATATATATTTATTATATATATAAATGCATATATTTATATATATATTTATATATATATTATATATATATATATATAAATATATATATTCTTAGATTTATATATATATATATATATATATATATATAAATGCATATATTTATATATATTCTATATATATATATATATATATATATATATAAAATTATATCTATTACAAATTCAATGTCAATACATAACTCATATTCTCATGCAGCAAATTGCAATGCACCAATTGCATGTAGAATAGAGCAGCCAGATTGTACGGCAATAATACACCGATCCTAGATCCTGGGATTTTTGGTGCCATTGTTCTCTCTCAGTACGGCATGGAAAACAGTGCTAGGATATAAAATTTGCCAACGATGTTTTCTGTCATTTATAATGCATGGCACAGGGCCGTGCATAGTAACAATATCGCATTATCAATACCAAGGCTTTGTGACCAAGACGCTGCATCAATATAGAGGCTTTATTGCCAGAACGCCACAGTAATATTGAGGTTTTATGAGCGGAGGGGTTACTTGCTGTGTCAAAATGCTTGCGTTCATGTCGTTAAATATTTGATGCTACTGCATATATCAAACCATTGTTTATATTTGTTGTTTGAGCAATGCCCCGTGTGGTTATATTACCAGCAGTAAAACCACATTAACCTAGACCCTCAACATAAACGAGAAATTTAACCCTGTTTGGTGAGCATATGTTGACCAGATTGATATTCTTGCATCGTAGGCATTTTGCAAATTAATTTATCGATTAATCAGCGATAACCACAGTGTGATTTTGACAAGTGCGTTTGTTTGTTGTACCAAATTTTGCCACCCATGCCTGCATCTGCATATATATATATATATATATATATATATATTTATATTCTAATATATAGATATATATATATATATATATAGATATAGAGATATAGATATATATATATATATATATATATATATAGAGAGATATATATCAGCGATAAGAGAGAGAGAGAGAGAGAGAGATATAATATTATATATATATATATATTAGTGACCTATAGAGTAGATATACATACATATATATATGTATATATAGAGATATATAGATATAGATATATAGAGAGAGATAGAGAGAATAATGTATATCTATATATATACTTATATATGTATATGTATCTATACATAGTATATAGATCCCTATGTAAATACAGAGATCATATAGATTCTAAATATATATATTCATATATATCTGCCTATATATCTATATATATACATACCTCTCTATATCTCTCCCTATATACATCTATATATGTCATCTATATGTATATATATATATTTTCTATAATTTATATATATATATTCCTGATTATCTCTCCTATATATATATATATATATATGCAATATATATATATCTTATAGAGAGATATAGATATATAAGATAGAGATATATAGAGAGAGAGAGAGAGATCTCTCTATATAGAGGGGAGAGAGAGAGAGATAGAGAGAGAGAGATTCTAGAGAGAGATATCTCTATATATCTAATCTATCTCTCTAGAGGGATATAGAGAGAGAGGAGAGAGAGAGAAAGAGATCTTCTCTATTCTCTAGATATATAGATCTCTATATATATATCTAGAGAGATAGGGAAAGGGCCGGCATAGAGATATATATATATAGATATATAAGAGATATCTATAGAGATAAGAGAGAGGAGAGATAGAGATGAGAGACATAGATATGATATCTTATATAGATAGGATAGATAGAGAGATATAGAGAGATATAGAGAGGGAAAGGTATAGAGAGAAGAGAGGAATAGAGATATAGAGATATGTCATAGATAGATAATATATAGAGAGAGAGAAGAGAGAGAGAGGAGAGATAGATAGAGAGGGAGATAGATATATATGAGAGAATATAGAGAGATCCTCTGAGAGAGATATCTATCTCCTAGAGAGGGATATATAGATCTATATATCTCTCTCTATATCTATGTATATCCTATATACTCTATAGGGAGATAGAGATATATATATATATTTGTATTCTCTCTGTTCTCGTAGATATAGATATAAAATATATATATATTCTCATCTCTATATATATATAGATATATATATATATATATCTCATATATATATATATATATATAGATATATATATATATATAGTATATATATATGATATATATATATATATCATATAGAATATATATATATAGGCATATATAGCAGTTATATCTTTCCCTCCTAAACAAAATTTATATATATTATATCATATATATATATTATATATCCCCTCTGCCACTATATATATTTATATATATATATATATCTAGAGAAATATAGAGAGATATATAGAGATGAGAGAGAGAGAGATATATATACATATATCCCTCTCTATATCCCTCTCAAAAAGACAGATATAGAGACAGATAGAATATATCTATAGAGAGAGAGATTTATATATCTCTATATATCTATATTATATATCTAGAGAGATCTAGAGATAGAGCGAGATCTCGCTCTCAGAGAGAGAGGAGAGGGATCTCTCTCTATAGAGAAAACAGGGGAAGACAGATTTCTATAGATAGGGAAAGGGGGAGGGATAAATCCTCTCTCTATAGTCTTCGAGAGATAGAGAGAGATAGAGGGACAGAGATATAGATATATCGAGATCTATAGATGATATATATAGATAGATATATATATATATATATATATATAGATATAGATATATATCTCTATATATATATATATATAGATGTATATAGATATATATATATATATGTATATATATATAATATATATATATATATATATATATATATATGATATATATATAAATATTATATATATATATATATGTGTATATATATATATATGTATATATATGCATATATGTATAAATATATGTATTCATATATATTCTGATATATATATATATATATATATATATATATATATATATATATATATTAATATATGTATATATATATATATATGTATATATATATATATATATATGAAATGCCGGCATGGGTGGCAAATATTTGCTGCAACAAACAAAATACATATATATATATATATATATATATATATATGTGTATTTTTATATATATATATATATATATATATATATATATATATATATATATATATATATATATATAAATATGACGCCTTTCGTAGAACCTTGCAGTTTGCGATGAATTGTGATGAGAGTGAAAGTAATTATAGTTCTTGGTCTCAATGTAAATGTAGTCTTTTGTGGTAAGACAGTATTCTTTTTCTTCAGATTTATGGATTTTTTTAAGATTTTTTTTGTTAATCATCAATTGTTGACATCACAGCTATTCATCATCGATTTGCCTTCTATAATACAATCAAACATTAGATATATTTGGGCCCTTGCAATATACCAACAATTGCATACTTCATTAACTATGGTAAATGACAAATCGTCTGAGGCGCTGGTTTTTCTTTCGCATTGAACATACTACTCATTTGGCGAATGCATTTATAATGTTGTGGTTAACTATATGTTGGAATAAGGAAAACTCACTTTGAACACAATTGATATTGCCGCTCTTTTGCTTTTGTCATATAGGTAGAAGTGATAATGATTGCTGTTTTGAGTAATCGTTAGTCCTACTACCCTTCAAGAATTGTGTTGACCGCATTGAATTAATTAATTTTATTGTGTTAATTGAATCAATCTGATTTAACGGAATATTAACCACAGTAGTGAGCAATACGATTTACGATTACACCACTACCATATCTGCAGTAACATCTTAAGAAGGAACCACAATGTTTACCGACTTGTGTTTCGCAAGTGCACTACATTACAGCCCATAGAGATGATTAAGACAGCTGGGACATCTTCATTGTGCCTCCATTCTCTTTACACTTACTTGTTATGCATAGATGGAAAACACCGATAAGTATTGGTTGAACACAAACCGCGAAACATATTCTCAAGCTTTGGTGCAATACCTACCATTATAGAACTAGAAATGGTTTAGTCCGCAAGTAACTCTTTTTAAAAGAAATGACTTCAATTACCAGGTTTGCCGCCATTACCCCTCATCAGCCATCATCATAACTGAGATATAGGCCGTTTCTTATTGCTGTACAGTCGCACATAACAACAACATGATGCTCATTTGATCCATTCTGTCGCCATGCGCTGACAATAAACCTGTGGTATGGATCAAGTAACACACCCTGGGTTAACCCTCAACAAGAGTCATGTAAGGGAGCCGTCATGATAGAAAGCCCAATACAACTATATAATATTCATATACTTTATAACTGCCTACATCGATGAAAATATATGCAAATGAGTCAAATGGATCTCAACTTGTGGGACATCAAGCATGTATGTTCTGTATGGCGGTTTAAATGGGAACGTATGATTCACAGTGTAAAACGCCGGCACCATACACCACCTGCATATTGTTGTTAATGCTACATTACGTCCAAGCTAGGAAAGCAAGGTTACTGATTGCAATTACGTTATTCCTGACACGCCTAATGATGACATTATATCAGCAAAAACAATGCATCGGTAATATTTGAGTCATTATGGACGAATTCGCTGACATTCATTATTTCATTTATGAAAGTAAGTGTAAGACCTGAAAACCTGAAAATCTTTTTTTGCGTGTCTTCTAATATGACGCTGCTGCATTCAACGTGCATATGCAAGGGACGATACATTTACAGCGACGCACTTACGACGTAAAATCGTGACTTCCGTCCAATTTGCAGGACGGTCTCTGGGTCTGAAAAACCCACAGGTGTCTCACAAGGGATTCCTTTGCGCCACACCAGATGTCCTTACATACATACATGTGTACCAATCACACCCATGGGTTATTTATATAAACCCTATTCTCATACAAGTAACGCATCCTTGTTCAATGATGGGATTAATGTTCCTGGGAAATCATAGGAACCGCTCATTTCATTAAGTGGATGTTAAACCTAAAGCTCTAATTAAATTGTGACTATAAATACCAGCAAAATACGAAATTATACAGAGGCTTCTTTTATTACACTGCAGGTGGTGCGTTTGTTCCACAATAGTGCACATAGCAACGACGTTGCTGACCGCGGTCTCAATAAGCCCGTCCAATAAGCTTGTAAAAGGTTATTACAGTGCCAATCATCTTTGGTTATTATCATTCACGCTATTCGCGAAATCGGTGCCTTATTCATTAGACAAAGGACAATGCAAGCAATCCTACATACAAAGACATTTTAAATGCCAGTTGTTCTATCATGATTGCATGGTGGTGAGCGTATGCGCAAATGTATGATGAAAACCACTACAAACGGACACTTCATTCTTGCAAATCTCCTAATTGTTGCTTACCGTGGCGTAGTAGTAAACTGCGCGGCCATTCGACCCAGGTTATTGGTGCAATACCAAGGTGTGAAAAACCTGACAAGCTCCCCATGACTAGGATGATCACTTTAAATTGCTGTCTCATCTCTGGAGGGGGAAGCCCTCGACCCGGCTGTTCAGTAGTACAGTGCTGGACATTCGTCCTAGTGGCATGGGTTTCGAAGCCAGGTCTGGGCAACGGGTTTGTGCTGATTATGGTGTTATATACGAGAGTAAGAAAATCTTCATTAAACTCCTTCCTTATTGTCTCTTGAAGCTTGCGGGATGCCAGTTACGGCAGTGCAGGAAGCATCGTGCCCATTCATTAAAAGGTGCCTTTATCCTAGCATTACGTTTGTATCATGAGCTGTATCATAAGCATTTCCAAACATTAAAGCTTGAGGTCGACATTATTGGCGCCAATCGTAATGTGAGAATGCCATAAGGTTCGGACTTACAATCTGAGCGTAAAGCCTGGAAACAAGGTTTTCGGAAGTAAAGAGAATGTTTATTGCATAATAGCAGTATAATCGATTTTCAAGTGATGTACATATTGGTATCGGCATCAAGCATCGATGATCCATCACAGAATAACCATATACAGTGTTGGGCATGCATGCCATGAAACAGGATTTGGTGACCAATAGTAAGCGGGATTATTTCCAGCTTCGACGAATTACGAGTAGTCCCTGGCAAGGGAACCTTTTATACTTGTACATCTTATATATAAAAGGACATCACAACGAAAAATATATGAAATAAGTCAATGCTGCATCAGTAATTTTAAATGCACTAAATTAACATGAGGTAATATGGTTGTACATAATTGTATTGAAAGATACCCATTTTGTCGATTTGATGCTATTCTTTTTCTCTTTAAGTTTTGTGCAGCTGCTAAAGTTACTTTTTTGGCATAAGAAACACCACATCATCAAAAATTGATCAACAAAGACGCATCGGCAGAAAATATGCCATAAATAGCAATCTCGTTGAGTAACCATTTTCTATTAATATCGCTCAAACTCCGCTTTACAAAGACCGCAAAATAGCTGCGGTCACCGATTGGGCTCGGATTTAAAGGATATCATTACTAGAAGTAATAGTGAATGGGTCAGTGAACAAGTGAACAGAATTTTGATGACTTTTGATGACATTCGTCTCATAAGTGAAGAATAATGCAGTGCCTCTATTGTAAGCTTAAGGCCTTGCTCTTGCCAAGCATTTCAAGTCGGTACTGGATAGTTCTAAGCGCAGGCAATTTAACAATTTGGTCAACTGTTGATAAAGCCTACCATCCAAACAACACTTGAAATAATGAAGAAAATATGCTATAGTCACAGACTTCAACGTCAATTTAAGGTCCCAAAACGTACTGTTGTGTGATGTGGTTCAACCGCCTAATGTTATACACCTGCTTTCTCAATAATATTTTGCAATTTCATACGTTTTCGTTAATTCAACTGGATGTGTTGCATTAATGCAAGTACAGTTCTTCCATTGGTCTACCATGCTCGAATCTTAAGTGAAATCTCTCCAAGGTTAAATCGATTTGTCCACCTATTGCTTGGCAATAGCTCCAACTATCATAATTAAAAGTGCTCGAAATAAGTGTGATTCAGGTATAATATGCAGGTTTGAGCACATTTATTGGTAATTTGGTTACACGAAACACTGCTAGTATGCAGTACTGTTCTACCATGACGATATCTTCATAGAATTATAATGGTTACACAAGAATGCCCAATGATAAATAACGCAGACTGTACGTTTGATAATCATATAATGTTTATTAATCAATCATTCATATTGTCCCGAACATTATTATCTTTATAGTGGCTTCAGCTATAGACTATGACATTGTAGTATCTTACCGTAAGCCTAACATAGAGAGCCGAACACTCTAAACTTCTGCACACGGTAACAGACCACGCTTGATAATAACTCTCTGTCAATTACGCCTATGCAACTTGCTCGAGCTCCCGCCAGCATTAAGTAGTGCAACATTTTTCAGCTTGATTAGGCTAATGATCTCGAAATCCCTTAACGATATATCACCATAGTCGAAGGAAGATTTAAGTTGTGTCGCGCTAATATCATACTTATCACAGCCCGAAAAGACAGACCAGCACAACCCTGCTCGGGTATCGCTATCATAGGAAAGCATGTGATTTATCGCTTGCACTCCTCAAAACCAATATAGAATAAGCGAATAAATGCAAACCACGATCGTTGGCATCTTGGTTAGCATTGTAAATTCAGTTAAATAAGTTTAATCAATCGTTGAATTGTCTAGTATATCCATTGTGACCTTTTGAAGCGAACGAATGTTGGAAGAACAAATAAACTCGATATTAATTTTTAATATTTCGGCGATTAGTTTACAGCTGGTAGATAAGAACATTTGGGAAATGAATCCCAACACTTATCTGTTGCAGTGTGTGAGTGCATCCGTAAATGTAAAGTTTATGAGGCCAAGAATTATATTGTTAGTTTGTACTTACACATCTGGCTACACCCGAGGCATTATTCAATATGCGAATCATTATGAGCACGTCTCTGAATCTTTGTGGCCGTGTGATGTAAAGCGATTATGTTCTCTTGTGAATCTTCAACCCATTTACATAAAAAAAGCACCTGCCCATGTTGTCCACGATACATTACAGCATACCATACCAACTAAGCAAATCGCACGTTGTTGAATGAATGATGTCTTCTCTACCGGTGTACAACTACCAAGTGATCTTAGATTCGTTCATTCGCTGCAGTTGCAACTGATGGCGTTTTCACCAAATACAGACATACCAATACCGCATATTTAGTAACAGCGAAAGGTTACTTGCCCGTCATCTACTAATGCAATGGCATTGCTGTACCTTAATTGCTGTTAGAAACTGTGAATGATTTCTTAATTTGTGAACCAAATTATTGCGTGTGATGCGATATAATTCGGCTGTTCACAATATAACAATAGTGATCGCCAGGAAATTCGTTAGCTATACTACATGGACCCTGCGTAGTGCACATACCGTATACGATCAGTGCCTAACATGGTCGGTCGCTATAAATAATCTGTAACCTCGTAGCGCGCTTCATAAACTACATCAGCGTCAAATAGCTCAGATGGACGTGACCCATCACCGGTGGTAATGTTGATTGATATGCGTCTTCTTGTGTGAAAGTAGCAAGTGATCCAAGCTTCCTTCACTTGCCGAATGGATGTTAGCTTTTTCTTTTGTTCTATCTAGAGGTAGGTACTATGTACGAGGAAACTGCAGTGACATCATATATTGCTGTGCTTTAGTCTCATGATAATCACGACAGTCTATGTCAGAACCGCCGTGTGAATGCATGGAATAAGGAAGATAAAATCATTCCCCGCCATTAAAACAACTGTGTAATTTGTCACATACACTTTTGCATAAGACTTGAAGAGTTAGACCCGCAGTTTGAACAAGCTATTATCAGAAACCTCTCGTTGACTCGCGACATGTGCAGGCGTTGCGAGAGAGAATGAGCAACAAATCGTCATTGGACAAGACAGCTGATGTTCATGAATTTAAAAGTTATGCTTTGAGTTATGCTGATGATGTGTCTCTAATTGCATCTTCGGTCACAGCGAATAAATAAATGCTTGGAATATACGAGGAATTTTCAAAGGAATAATGTGTGTGTTGAATTGTGGAAAAAGCCGGTTTCTAGCATTCAATGCTTATCACAATTCAGTATATTTAACACCAAATGATTAAATAATTGTACAAGAGCGGTTCACTTGGTCAAAACATATATTCACGCCTGTAAAGGATGAGAGGTTACTTGTACCACGCATGTCAATCCAGCTTGTTCCTGCAATGCATCCGCGCAGCAACTGTTTGACTCATTGGTAACCGTCAACCACGTGACTCTGTTAAGTTGCCATGGGATTTGTTTTAATACAACACCTATGCCCGTCACAGCTTTGAAGTTAGTATATGGAATGACTAAGAATAATGAACACCTCTCCATGGTGTGGCTGGGTTCCCAGACACTGTACTTATAATTGTGCCTGTGGATTACGTTAAACAATAGAACTAAGTGGATTTCGATATAGCGTTATCCTATTGATTTATGGTTTATTCATGAATCTCATCACTGTTTAGTACAGCCGACCAGTTAAGCATTTACTTAATCTATTTGTTAATGTTTTTTCTTGTAAGCAAGTTAGTTCACTGTTCAATGTCAGCGAAGGGCTTATTTGGAATTGTGGATAAATTCCACAGGACGCTTATCCTTATTAAGAACATGAACACCTCTTGTAAGGCAGGGTTCCCAGAAAGCAAATATTCATATAAATGTGATAAATATACACATATATAAATTATTTCGAATTAGCGGTTCATAGTAATAATAGGGTTAGCTAATATCTATGAGAGTAGATCGAGTGAATTATAGTAGGCAGCGATAGAGAAGATCAGAGATATTCAAAAATAGAAAAAGAGATTTACTTGTAGAGCGTTAAGGATAGATAAATATAGTTGCTAGAAACTCCCCTAAATGATATAGCGAAGAGAGCTATAGAGATTGTGATGATATATCAATTACATAGGTAAATATAAAGAATTTAACAGATATATCTCCTCCCTATGGTATTCATAACTATAATGCATATAAATATATAGATTATATATATATTATTTTATATAATTCTATATCATAAGATATATATGTAGAATATTCATATAGATATATACTTTGAATATGATATTCATATAAATATATATCATATATATGTTATAGATATATATATTATATATATTTATAGATATTTACATCCAATATAAATATATGTATATGTACAGATGTAGATATATATATATATAAGTATACCTTCTAAAAGGGATATACATTATATATAAATATACATATATATGTATGAATATATATACATATATATTAGATATTATATCTCCATACAACATACATTCATATATATATATCCTAAAAAAATATATTTAATATATAGATTTATATATATTCATAGAAACATATACTTACATATATATACATATATATAAATATACATATGTAATTTTGTATACATATTGATGTTTATATATATGACATAAATATCATATAGGTATAGGGACATATATATATTATCTAATATATATGATTGTATTGATAAAGATATATATATTTAAGAGATATATATACATATGAGCAGAGAGCATAACACATATTAGTTCAGATATGTTTATTATTGCATTTATAATATATATAGATATATATATATATATGTTATATACATATATATATATATTCATTTATATATACATATACATATATATAATATATTGTATAATATATAAAGTAATAAATCATGTATATAGACATATCTATATATATTCATATATATATATATATATATACATGTATGTTATATGTGTATGTACAGTATGTATGTATGTTTATGTAATATACATTATACATATATATATATATATAAACATATGTTTATGTATATACATGTATAGATTATGAGTATGTATGTATGTATGTATGTATGTATTGTATGTATGTATGTATGGTATGTATGTATGTATGTAGTATGTATGTATGTATGTATGTATGTATGTCCGTACGTACTGTATGTATGGATGTATGTATGTATGTATGTATGTATATATAGTGCCAGGCTCTTTCTGCGCTCATTGCTCATTGGGATATTTACTGCATTGCGTGATATGGCATAATAATCACGCATGAAACAAAAAAGTAACACTGGGATGGTTGCGTAATTATACCTTCCATACCTTTAATTATCTTAGTGGCATTAACACTGTGGAGAATCACTCTGTTGACGCCGACATCATTCGTGCTCATTTCCAGTATACTTGTGAAAGGTACTTACTGTGAATAAAGTACTATGCCGCATGTTGTTTTGCCAAAAAGGGAAACGACACAATTTGTGAAGAGCACGAAGACAGTAATATAACGCTATTTGCCGACACACATAAAATACAGATATATAGATTTGCGCAGTAAATGGAGCATACTGCCTTCCCGACACAAAAATCCACAGATACTTAAGCAAGCGCAATACGCCTAGAAAGCTGATAAAGTACGTTTGGCCATGGAGAGCAAAAATAAAGTTCAGCAAAAGAAAGCTTGTAAATATAGTCTATCAGAGTAAACGCAATGGCCTCGCAGCCGCGTTGCTATACCGGAATCTTTACATAGCGTTTGATGCATGGGCTTCAGGTGTACATATAATCCAATGGTGCGTAATACAGGAAAACCAACACCTTTTTTCGAATTGATGAGAATGTTACGAGCCGCGGTCACCAAATCGATATGGTGTGACTTTCCGTTAAAGCGGTAATGGATCAAATGAAGTAGCATACATGCATCTGTAGCAAGCAGTGCACGTTCTAGTCGGCGTCAGGCTGCATACATGATATATTTACCAGTTCTTGATGATAATTATTACTGATATCTACTGCTCCCAACCGATATCTCACCCGAAACCGCCTTTTTGAGTGAAACGTAATACACTGGAGGTTAAGTGAATAAACCGAAATTATGGAAACGTGCAACTTAAATATATTTACCAGATGCGGCAATTGTATTACTCGAAGCGATTGGGATAAAAATGATGGATAAATTGATATTATGAATGTTGTTTTGCAGCAATCATATTTCGGAACGGCGAGTAATTTAATTGAAAGTCGCCTTCTATAATGCTGTCAATTATGCTCATCCTTTGTATTCAGATACTCGCAACTTCCACATCAAGCTTCTTCTCACTGTGTCCTTTTCGAGAGTTAACACCATTGTGTTTTTGGTATTAGTCAGTGCTTGTGTTCTCCATAGGAGACTTGGGTGGCGACGATAAATGTTATCCTAAGCTTAGCTTTTTTGTTGTTGTAAAGGTCTTTGCCAGCTATGCGAGCTTACATGACCAGTCGAGCGAATGTTTTATTAACTGCCTGAGCGGTAATGCATTCAACCTTACCGCATAGAAAGACCTATTTTCGCTACCGAACAGACATACTGGCATGATAGACATTGGTGGCACGTGTAGCTTTTTCAAAGTCTCAGTCGACCTCAGGTGGAGAATAGGGTATCTATTGCGGGATGTAGGGGCTACTTCTGAAATCGAAAGAAAAACAGTTCTTTAAATTTATGTCTGCGGTGTTTCTATCTCTCTCGAAAAGATGTAAGGGATTTGAGGTGATAATCACCAACGCAAATACTTGTATGTTATAGTTAACGTGAATTTTTTCACAAAATATTGCATGAAAGAGCCCATTTCTTCGGTTTCAGCGTCGGATATTTTTTATAGTGCTGGCTATTGTCCATAGATGTTCGAGACATTTGACCGCATGTTAGGGTTATTTGAATTTGATTTGAATAAATATAAATTTAAAAGACGAAAGAGGCGTTCAAAAATCTCTTTGTAAATGATTTAAAGCATAACATTTAACATTTTGTAAATACAAATGGATTGGGAATGTGTTTCACATTCATGAAATATTAAAGTGATTGGCTGTGTTCGAGCCATAAAGCCATTGTAGTTAACATGATACCTCAATATTATAGATTGGCTAATTTTTTTCTCAGTTTTTGCCACCTTTCTGGCAGGATTCTTACTGCCAGCATAAATTCAATTGGAGATATTGCTTCTGTTTTTATTGTGCGTTCCGTCGTTATCAGCTTAGGTACTGCTGATATTGTTTGTGACATCCCTAACGACCAATGGTCTACGTAGGACTGATTTCCAAACTGAATTATAACAGCCGTATCATCATCCTGAAATTGGCATAGTTTTAGTTTATGTCAACCAACTGTTTAAAAGTACCCCAGTAGCTTTTGCTCTTTTTCAAGTATCGGCCACAGGACGCCTACACAAGATCAAAAAGGAACACCTTTGTAGAAGCACTTATACATCCAGCTTTGCGACAGTTTTCTTTTTCTTTCTTAATATTCACTTAATGACATATATACGCATCGCATTACACATTGCTCCCAATTTACTGAAGTATACGAAATTTTGTAACGAACAATCAAAACTCCTCCAGGGTGACGACGCTCTCTAGGGCGGAAAGGTTATCACTCGCTTGTTTTCTTAGGCGAATTTCGCAGATGGCTGATGCTGTATTAGGACACAACCAGGTAATTCTCTTCATTCATGATTTTGTCAAGATCTGGATCAGCGCAAGTCTCATTCAGTTTTAATCAAGAATGCTGTTCAAAATTACATTTTGTTTGTGATTTCCGACATTATCTTCCCAATATATATAGGAGTTCCAAGAAAGAATATCACCATCAATAGACAAAAAACGGTCATCTATCTGTTAAACCAAACAAATTTACAAATATCTGGAGACAAAATTACTCACATGGTTTAATCATGACCCAATAGCAAGTTTCCAACAACTAGTTTCTATCCAGTATATTGATCTCACACCGACACGCTTTTGAGAACGCTTCCTATGATACAATATGACTATGCCACAACAGCAAAGCACAATAATGCCAGGAATACTTTAAATTTTATCATTCAAGCCATATTTATATATATATAAACGGTTTTAATATTGTTTACAAGACACGTCAGATTGCATCTGTTATTGCGCAGGAAAGGAGAAGGAATGCGAAGGTCATTGGCAACACAACATGTAGGAGGAAGTTGCAGCAATGTGCTGAATATGCACATATCACGCTTTCTTTTGTCTAGGCCTTTTATCTTTACTTTGTGATGTCGTCTGCGAGGAGTCGCAAACCCGACAGACGACCCATCGAGCTCATACCAAAGGTACCAAAGTACAGAGGTTCGTTTGCTTTTTGATCCAAAATGATGCTGTCGATTGGGGTGGAGAGGAGCAGAAAAGCGCATTAAAAATAGCAAAACTCTAGAGCTACATTGATTAAAGGTGTGAGATACCTGCTCGATTACATCCTACCATCACAAGTATTGTATTACTCATATTGTTAATGTCCTAGATATAGTTCACCAATGTCGATCTAAAACACAATGGCAGCCATTATTTGCCTCACAAAGCCTCGCCTTTTGCACTTAGCGACTTGATAATCAGTTGCTTTAAAGTCATAGTTTTTGCACAAAAAGTTGTTAACAATGATCTGCTTCCAAATAATTTCGTTTATTCGTCGTAATGGGTCATATATTCGGGACAATCGGTTGCTGATAATATCAGTGAAACAATGTATTTTATGTTTTCCGGTGCGCATACGCAACACGAAGGCCCAAATGTGTCTAAACAGAATAATATTCGCGCATGAAATAGCCACTTTCCGTTTGTACTGTCACTTAAAACAAGAAAAAACCTTATACGAGAAGTGTGGACTTGCTGATGCCCCAACGACGGAATGATCAGGCCTCACAACGCGGATGTTATCCCAGAAACAAAATGATTTATGATCCTTTTTGGAATAAGAGCTCATGTATATATACATCGGTGAGCAATCGATCTTCCCCGGCAGAAATTGAAAGGAATTTAATCAAATTTTGCCGGAAGAGTGAGTATAATTGCTTGATAGAAGACCTTTTACTCCTGCAGCCAATTATATTCGAGGTGGTAAATCACGGCAAAACAGTGTAGTAGCAGATTAATGTCGTTAGGTTAGTGTATCAAATAACATTTCCGCGCTCATTTATGAAATCACCGCTTCTCAGCATGCTTCAAAACTTGGGCTCGACAAGAAGCTTACCTGTATCTGAGGCAGTTTTATTGTGCTACTGTGCAGAATGTTTCTATCCAGGTTTGGTGATGGGATCGTGGGATGTTATACTACAACAATTTGGGATTAATGATCAGACGCTTGATGGGGGTGATCTGTAATGTTTACACTGAATTAGACCCATTTTAGTGGCACATTGAACACTACAACACCAGCTCTCAACTTAATACACTATCGCACCAGGTACTCCGTCGACGGTGACCAGTTTAACACGATGCTGCACACGTTGTTGATAATAAAAATAACGGCCATGTACGAAAACTGATACTGTTATCAGATTAAGCATGACTGGATCGAGCAAGGAGACACGTTCTCGTCGCAATAATTGGTATGACCCGTTTGTGTTTGTTACACTTTTATGAACAAATATTTACCCTTGTCTTGAATGCATAAAACAAATGTCGTTTCTTAGGACGGGTATTTGTTTCAGTGCAATAGGTGATCACCCTGCCTGTACTTCTATAGTAATCGATTACCTTAATGTACCTCCTTGGTTGTGACATGGGTACAAAGATGTATATATTGGCACCATTTAATATTCGAATATATGACTACTCAAAACACAAGGAAATTATACCAATTATTGCAATATAAATGTGAATCCAACCGCGGAATATGCTGACATTCAACATAACAGAGCAAGGGGCTCAGGTCGTTAAATGTCAATTCACCTATTGCCAACTATTTATACACTGGCTAATACCAGTCATGTTAAAAACCAACTGTCATATGGGCTTGCTGAAACATGTACGAAAATTCCTATGGATGTTGAGTTTCAACGATACAACGTAACCACATAAGTCCATATTATGAATCATCGGGTATTTGTCGGTTTCTTTCGCTAGAGAAAAAGTGGATTAGACTTCATACCCGTAGTTGAGTAATTCTCCCCAAGCGACCCACTGTTAATCACCCCTTCCTATAACTCAATAACAGGACGCAAATCGCGCAGTGTTTTGCTTGTCGTTTTGGTTGCAGAATACGCTCGTTCAAAACACCGAAAACTGCATAATGTGCAGATCCTTTACCGTGCGTTATTCATATGGAGTACTAATTGTAACATGTGAGAGTCGTAAAAGACCAGTTTTCATTATTATGGTCATTAATGGATTTGGTTCAGCGTGTTTAATCTTTTTGGTCATGAGTACAACTCGCTACTTTGAAGTCACAGCCCTTTTATTGAGAATTTCAGATAGGGCTTGTTTCCGCTTTAGGTATAATGCCCAATACATCAATAATTCAAGCGGATTATTTCTGTAGCAATTTGCATTAGTACCTGGTATGAGTAAGCAAATAGAGAGCAATGAAGATATATATATATATATCTATATTTACTGCTTCACTTTATTGTGGCCGGTACATTTATTGGGTATTGCATAGTCGTTATATTCAAAACTATGCTAATGATTGAAAACATTAGACACCACAGAATTCTTGTATCATTGCGTTGTTAGAAAACGCGTTACACGTCGATACCGATACGCGGAGAAATGAATCTGCGCTAGCAGTTGATAGGCGGTGCTGGTGCATTTATTGCTATTCTTGACAAGCATCTTGTAATTTTCTACTATTATTTAAAAGCGTTCATTACTTCTCATCAGCCACCGTCGTAACAGAGGTATCCGCATTTTCTTATTGCCGTTGAGTAGCACGCTGATGCCTACTCGATTCAATCTATCACGCTGTGGCATACAAGAGAGCCGAGGTAGGCAGCATATCACTTGCCGCATGTAGCCCATTGACGGGAGGTATATAATGGCGGACCATCATCATTGAACGTCATCATAACAAATCCAATTTAGTTTGATGCATGATGTCTTAATTACTTGAACCCACTGTTATATTTTTGCAACACGTGAGAAACATAAATTTACAGATAATCTTTGATTGCATTGAGGATGAATGTTATCTTTTGCAATATTGATAATTACACAACTGGAACAGTGTTTCTGACATGGATATGCAAGTCATCAACAAACTTCTTCGGACTGCAGTGTTTAGGCTATTTGTCTCATCTAACAGAAGCCTGAAGTTAAAAGAAACGACGCAACAATTACATTGCACAGTTCCCTTGAGACAGGAGAATGTTATGCTTGGGTACTTTAAGCTAAAAGGCTCTTAATGAATAGCACATGGCGGACTTGGCTCCAAGAAATACAGACAAAATTCGCTGAATTCGCAAAGACGGTATAGGTCTTCTAGAATGTATGCACTAGGAAAATGAACAATGTAAGGTAATTGGCAACAGCAGACAAGCTTCATCAAACACGATGCACTTCAAGAGTGAGAGCTATTCTGCATAAGAACTGAGAACAATGGATGAAGGTATTGCGTGATGTGATATCCGTTTAGGTGTCATAGTGATTGAATATAACGTACCAATTACATACCCATGCCGCATGCTGTTTTTGTCAGGTTTGCGGCTGACGTATCATTGATAAATACCGATGTTGTATATTTTGTGATATAGACCAGAGCTAGAGTAGCATGACTTATCCTATTTTTTGTATTAGACGAGCTAGTTTCCGAGTGTTGTAAATATTTCACACAGTCCTTACAACATTTTACTGCTTACATTTCATGGAAGCTTTTCGAATATCTCATATCCATCAAAGCTCTAAGATATATAACTTCAAAGCAAACGGCCCATGGGAGATTAATTCTCATGTGAATGAAATTTGCAGCTAGTTTAAAGCATGTTATCGGCATAATGCCACTGGATATCCTCCACTGGCGGATTGTACGTTCCCTATGGAACACATTCAGCGCGGAGTAATGTGCTTGTCTATACGAAATACAAGAATATGTTGCAACGCGCAGTGGCTTAAAATGGTCGTACTAGCATGGTAACATGATGCAGCAAGGAGAGTGATACCGCTCTAATGTATTGTATTGCAAACAAATGGGTTGTTCAAGTGTTATGCTTAACAAAAGAAACAAATCTTCTAGTTCTAGATTGATTAACATTTTCCGCTTACAATGTTAATTGTTTGAAAGCTGACATAGGTCGAATAGTTTTGTCGTTATGCACCGTTTAAAAATGTTGGTATTGAAAAGTGGGTCAAACTAGAGCACCGAGCTTATGGGTGAAATGAATTGTTTGCCTCCAGCTGCATATACCGGCTGTACTATATGGTGTGATGCAATGCCATGTTATATGAAGTACCGATCTATCCAAATGGTCATACTATCAATGATAGATAACGTGTCATCAGAAAATCATATCGCGAAATGTAAAGTACAAATTCTGTATCCACTGCAACTATAACACTCATTTCCGAACGCGTTCAAATATTTATAGACGGTTTGCATTGAGATAAAATTGCTAGAAACCGTTGTCCAGCTTTTGTCATACGTGAATATTTTTGCTTCCGACGCATTAATGATAGCATCGTTCTACCACCCGTCAGCAGCAACCTGTTAGTGTTAATTGTATGCGCTGATGCAAATCTACGACTCAATGACAGACATTGTTAACTTAACAAAGCGTCGGTGATATTCTTTGTTCCATTGTAATATGTTGTCTTGCAGCAATTCTGTTTTAAAAGAGAGAAAAAATGTTTGTGTGCTTTAAATCATTGGCTTAACGCAATGGAGCAATAAATATGGGGAACATAGTTTACTCTGTAGGGTTTATCCAGAAAGTTCTCAACGATTATTCAGAGAAAAATGCACATATGTAATAAAACAAACATGAAAAAATTGGCCAGGTGAGCTCATTACGAGCTGATATTGATTTATATGCAGTTTTTTTGTGCAATACTTGAAGATGACACAAACCTCGGAGTAGTCTCCTCTATTCACAAACGCTAGTGCTCACCCGGGTCATCTAATCTATCAAGCTAATGTATTTGCACTTGTACACGTCAACGCGCAGTTCCCCAGGCTCTCTCGAGTTCTAGGCATAGCATATAACATTGGCAATTGTAGCAGATGATCTTATTACCAGCCTCAGTTACCACAAAGGTGCTGATATATATATATATATATATATATATATATATATATATATATATATATATATATATATATATATATATCTATATATATATATATATATATATATATATATATATATATATATATATATATATATATATCTATATATATATCTATATATATATATCTCTATATATATAGAGAGAGAGATAGAGAGATATAGATATATATAGAGATAGAGAGAGATATCTCTATATCTATATATATATAGAGATCTCTCTCTCTCTCTCTCTCTATATATCTCTCTCTCTCTCTCTCTCTATCTCTATCTCTCTATATCTCTATATCTCTCTCTCTCTCTCTATCTCTCTCTCTATCTATCTATATATATATATATATATATCTCTATCTATATATATATACCACCAACACCGTACGGGGAGGGGATTTCTTACCTGTAGTTCTAATGTGACCTAGCCATTAATGTAGAAACAAATAGACCGCACTGATATAAAATTGCAACACAATACTAAGGATATACCCCGTGACATAACTCGAATTCAGATAAAGAACATCAAGATTAGAAATTGCTTTGTCCTCATGCAGCAAGGCCATGCTTCAGAGAATCAATATACTTTATTCGATGTAAATCTTTTCTTATCGTCCCAGGTCCGTCCGGGAGGCACACAATTAATGGCGAATTGAATATTCGTGATTAATTAACAAAATCGAGATGAGCTAAGGTTCTTTGTTTAGATTATCTATTCTATTATATTCATCAATCTGTTGATAAATAAACAGATTGGTAGAAGGGCTGATAAGGCAGCTGATTCAAGCCTTGCGTTCAGCTATAATGATTTAACCTGTTGTATGTGCACTACAACAATGTTGATTACACTTTGTGTTGGATATAGGTATATTGAGTACGTAGGTTTCCCTCCCCTGTTTTACTCAGCTGTAGATTTGAGAAGAACACATTTTTGATATGATTTTTCTCAGCTAGTCGGCCCAGCATTATGAATAATATGGTGCCTGACATCCACTCTAGAGTTCTTGCTGTTCTGCCTCATATTTGAATCTACATTTGACTCAGTCGTGGAATAAAAAGACTCATGCAATCGAATAATATTGCATGATCTTATGGTATGTTTCTCCTGGTTGTTGGGTGAAGTGGATTGAGAGAAAATTGATTTTGAATCCGGTGTTTAATACGACCAAAGAACGAAGGGTGTCGTAAACCCGGGGGGGGGGGGGGGGGCACTTAAGTATATAGAGGTAGTATATATGTGCCGCGCGATGGGGTATGTTTTTTGGGCCTCTCGACTTGTACGACGGGTTTTTGGGCCTCATACTTGTATGACGGGTTATGTTTTTCAGGTTCAATGTGTACGACGGGTTATAAATTCGCATAATACCTTGTACGATGGGGTATGCTTTTTGGCCATTTTGAGACCTTGTACGATTGGTACGGGTTTTTGAGGTCCCGCGGCACACCCCTATCCAGAATAAGGCCAAGTGCCCCCCCCCCCCCCCCGGGGTCGTAAACAGCCATTGAGATTTTTAACAACACCAAGAACATGTTTCTTGTAGAGGTAATAAGCGCTGTAACCATGCACTCAAACCCAATTCTTGTCAACCTTCATTCAGCTAAAATAATCCACGCTGCATACCTACGGAATGTAATGCCTGCACCATGTTGTGGACGAGGCAGAAACGCTCTTTAGGATAGCTGTTTTGCTGTTCTATGTGTACATTTAGTCTCCATAAAAGCCTCGGAGTGGAACACATAATTCTCGATATCAATAGCAATCGGACAGTTATGACTACACTAGTAGCGCTCGCTGTCACAACAACGCCATGCCAAGGTTAGTTATCATCATTATTAAGGAGGTATGGGAATCCTCAAACGTACGACTTGCGCGAATAGTATTCTGTGAAGTACCATTAGGAGACAAGGTACCAGGCACATTGATGTTTTGACCATGAGTGTTTTAGACTAAGTTCCTGGTGGTTTTTCCGATGACAAGGCATGCCCATGTGACAAGCTGTAAAAAGCGTCGACATACAAAGGAACTTTTTTTGAACGTGTATTTATAGCACGCAGCTCTTTTTCAGCAATAGGAAGTGGGCGATGATGAGCTCAAGTATCATATTGCTTCTGTGGATGTCTTATTTTGATTTTAAGTCCTTCTGTTCATATGATGCTGTCACGTGATTTTATTTAAACTGATTAAATGTCAAATATATTAAGTTTACCCAAGTGTGGTAATATGTAATCCGTTTGACGTATTGGTGTGTGAAAATAGTCTCTGCTATGTCTATTTGGAATAAGTTATGTATGGATAGATATCACTGTCCACGCGCTGCCCAAGAAACTTTTTCTTCTTGAGAAGGTATGTCATCGGTCGGAGTGATGCTGTAACCAAGGGTGTAATAAGGCAGCATAGGCTTTACAAGCAACCCATGGCAATGTATGTTATTCAATCGCACATATCAGCCGACAACTAATATTGAGGCGACGAATGCGGAATTATGCTGTTTGTTCCAATGTCTAAGTCACACAGGAACGCTCTCAGTGGCAGACAGGTAATTACGGGTTTGTGTTAGAATGCGGTCATTTACTTGTGGGATTCGTGATTTGTCTGGAAAGATAACCAGATGACAACATATAGTTGATCTTTATTTCTAATCCATCGCGCACCTTCTCATGCTAAAACAACTGATACCAAGACCAAATATCTTGCCTTCTTTTGTTTGATGAATTTACATGACAACCATAACAATAAAAATCTACTGCATCCACAATTAGAGAACAGCGCATGTATATAACGGACGAGTTACTGCCTAGAGTGGAATCCGTATAGCTGTATACGTTCTCACAAAAATAGATTTTGCAAATTGATGCCTAGCATCATTTTTCGCAGGATATTTTGTTTAATACTGGGTCTGTTATGTTGAGGTGTCCGTTTAGCGCATGAGTCAGTTGATGCCAAGCATTTTGCCAGTAATACGCCAGCTACGATATGATGGTGTCAAAATAGCTAGCGTTTATAACAAGTCATTCGATGTACAAGCCACTTAAAACTATCGTCTTAAAGCAATGGTGTTCACATATCTGCCATGCGGATTCTTCCTCGCTGCTATCAACCCAACCCAAAGCTGATTACTCCCGTGACATTAATCATGGCTCGTTTGTCTTCTTGTGAACAGAGATATATATCCTTTGAATTTGCTCGCTTAATCAGTTGGTATTCAAGATCTGTGTACCCAGTCATTTGACTATCGCTCCCCAAACGGATGAAAAAATCGCATAATACTCAAGCTCAATATAACTATTTCAGATTTCATTAAATGAAGATCTGCATCAAGCTGTTTTGATATCCTATGCCTGCATTTGCCTATCACACATATGATCGAAACTATCACCCTCTGCGTGCAAATTCAAGAAATAGCCAGTTGGACAGATTCTTAGCCATCTGTCTGAGCGGCAGGTTGTAAATTTGCCTGATTCAAATCCAAAATGGCCACAGCCCAAGTGTTTTGCATTCTGTCGTGGACGTAACAGACACGCTCTTTGGCGCCGCTGTGTTGCTGATCCTAATACGACGCTACCTGGACCTGCATATAATGGGGCCCTAATGATAGATGGTGGCTCAAGAAAAGCCGCCAAAAGAGAAGTACAATGCAGTTCAAGTGTTTATACATTGCTAGTCCATTGTTGATGATACATACATCATGCATAAAATCTCTATAATAGCTTCAGGGTTGGACACTTGATCCTCGGGGACAATAGCGACCTGAGAGCTATTGCCACCCTAGAAAACCCTTGTTTGATAGTGACTTAGCTACCAAGATTATTGTTATAGGATATTGCCAGAAGTAAGCAGAGACACACAATTGGAATGAATGGCGCGAATAATAGTAAGCTTCAATCGGAGGACAGTTCAGATCATAATAGTTGATATGTGAACGTCCTTATCAATTAGATTAATGTATTAACCGTAGTACGTGTCGTCAACCAGTGTGGAGTCAAACCTTGATAGCGGAAGTAAATATTCCGGACTGGGTAGTTTCCATATTAAATAGTCCCAGTGTGGCAAGTAGAGGCCTTTGAAGTAAACATTCCCAACCCGTCAATTCCCATAATAAATTAACATCAGCCAGTTTGTTCTTCAATTAAAGCCAAAGGTAATTGTACTTCAACACTGGCTGACGACGCCACACACTTGTATAAATATCTCCGTCTTCAAAAGTAAAACACATTCAGTATTCCGGCAAGTTGGAAGGCCGACTCCGGACGTCACGTAGAAGTTTGGACATCACGAGAGTTACTCCATTACCACAGTTTTGTAATTTATATTTGGACTTGCGGGGTGCGGAATCCGAACTCCTACATTCAAAAATAAACATCCGTATTCCAGTTACCATTCAATTGACGTCTCGACCATCACTACGACCGTAAAGATTGCCGACATTCACGGTGAAAATATGTTTATTTTGTATTCACAAAACATATTTACAAAATCCGACGAAGCGGCCCTTACATTTATTTGAAGCTGGCAGATCATATCATATACTTAGCAACCAGATGCGCCTACAAATAGTAAAGGTGTCAACACGTGTTAGGGGACTTGCATGCATGCATTCTACACTTATTTATCGAACTTGCTGTTGTTTATTGAGTTCATCCATGGAGAAGCAATACAATAGCAACTTCCTGTCCTTACAAACACATGCTTGAGTACTTCCCAGTGCGGCCCAAGTTCAGGTGTGCGGCTGATGACGGAGATTAACAGTCAGGATATTATGTGAATTTATAGCCAGCTGCATTTCCGTGTGCTACCTTTTATCGTCAAATAACGTAGTTTTGATGGTGATCTTTCTTAAGTTCGTAACCCTATTTACAGACTATTCCTTCAGTGTTTATGCATGTTTTAACGCGTAATGAATTTTCATCGTATCAGCTACAGTGTTAAAGAAGTATCCGAAAAGGGACTCTTTTGCATTTTGGAATGCACATATCAAACGCCTTTGCCTTTGGTATTGCTTTGTAAATGCTGTGATCATAGCATTTCGACAGGGGCATGAATTGCATTAGCATGGTGTCAATTCATGTGTTATTCCGCTTTAAATCATGTGACTATATATGCTGTATTGAGAATGATGAGGGGAGATACACGATCATTTATGTACACATGTATAATGGAACCCCACCATGATGATTATTGCAGTCTATAAAGTGTTGTACATGATTGAAACAAATATTTAACTGGACATAGTCCTTGTAATATTAGAAATTGTCTTTACTGTCTGCACAACATTGATTTTATGTGAGACCAAGAAGGGAAGATGCATAGAAGCAGTACTGTCTAGTCTTGAGTACGCAGCCTGCTCTTTAATTTGTCGTTTAACTATTTCTTTTGCATTAGCATTGCATCATCTTTATTATAGTTATTACTATTATTAGTTATAGTAATTTATAAGCAGTGAATATCATCTTTCATACATAGCATGGGAACGATATGAACGTTAGAAAATGTTATTGTAAAATCAAACTAAGGATGTCTATGTCTATAAATAATTATTGAAATTAGTTATATTAATCGATACGCTGCAAATATCGTCATCCATACATACATAGCTTGGGAAATATATTACATTAAGGATTTTTATATATTAACCCAAATGTGATTCCATGAGTAACATTTATATTATTGAACTGTTTTAAAGGATCCAATTTTGTTCCATATCAGTAGATGTTGATCAATTATTGTCGATTATATAATCCATGTTTCATAAATGCTATTTTTAATCCTGTATTCAGTACGTAGCTATGGAGGCTATCATTTAACATCGTTATGCTGAAGCAATAAATGAACGAGGTAAAAATAATTTATCTGAGAAAACATATTTTTGCCCCGCTGATATATGATCTCTTGAATAAAAATCGTATACTTTCAAACGATTTCCTTATATACAGCTTCCTATTGTTTCATACACGATTAACTTTGCATTTGCAGTTGAAGCGCAAAACATCGGCTATTGGAATCGACTCGTTAGAATAGCATTCCTTACAATGTAATTTTTAAAATTTGCTTACCCCGTTGATCACAATTTTAGTAAAAACTCATTTGATTCTGCTCACAAGAGCAACTATTGTGCAAATCTCCACTGTACGTTTGAGATAGCTTGCATATTAATTCAGTTATTACGTAGAAGTATGCAAATGAATCTGTCAAATAAATATTCATTTGTATCGATATTACTGAGATAGAATCGATATAATGATAAAACATTTACGCACAGTGTTGTCCACTTAAATTTGTATTTATTTGGCTGTATTGTCTGCGTGCTGTTTCAAATCATTTTGCATTAACATGGCTTACATATATTTAGCGAGTATATCATGCAATCATAATGCGTAAAGTAGCTTAAAACGTTATATGCATAGTTATGCTGAGATATCGATTACAGGATAAAAAGCAAAATAGCTTTTTTTGTAATGTAACGCCCAGAATATCACGTCATGCATTATTTATACATGGTTATTCGGAGTTGTGTACTAATATCACGTCAATTCGTATGTGCAGATGCTTTCGTATTCCACTCAAATTAGCGAGGATTTTGGGACACGCTTTATATTGAAGCTTTTATATGCCTGGTGAGACACCGTAGATTGCTAGTCCTCAATTAAATGTTTAGTGACCTGGTGTATCCCAGGCAATAAGACAGTGTGCAATATAAATTTATTTAGTATTTTTGCATACATAGCGTTGCTATACTTGTCAAATACGAATACCACTTATTATTGTGTTATGCTCCCATGCTGAATATATAGCGGCAATCTGTAGCAACACATAACAAGCAAATAAGATGACCTCTCATCTTATTATTGAAGGTCACAGCTCCTCTAAGGATAACATTAATCCCGCGCACCAGTAAACATGAAAGATATCAACTCAAGCCACGTTCTAGCTGGCTTTGGACGGGGATCAACGAATCTACTAGATCTAGTCCACATCTTGGTGTGTTAGTGCGGTCATTTGATGGATTGAGACTAGCGCTGCTGCTCGCAGTTAAGCAGCAGTTGGTCGGAAATCATTATATCTAACATGTACTTCTCAACGGATATCTGCCAATAGTCCCGCCAACACCTCTCCCAGGCGCTTCCCATTATCTCCCTGTGGACCCCTCTATCTCAACAAGCTGGAAACCCAATTCACCTAATCTGAGTGCCTGCAACATTATCAGGATCGGGAAAAGTAGGCCACTTGCGATAAGCTTTTTGACTGGCGCATCCCAGAACTTAGCGCATGCGCCTCGCATTTGCCTGACCCGTCCTTTCTCTGCGCACTAAAATGCGCAGCGGCGCATCGGGAAATTTAACAGCTTCTTTCACCCTCCCACCGGATCTGTAGATATCAATAAAGAAGTTGCATAATAGTGACGACCTACGCACGTGCCTTTCAAATCTAAGTAACGCCTAATGCAATTGCTCAAGACAATAGCGTGTTTAATTGGTACACCCACACCACCAGCTTCTGTGGCAAGGTCAGCTTCTGCTGCTTGCTCCATGATGTTTACACACCGCCAGCCCCTGCGGTCAGCTTCTGCTGCAAACAATCATTATTTTGTTCAAATTCAACCCCCTTTGTTAAGCTTAGTGCCTCGTGTATTAAGGTGTGAATTCACACGCCGACAATTAAATAACCGCTCAGTTACCGTGTCGGCGTATGCCGCGCTTATTTCAATATTTAGCTAGTATTGTATGCATGCATTAGATATAGGGTCTAGACTTAGATATATACTGCTTTCCCTCAATGGTCGATCCATACAATACCCATATCATGGATATAGTGTGGTAGATATAGTGCGACTCATTCAAATACCCACTTATTTTGTTATCAAACTCCCTGATATTTTAATAAATCGTTAAAATTTCATAACATGCGTTCCATGGATAGTGATCATAGAATTACACAGTTAACATTGGCTTTCGGAAATCTAATCCGTCTTTTAGAAAGACTGTGTGATTTAGGTTTTATTAACGTGAAACTCGAATGGTGACCATAACCACGGATCACAGATCTGACGAGATCAGTAAGTATCATGACCAACATTTCAGGTAGCAGGTAACCCGCAGGATCGTGTCCCAGACGTATAAGGATGAACGGCCTACTGATTGGTATGATGAGTTTAGAACCAATTCCGTCTCAGATCACAGCTAAGCCTAGGTTGAGCTTGAGCTGTCTATAAGATGTTATTAGCCAGTCAGAGACACCCTCCCCGTACAACAGGTGTGCGCCAGGAGGCAACGTGGGGACGTAGCATCTGCCTTGTACAACATGCGCCACATCCCTTCTCTCTAGGGCCAGCAGTTAATCCTCAGGAATGCGCGAAGTCAGTGGCTCAAGTTGATGTCCAAGGGGCCGACAGTTCACGATACGAGGTTGTCTTAAAGTGCCTATGACACCTAAAATATGATTTTTGAGTATAAACTGAACAAATCGATGCGGATCGATAGGTGTTGGAGTTTTTGGCCTCCGATGAAAAATAAAAGAGATATTATACGTTCTTTGGAGCGAAGCAGCATTTCGTGCGTGAGCCGAGGTCAACCGGAAATGACGCAGATACGAGAACCCAGTTTCTGCAGCCCAAGTCAGCTTCCATAGATGCGCGGTCTCTGTCAGAGCCGAGTTTCTTTGCCTACTATAAAACCCACGTGTCAACCGTGAGTTTATATCTTGTTTAGTCTGGATCAGTCATGCCACAATGCTGGTTGGCCGCGAATTGTTCAAACATTTCTTTGGAAAGCGTTCGATTATTCAGTTTTCCTCGGGAGGAGAAGTTGCGCAAGCAATGGATATCACAATTGCGGCATACAAGGGCAGAATGGCCGGTTCCGACAACCCACTCGCGTTTGTGTAGCCAGAATTTTGGACCGGAATGTTTTGACCAGGCACTTGAAGTGAGAGAAGCTCTCGGATTTGGGTACAAATGTTCCCGGAATATTCTTCCAGCTGCTATTCCTACCATACTCGTGAGAGGTTGCACAGATTCGCCACCAGTCATAAAGTCCAAGGCAGTGGAGAAAAGGGAGCACCAAAAGGTGAGCTGACATATTGCCAAAATCTCTTAGATGTTTACTTTTTCCATATTTTTGCTCTATAAACAATGACTTTTTCTGATTATCAGGCTGTGGAGACATTGTTGTTGGACTCACCTCTCCAGGAAAAAGAAAATGACTGTGGTCCTGCTCTGGTGATCCTTAAATATGCTCCATTTGGATGCTTGATATATACATATAATGTTTGTCAATTGGAACATGATTTTTATCAGTTAAGATTACTTTTTTTCAATATGTAAAGGATGCAAGCACCTCTGCAAATATACCTCGTGCTTGCAGGACAGTAGGCATCCTATCAAAACCAAAATCCAGAGAAGCAGGTGACTTAGTGGAATTTCTCTTCTGTGTTCTATCACATATAAATTATGCTTGAAAATTTATGATGCTCAATGGCCTTTTTCTGATATTTGATTAACAGTAGCAACGCGTTGTCAAAATATTCATTATGGGTTCGGTGGTCTGTTCCAGTCCATGGGCCTTTGACTGGTCGTGAGAGACGCAAAAGGGGGATTAAGCCAGGTGATACACCATATCATTTTAGAGTTCGAACTAATCCAGTTTTGTTCTATCACATATAAATTATGCTCCAAAAACATATTGTCTTTCAGGGTTACCCCATGGGGCCTATGCTTTGCCGGTAAAGGTGATACACCATTCATTTTTTCGAACTAATAAGACCACAAGTTCCTTAAATTCCACAGCTTCTAATCCAGTTTGCTTAAAAACATATTGGTATGCTTTGCCGGTAAATCTTTCAACTTTCCAGTCTGCTTAGCTTAAAAGTTGGTAACTAGTTAGGTTTTACCCTTCTTTCAAATGTAGGATTGTTTTTAACAAGTGAATCCATCAACAAAAACAAAGTGGAATAAACAAGCTGTTTAATTTCATGAAGTATCTTTCCTCGCGTCATTCATTCTAGTCATGAATAAAGTTAATTTACTGCTGAATTCAACTTATCACAAAACATCCAATAAATCAAACATGAAAAGCACAAACTGATAGAAAGGTTCATAAATGATTTCAGATCAATCATTGCAACTATGCATTTCAATGAAAATGCTAGACGACAACAAAGAATAACAGCGCAGGGTGAGTGCAGCCTCCACTACCCCAAACACAAGGGAGGAGGTCACACAGTGAGGAAAGTGCTGAATGATCCAAATTATGATAGGGATTGTTTCTAAATTTCACTTTTATGTGAAAATTATAATCTGTAATCTCAAATGAACAACTAACACATATATACAATACAGGCTATGTATAAGATCTTTTGGCAACGACAGTCAGGATATGCAAGGCCAGTGACATAAATGATGAGGAGATGGAAGCACTGGAGATCCCACCCAATCTGATTGATGTCGCACAGGATGGTATAGGGATGCGATTTTTCTTTCCGAGATAATTATAGCACCATCGGATAAACTGCCTTTATCCAGTGTAACGCTTCCAGCTGTAACCCACAACCATACACAAACCCTTAAACATCTTTACAGTGCTGAATAAATATTATATTTTAACCCATACATTGATGTGATGATTGAGTCACAAAAATAGTGTTATCCTGGTATAAACTGTATTGATAATTCAGTCTGAATTGAAAATGTCATTCATTTGAGTAAAAATGACCCAGTAGTTTGATGATATTTTTTAAACATAAACTTTTTAATTTGGTGTTTGTTGTCTGTCAATACTTACTTGTTTCCCTTGTATGGACCATGATCCTGCTTGTAGGCGTAGTACTCTGTCTCCAATACATCTTCACTGAGACATACAGCATTACAATTTGGATGCTGTGTCTGGTAAATTTTCTTTTTTAACCATCACTTTCTCCTGCTCCACACAGCAGACACTTTCCCTGACAGTTGGCATGGTGAAGCAGCCTCCACATTGGCACCTGAAACTAGGGTTTCAAAAACCTATCAAATACATGCCAAACTTTGTCTTAGACTTAGATTTTTCGCTATGTTCGTTGGCGACTAAAAACCACATTGAATAACACCAAGAAAAACGAAAACGATATCAAATGATTAAGGTATTCTTCATTTATAATATAAAATCAAAAGAAAAGATAGTTTCGTGCAGTGATAACAATTCCAATGGGACTCACCAATCAATGTTTTGAAGACGGTTCATGTTCGGATTATCGCTTCTCGGAACACGTGAATAAGTCCTGTCACTGTCAGATCCACTGGCGCTGTTTTCCGACAGATATGGTTCGAATCTGCACGGCACAATACCAGCTACATCCTCTGGATTTGATTGCTCAAACATTTGAGGCTCTTCAACCCAAAACTCCATCGTGAAATCGTCCAACTCAAATACATTGCGGACCTGTCAGTGACGAGTTCTGTAAGTGACGTCATGGGGTGCTGGGCCGAAAATTTTGAAAAATGGTGGCGGGTGCCGAATAATTAGACTATATATTTCAATTTACGTTAGGTTCGGGTGACTTGTTCGGAAATTCAACCACAAAAACAGAGTAGATGCAAATTTGTCTTTCATTCGGTTTCATAAAAATTATCATGGAAATTTGGTGTCATAGGCAGAGACAAATACCGGCATGCCCTGTCGTCTGCTTCGGGTTATAGGCAGACTACGCATCAACAGTCATGCGTACTTGGTGGGTTTTTTTTAGTTATTATAGTAGTTTATTTGTGATCAGTGTGGTTGGCATGCCGTGTCCTGTTGTTCAGTTGCGTCTTTGGTCTAGGAGACAGAGGAGGCGTTGACGCATGAGTCCTGTCTAGGACTGTATGATGCTCTGCCACCAAAACAAGATGAAGAAACGAGCAAGGTTATCGGGGACAAGGAAAGACAATATCAGACATTTGATATCCCACTTTTAATTCTTAGCTGACACTTAACCTTGAAAATGCATCAAATACAACAAGTTGATTATAATATACGAAATTAACAATAAAACAAAACCACCAATCACTGAAAGAAATAAGACATGAATCATATAATCCACTTCATTGTAAATCACTGTGCCTGGTGATGGGTGGCGACCACTTTACTTCCTGTGTTTAGTGCAGTCTGTCAGGGTTCGGTTGATTGGTTATTTTGAGGGCAATGTAAGTTGTAAAGACGCAAACGTGACCCAATAACCCCAATGCATTTTGTCTGTAGCCATAGGAAATAACTGGGTGACATAGCGACACCACAAGAGTCACCGACTGCCACATTGAGTGTGGCTGCCCCATTCAACTCATTCCACAAACATATCCACGACGGATAATTACCGCATCAGGTATGTAAAGTGCTCCTTAATTGAAGAAGTGATTGCACAACAAACCTATTTTAGCCTGGAGATGGGATGGTAAAAGCTCATTACTGTCAGTGTTTCCACTTTATCTTGGATAAAGGCAACATCGTATGACCAGTAGAAATGGGAGGTAAAGGAGGTTCGATTAACAAGTTATTAGACACAAGGAATGAAGTAAATGGATATTGGTCAGAAAACACTAATACATTTGGTGAAATTGATACATACGTTTCTTCAAGAGAATCCCGGAACGTTCAGATTTGATCATGACCCAACAATTCTATGGAGGTAGGTGTAGTGGTTGGCTAACCGAATATATTTTTTCTAACAGATAGTTCATCGCTTTCACTTTCAATGATCGTCTATTTTGCTTAATACAATTTAATTGAGTTGAGAAGCACTGAAACATATATTGTTCATTTCATTCAAAGCAATTCAAACCTGTTCAACTGTCAATTGGTGTAGCAATGTATCTGTAGACTTTATACCATTGTCAGCTTCCAGTTGATTACTTCTTACCAGGGTAAATCAATCTTCAGTTTGAAAAGCCGATCCAAGGATTAAGAGGGTGTTATTTTGAGACAGATAAATTATCTTTGTTATTGAGGCTATATACTTCAAACTTATCAACGAAATTTGTAAGCCAGAATAATCGGCTCAGGTCAAGGTCTAACGATGCGATCACGTCACTGGTATGAGATTATCTATAAAGTAGTTGCGTCATGTAACTGTTATTCCTATGACCAACATAGGAAGGCGGGTCGAATTGGAAGTATTGGCGATATGTGGCGTGTGCCCCTCATTGAGACATATATGCTGCTGATAATCCTATTGTCTTTTTCGGTATATATTATCAAGCAATATCTGCTATATTTGTAACCAAGTAATGTCAATCCCTCTTAATTTTGGACAACATACACTCAAAATATCGTCCCAATATAAGTACGATTCATTAGGGACTTCGACCAGTATTCACCCCTTGGCTGGAGCAAGTTTGGTTTTGACATACCAAGTACATGATAAAAATAATATCTTATCAATTTGTATCGATGCCGCTTAAGCTGGATAACAGTATATTTGTTAATAAGGAAGTGTAATACTGACGGGACTGGGATCGGATATCGACAAGCGACAGGAGGGATGAAATCTTGTGTTCGTACTTGCTCATTTGCGCTGTAACTCATAGAAGAAATCCATCTGGTTTTGCTAATGCAAGAACCATCATCTTATAATTGATGCGGTGTAAAGTAATTAAGTAGGTACCGTGTGTTGCTGTTTGTACATTTCAATAATAGTTGATGATTTTGGTACACTTTTTATATCCGGCGATTCTATTTACAATTCAGCAACATGATGGCATTACAAACACATACCTTACCCAATAGAAATTAAGCGGTGGGATCAGACAACATAATGCTAGCTACTTTGACATTTTTTTAACTGGATTTCATATCCATGACCAAAATACCACTTACCTCTCAAATAATGTGTGTCATTCAGTCAACATAAACGGTTGCATCAGCAATCACATGGGACCAATTAGGTAAAGTAAACCCTGATCAATGTCTACCTACTGCTCACTCTCACCTGTGGGGTTATTTGCTGCATTGCCTGGGTATCAAATCATGGACCACAAGGATTGAGAATAATTGATCGATGTGGACATATAGGCCTGTAGTGATTATTTATGAGCTTAGTTCCATGAAGTAGGGAATTTATCCCTAAGATATATCCTGTACCATGCAGTTCGGTAAATGTTGGAGTGATTTGCTGCAGCATTTTGCTGACATGCAGATTGTTGGCTATGGTCAGTTTTGTCTTGGGTACAATGCAGCATTGGAAAAACATTGTGGTATATGTTATCAGATGTTATGTCAAGGACAACGTATGAAAGCTTATCAGTTCATATCACTGTTAAGAGTTTAAAACCTTTTCACATGAGCCCCTTTTTGATAATAAAATGCCGTGCGAAAAGCTGACAAACAGGTAATGCACGTAATAATCAATAGTGGTGCTTTCTCTATGTCTCTCTCACTCTCTCTCTCTCTCTCTCTCTGTCGCTCTCACTCTTGCTCTCTCTCTCTTTCTAACTATCTCTCTGTCTCTTTGTCAGTCTCTCTCTCTCTATCTCTCCCTCTCTCCCTCTCTCTCCCTCTCCATCTCTCTATCACATACACATATGCATCTGAATGTCAATAATGGACATTAGACGCCCCACAACCGTATAATATCCACAAATCCTCGCTCGTTGATGCTTCGGTCAGCAATTCGGGCATTGATTGATGTCAGGATGGCAACTCATAATGAGAACACATGTTGAAATATCTGGTCATAGAACCAAATAATACGATGATTATGACAAAGTACAATTAAAAAATTGGAGTATTTCACATGTGATGTATAGAACACTCGGGGCCTTTCACACCATCATATTGCGCTGCACGGTCTAAATCCACTGATTTTCAAAATATCCGGATACAAATGCTCATCAGTGAGGCAGTTAATGGTTTAATACATTTGCTGTGACTGCATTATTATCGTCAGTGATTGAGATAAACGTCTTCAGGTTAAAGATGTTGGTGCCATTAAGACTCGCAAAGGGTTCTGTGTCTGTGTGTATTCCAAGTGAAGAGGAACAAAGACAATGTAGAACGTTTTGCTTAATCAGAAAGCCTGCTAGACGCAATATCTACTTCGACAAAAACGTCTAACCACGAACCGAGAGCGCAGTGCCAGTGGTTCACTGATATGACTTTACAACATGCATATGTCTGATTGCCTTAAAGCCCGCAGTCTATTTGACCTTCATGATGCCGAGAGCGTCGTCTGGTCATTAAAGGCCATCCAGGAAACACTCGGTGCGGGTTTTATTGCTGTATGTATATTGCTTTTGCCACTGCCTGCTATGGTGCATATATAAAACTTCTGCAGAACAATGTATTGTTGTTGTGTAATGTGGTTATTACTTAACTCTACCATATTCAGTGGTGACCTATAGTAACTATTAAAATAGCACCGCAGTTTTGACTCAAATGGTTCGTTTATCATATGAATGCCGTTCACGACTCGACATCTCTAAAGAACTTTGGGCAAGAGTTATGACGATGTTTGTGATCACAAGTATGAGGTTAATCATCATCCTGTAGACGACACAGTTAACGCTTAGTCGGACAAACAGAGCTGGCCAGTGGCACAAGGTATGTCGTACAGGAGGCAAAAGTAACACCTTGCCATCCATTATTCTAAAAGGTGAGTAATGTTGTGAGTAGATCACAGCCTGTAATACGCACATAATGTCAATTATAATGCGTGACTTGTCCACTGCTACAAGCCGTATCTATGGATATTCATATGTACATTAAGTCTGGCAGAGCTTTTCACATAATGCAACGCGTTCATTAAAAGCCCTTTTCTTTCAAAATTGCCTTGGAATTCCCCCCACTCTGATAAAGACCATATACTGGTTGTCTGTACGATGGCCCGATTGACTGAACAATCATTTTCAAAATGGCCAACACGCCGGCCTGTCAATTTGTCCAAAGCTAAACGCTCCGTTTAGTTGAATCAACCAATGTACAGGATCGAAGTCTCCCCCTGCTGGCACTCGCCTGGTCGGTTTTCCATCCTAACCTGAGTGCCTTTACATGTAAGCACCCTAACAATAGTCACCAATTCGTCGTTGGGTCTGACCACGGTGGCATAGAAATTACAGGTCCCATACTTTTTTGCCGTTTCGATCCCATATACTCTCTCCCTCGCTCACTCGTTCTCTCTCTCTCTCTCACTCTTTCCTTCACTCTCTCTCTCTCTCTCTCTCTCTCTCTCTCTCCTCCTCTCTCTCTCTCTCTCTCTCTCTCTCTCTCTCTCTCTCTCTCTCTCTCTCTCTCTCTCTCTCTCTCTCTCTCTCTCTCTCTCTCTCTCTCTCTCTCTCTCTCTCTCTCTCTCTCTCTCTCTCTCTCTCTCTCTCTCTCTCTCTCTCTTACGCACACTCTCTCTTTCCAACCTACTTGCTCTTTCTCCTGGTCCAAAATGTAAAATCGGTGTGCCTGTATGGTTGTGGGGAAATGAGCCCGCCAGTACGAAGGTAGTTCGATGTTTTGTCAACCTCACTGGAGCATTAAAACCTGGTACTTACCGAAGCTCTACTTATTCACCAGTATCCAATCGTCATAGTCCTTGGTATAAATACACTTGTGTCAAAATATATGGCTTCATATACAGTGTTTCGAAGTACCAGTCATGCAAAGCTGATACCTCTCCAAAGTGACTCACATAAATGTATATAAAGGTACACTAGACTGCCCGATGCTTGGAACACAGTTGCATCTGTTTCATATGTACATTAAGTCTGGCAGAGCTTTTCACATAATACAACGCGTTCATTAAAAAGCCCTTTTCTTTCAGACTTGCCTTGGAATTCCCCCCACTCTGATAAGGACCATATACTGGTTTGTCCGTACGATGGCCCAGATGTTCATTCTTAACGAAATCCGCTGTGAGACATTATATGTGCAGTAATGAAGATAAGATAATAATATTACGCACCACCGCTACCAATTATTGCATCATTGTGCATGTTGTCTTCTTGTGTCTTAACCCTGACTGCGTTGATGTGCATCAACCTTGAACACAACCTGGCATGGTGCACGTATATAATAACATCAATCTTATTCATTCAACAGTAAAGTCTGCTGTCATATCTGTAGACGCACCAATTACCTGTGCTGTATATATGTCAAAATTGTTTCAGCTAACAGCGAATTAATTTACATATTATATAAAAATCGGTCATTGAGCAGAAAATGTAAATCTTCCACAATAGCTGTTCTTCATACGTTATATTGTGTTACTGCAATGACTGCTAAAAGCAAGCGGTTCCAATTAAAAGCAACTTATCCATGTATTATTCGTGCTGAGGATGGAACTGTTATCTACAATACAGTATGATAGCCACGTATGCTATCCTTTACCTCATTACCAGCGGCCTCTTCCATGAGTTATGTTCGATTGTCCAAAGCCTGCCTCTCGACGATCAGAACATGTTTGACAAAATATCACTAGTCGGAGAAGTGTTGTACCCAAAGAAGTTATAATAATTGTTTAAGCGAAAATATAACTCATAACCAATGGAGCTATTCTATGCTTATCACGTGATTTAAAACGCACCGGTCTTTTTAATGGAAGATGGTCAAGGTGCTTTCATATACACGAATAATTCAATGAGGTAGCAGTCTAATCCCAGGATGAGAATGTAAGACAGATGACGCAACGATGGCAGCATGACGTCACACGAACGATAACATTTATTGATTGATACGCTGCAATAGTTTGACTGCGTGATGGCTGGTAGAAAATAAACGACAAAATAGTGTTTGCATGAAAGCTGCTAGGCAGTAAGATGGTCAATACAGAGTAAGGACAAATCTTGTGGTAGTTACAGGGTTACTAGGCAAAAAGCTAAGCCCTTGTATCTGTATCAGAGCTGCCAAAGGCTTCGTGTGGCTACGTACAGAATACAAAAGGATTAGCTACATATCTTGTGGTTATGTGAGGTTTACTAGCGAATTAGCTAAAATATGTGGTTGTATAAGAGTAACTGTGCAACGAGCTACAATATTGGGTATAGATGAGTATTACTTGAGATATCGCTACAATTGTACGTTAACGTGAGGTTTACTTGAGGTAGGGTAAAATCTAATGATCCGTAGTGGGCTACAGGTTTGTGCCAGGTGGGCGCTGATATTTAAGGAGAGAAGTCATGCATAACCATGATCCTCACACATCACCGTCGTAATATCAGCTCGTTGTTGAAAGTGACGTAAATCCCCAATTGAACAATAGCCATTCTAATTGGTTTGTTCGCAGGATAATCATTTATTAGATAGCCTGTGAATACAAACATCGTCATAACTCTTGTCCAACCTTCTGTGGGTCTGTCGATTCTTGAATGCCATTCATATGATGAATGACCCATTTGCGTCGAACCTACGGTTTTATGTTGAAATTTAAAGTAGCTCCCCTTGAAATAACTTACTAGTGCAGAACTAAGAAATGACCACATACTTAAATCTGCAGAGCTTTTTACAAAAGTTCCAGAGCACGGAATGGTCATTAAAACCTCGAGTCTTCTCAACCTCAGGCCGTATTCATAAAACAATAACTTAACGATCTCATATCTATGTCCGTCAGCTAAATGCTGGCAAGCAGCCATAAAAAATTAATGGCTATAATTTCACAATATACCATCGCGATCAGTTTGTTTCATACTTAAAAAAAGAAAAATATGTTATTGAATGTTCATTAGACAGATAATTAAATAAAATGGCGAAGATTGATCGATTTAGACGAAAGGATCGAGATAATTGACAAGTTTTTTTATAATAGTCTACAGTCGTTATCGTTTGTCAAAATAAAAATGGATACCCTAGAAAACGGTCGTTTGTGAATATATCACTCGCTTTTATTCAATCAGACTGTACAATATTATGTGATATCAAGTATATAGTTTAACGGTTTAGCCAATAACACATTCCACAGCACTCTCGAGTTATAGATATTTATCCATGAACATGACCGCAACTGCATGATGAATCATTGTTTCTTGTGAAGACGATTCCCGCGTTTAATAATCAGCAATATAATCACGGCTAATCAACACGAGTGAGAAGTTATTCCATCAACTATGCTTGCACTAATATAGCCGCGGTCGGGCGTAATAAAAATAATACTCAGACGTCCTGTAGGGCTAGCACTAATAACATAATTATTCCGCGATGAATAAAATCATTATCGACCACTCTTTTTTTTTTGACAGTTGGAATTAGCGCGTAACTGGGTCACTGCGCGTGGTGTGCAGCGCTTCAACGCGTTAATTTTATACATGGGGGTCACTTTTAATATCTGCCATGTTATCGTGAAGTGGATCCATAGACCTGTGGGCTTGGTGTCTCTATCTGTAACATGACCACACGTGCGACCCGATTGTTAATGTAAATATTTCCTTAAAAAAAAAGGAATGGGCCAAAGATTACGAACAACTGATTATGCTTTTGTTCATTTTCAGAACATGCACGTTCTTGTTCATATCTGAGCAGGCATTTTCCTGGAAATATTAATGTTAAAAAACCATTTTTAAGCTTTAGCTTACGATCTTAAGACAGCTACCTAGCCGTCTCAGAGTAAAGATCACTAGGGGGCTTGAAATTCTTTATGAATACGATTGAGACGGCAAACTCAGCTAACCGTCTCAAAAACCTGAGTTTTCTTATGAATACGGCCTCTGGACTGCACGCCGTAGTTATTCAACGTTTCGAGGACAGCCTTTAATGAATAGGCGACGCTCAGCGCAGCGGGCAGGTTATGTGGACTATGGTCGGCATTTCAACTAATGCATTTTATTTTAGCCATGTCACTGTCACTGCCCACTCGATCGGTGTTTAGAAGTTTTTCAAAACTTATATTTTGCCAGCGTATTGCAAATGACTGATTCCCTGATTAAGCAAATAGCAATAAATTGACTGCTTTCCTCATCACTTGGAATACACACAGACACAGAGCGCCCCTCTCCTCTTGAAAGTCTTCATGGTTCCAAGTTGTAAACCTATCAAATTTTCTCTCAATCATTGACTATAATGATGCTGTTGTATATTCCTAAAAAATGTCTTATGCATTTACTTGCGTACTAATGAGAGTTGATATCCGAATGTTCATGAAAACAATAGAATTACACCGTGTAGCGTAATATAGTGATATAATAGACACGAGTATTCTATATATCACATTTGAAATACTTCTGGTACCAAATGTATTTTGTTATTATCTGGCTCTGTGACGAGATATTTCAGCAAGTATTGTTAAGAATTCATTATCATGTGCTGTTATCATGTACATCACTTACACAGCACTTGACAGTGCCATAATGAATCTACGGACCTGCATATGGCATGCAGGTGCTGGTGTGTTCAATAAGGGCGTAGTAGCATATGCGAGCAAACATCCACCAATATGGTCCATCCTACTGGCTGTTGCGTGACTTGATACTCAGATGATGTCTCCTTGGTGAGATCGAGCAGGAAGCAGACATGGTATACATGACATATGTTTGAAGATGCAACCGTTTATGAGAGGTAAGTGGTATTATGGAAATGGATCGAATACTCGATAGCGCTTAATGATGCCCCGGTGGCTATGGTCTACAAGAATGTTTCCGCCGCTGCTGTTAAGTGGTCGTCAGACAGTCTCTAAACAGTAATTGTCATGACTGTCGGCTATAACATCAACGCGTGTCTGTGGTCATCTTTTTGCTGCTATTCACTTGGGATCGGAATAACGAATGCAAGTGGGATCTTGGAGCTATAAGGCCAAATACATAGAAGCACCCAGGCTGACGTCACTAACAGTACAAATGCAGCCATGTCCGTGTGTCCATCATGATTCATTGTAGATTACCCAATGATAATTACAGTATACTTTCTAAAGCAAAGTCTATTTAGATGAAGAATTTGATCATAAATCCCATTTTACAACGCGTGGTACACTACTGTAAAACAAATCTACAGGTAAGTACGGCATAACTGTATCAACAACTCCGTGTACCATGAAAAAACAAACACGGTTCCTACAAACCGTCTATACCTTCCTTGCAATTCTATTACATCACGTCAGTTATGAGCTGCTGCAAGCTTTGATTTCCTTCCTCCTGTCATGTATCGTTATCCACCGTAAGTATTATCAGATTACATTTCGTCGATAATTAATATACTTTTAGATAAGCCAATATCAGCACATCTAGATGAGATATTATCAATCACGCAATCGGTATATCAAAACCAATATCGCTTCAACCGTAGGTCGATCATGCTCAGTCTTATTTAGGGCGTGTGTTGATATTGCTAAGATATTTTGGCAAATGATTGAATGATTCATCGGGTCAAATTTAAGTCTGCATGTGGACCCAGTGATTCATTTGAGGATGTATACAGTTTCCTTCGTATTTTATCACACGCTAATGCATCCCTGATGGTGTAGCTGTCTGTTATATCGCCAGTTTCTACATATTATCTTTAGTATTGATGCATTATGATCGCATCTGTAAGTAGTGCGCGTGTGTTGATGAAACTTATGCCGTCGGCATTCCATTGTACAAAATGGAGATGTCAGACCAACATTCGTTCACTTCCTTCTTTGCGTCCATCAGTTCGATATTTGTACCTCACAACACTTCCCTCATTCTGAGCCCTTGCTTCTCTCTTGACTTCGTTATCTTCTATTGGTCATAACACGTTGCACTAAGGACAGTCCAAGTAGTAAGACTGACTAACTGATGGCAATAATGAAATTATATGATTCCATCATCAGGCAGATATCGGTCTTGATGGAATTAATGCTGCAATGATAAGAACTGATGTGGGACTAAATTAATGTGGCTTTCTGGTTCGATGTGGCAGTCGGTAACCCCTGAGGTCGTCGTTATATCACCAAATTATTTTCTAAATGGCTGAATGATTTGTAGCTGTGGAGTAACATTACGCCATAAACCTCAATAATACGATATATAAACCATTGTACCAAGCTCTATCAACGCTACTGGGTACAGATATATCCTGCCATTTAAACAGGATATGTGATACATGCCTAAAAGGTATGATGGTACGACTGCAAAGCTCATATGCAATACACAAATTGTTGAATTGCATGCACTGCAGTATGATCCGGCTTCAACGATTTTTTTTTATGCTATTATGCTATCGACCAACTTCTATTGCCGAAAATATCAAGATCTACATATATTCATCACTTGATTACTGTCGAGAAAACATACCTGATCTCTGAAAACACACAGCCACTCGTCATCTTTAGAATGGGATGTATCATAGGAAATTCTTACCGAGATGCCCGTTTAGCTCAGAGACTCACTCTTACCAAGACATAATTATAACACTCATTCACCATTTTTTTATAAAAATAAAACAAATGAAGATAACCACTGGAATTAAGATAAAACGTTGGTTCATGAAGTTTGGGTATCATCGAGCTATTTGGAATAGCTACCAATGACAGTCAGCATGTACTTTGTAACTATGGCTGAATACCATCAAGTGGTTTCGCACCAAGGTATTTTATTGTCGTCCTCTGCAAGTACGGTGTAACGCAATGTAACGTTCACCAGTTCTCTGACGTCACTGTTGCTAAGCCACAATACATTGAATAACGGAGCAGCAGGTGGTCATTTTCTACCCATAGGGGGAGTAATACATTGGTTCTTATGTTAATTTGCATAATATTTGCGACGTTCTTTTCTTAAAGACAATATACAATTAATTCTTTTAATGCAACCTTAGATATCAGATCAAAAGTCTATAGATGTAAGCATGTTTCAAATGAAATCGAGCCCCCCCCCCAAACCCCTAGCGACTAAGTGCAAGCTAGCCAGTCCCAAGTCGGCATATCATTTCCTGGGCTCCACAATTCACTTCCTCTTGAACAAATAGCAATGACACCTTCTTCGCCAATCGAATATGGTTTATCATTCTCGATCAGGAAATTTAGAAGATAACATCAAGAGAGCGTGATGATATGTTATCAATCACGCACCACTTGGTTTATATACTGTCAAACTCAACCCAGTACACTTTCTATTCACCCAAAAACCACATGTGACTATGTTTTCACAGCCCAGCATATTATTTCCTGGCATCATTTTTATAGACTGCATTGCAAATGGCACACTGATATAATTATGTGAGTCTTTATTTGATCCCTTATTTTCTTTCTTACATTATACCTGTGATGTGTGATTAATTTCAAAACTATGGTGATAGATGAAGTAGGACAGCCTTGGTGAGACAGGTTAAGTTGAGACTGTTGAGGAGCCTAGGAGTGTGAGAGGGTTATTTGGGAAGCCTAGGGGTGTGAAGGGTTAGTGGGAGAGCCTAGGTGTGTGAGAGGGTCAGTTGGGGAGCCTACAGATGAGAGAGGATCAGTGGAAGAGCCAAGGGATGCGCGAGGATCAGTATAATAAATTATTGCTCTTTTTTGGGATATACCAGTTTTTATTCTGTAAGCTCTACAGAAATAGTAAAATACCTAAGTACAATATTCACAAGCTATATCCAATCTAGCACCACTTGATCTTATAAAACTCTCAGAGTAAGCATGCACTTTAAAACAAATCTTAGTTCGCCAGTAGTTTCCTCAGAAAACCATGTCCCCAAAACAAGCAAATTCCACAGATGAACATTGCCTGTTTCAAATTAATTTTTATGATCAGTACTAACGATCCTATAAACATTACTTTGGTGTAATACATTGAATTTCCTCAGCAGTAATAAACTTGAGTATTTACTCTGCAACCTAGAAACAAAAAGTATATTTCACAATTGAGTAATATCAGACGATTCTGGTAGCTTTGTAATTGTATTTGGGAAAAAATTAATGCTTAAACACTACTGAACATGTAACTGCGCTCACTCAATCAAGAGGTCTGGTCGCTTCCAGTGATCTTACGAGCAAACATTGCCATCAAAGCCAAGGAAATATGGTCACAAGCTCCAGTTACCAATACGTAAAAACACTAGCAGCCCAGATAGACAACTAACGCCACTAAACGCCACTTGGCACACAGTCATTGGAGTGCAAATATACAATTTTTGACGTGAAAATGTTATATTAAGTCAAATATACAATTTTCACGAAAATATATTTCATACAATCTAGACAAACTATACTCCGCAAAAAGTAAGTTCTTACCTTTGCCAAACTGTTGCATAAACGAAAAGACGCGCGGTTGCCGATGCCCAAACGATTGAAAGTACATAAGAAAGCCCCCACGAACACGTGCAACTCTAAACATGGTCCCAAATCGAGGCTGCGACAACTAAGTGGGATTCCATGACTCTTACCCAACCAAATGTTAGCAAACAAGGTCACAATTTGAATAACAATTGAGAAAATTAATGTTTATGCATCCATACTTCAAAACAGTATGCCGTACTGGGAACGAAGTACGCACCTCGATCGTTCTGCGGTCGTCTCTGACATGATTATACAAATCACATTCTCACCAGAGTACATTTGTCGGCTTCAAATGTCTGGTTACCTTTGACTATACAAACTGTCAGCCCAAAAGAGGTGAAACCTGTAGGCATATTAACACAGCCTTTATGCAACAAGGCTTATCTAACCTATATTGTTTTATAAAGCAAAACTTGGACATTATATAAGGATAATTTGTTTTAATATTGTGCATGCATTAATCACTTTGTACCGAATTGTCGGCACTTTCATACAGATAAATGGTTGTTTGTTTTTGGGTTGATATAAACAACACAGAATAATTTCCATACCTTGTAACATTACATATCATTGCAGACATAGTGTTCGTGCAGGAATAATGGTAGCACTGACATCGCACGATATTAATAGCAGAGGAAACAACTCCTCAGATAAAACATACCCTGCATATAACGAGGCAGTGTCAATGACGGGTCCTGGTAAAGCAATAGAGGAGATAACCACAGCAGCTACACGACAGCGTTAATGACGAGCGTATAAGGTCGGAATGGGAACTATAACAAGCCGTCAGACGCCGTGTCGCACCACCTCCATGGCGCTGGTGAAATCTCAGTAGTAACAGCACTTTGTATGACGATTTATAGTTGAGTGAATAAGTATTTTGGTATTCTTAACCGCCTTTTATGTTTCCATAGATCTATCCTTAATTCATTCCACCATTTATTCACAGTTATTCGCAAGTACTTACACATGATCAGTGTTTTTTGTACCTATGAGCCTCGGGGACAGATTGTCGGTTGTGATAGTCACTTTGACTTATCTCTGTACCAGGACCCTGATCTGATCATTCAGTGTGATTCAGGACTGCACATTGATTGGTCGTTGGCTCATGTATTAGGTGTGAGCCCATGCAAACAGCATATAGCCTGTGGTGCTTCCCGACGTAATGGGGGGCACCTGTTTTTGTTGTCCCTTCTAGCACAATAGCTTGATGTACCAATTAATCAGCTTAGACCCAGATTACAGCCTCAGTTCTGGAATACAAAGGGGGAGCGTTGTAGTTAAGCCCATAACCAATGTATCAGCAATGCCCAGGCAGCTAAAGGAGCGTTCACATCCTGTGATACCCAAAGCGATGCCAGAGTGATATTAAGGATGCTATAACATCACCAGTGGACATTTTCCCTGCCGCCTGACACCAAAACAAGCCTGGCAATGCTGACGTAGAGGTTCACAATGCATTGGATACAGGTCATTTTACCTTTGTTTGCAATTTACGGCACTTACTCAACTTTTGATTGTACATATTAACATAATAGCAACAAATGTATGTTCAGGCATATGTCATCCCATCAAATAATAGCTGCAGGTTTAGGCGGCAAGAGCGTTGATTGGTATTGATTCAAGAAGTTTATACTTTATATTTGTTCATAATGGCGATCTCATTCAGATATACAGTTGACAATTTGGTGGTATATAGTCTTAATATATAACCTTTGTTGTAAGTTGTTTCTTTTGTACTAGGATGAAACAGTCTGCGGTCATTTAGGCGACAGAAAAATTAGGAAATCCCTATGTATTATATAAGTATTGAAAGGCGTTTTTAGATCCTTACAATAATACGTGCATAGCCGTTGGTACACAAACCGTATATTATAAAAGCATCGATCCAAAAAGTTATGTTTATAGGTTTGATTATCATAAGCCGATGCACGCCAATGAAATACATTAACGTCGTCTCACAAAACATTACACAATGCCCATACAAATGGCGGCGTCCGCTTGACTCGGATGCTTCGCTCCAATGACTTCACAGCACGCTGCGTTATTAGAACAGGATTCATGTATCGTGTGTTAGAAGGGTAGAGATAAGAACTGATGAGACCGAGTTATGTTTGGAATGAAGCATAAAACGGTCGCTATGCATTAAGTCTTTTTCATAAGTTTTTGTGCTTATTCAAGGATATTGCTTATAAATCGAGGCCTACTTTCTATGTGCCTCTGCTATGACGGCTGACACACAAGAGATCGATTAGCTGTAGATAACAGTTACTGCCAGCAAATGTAGTCGCTCATTGAAACCAGCTACAAATACGTGCATCGAAATTATCTCAGACAGGTGGATTCCTGAAGTGCGCTGATCATAATTGCTTGAGCAACCACACTACTTATACCCACTCAATGTGCTTAACCCAATCGTTGTCATCGCTGTCACATGCCATAAGGGCTTGTAGAACTGGTCATCAAAAACAAACGTATGTACTGAGATTAAAGGCGTCAGCCCCAAAGACGCTTTACAATACGCCACCATGCGGTAATAATGCGACCGTCGGCTGCTCGGGAAGCCATTTGCAGGAGAAATATATCAATTTGGAGCGTTACCTCAGACCATCGGAAAGTGCCATAGACGAATACAGAAGTCACGAGCAGGAAATCTCAAATGGTTGTATTGAACTGTTACAAACGGAATCTGCTTTACAGGAAAAAAACCTTTTCAATGTAGCAGAATACTATTGTGTCAATAAACAAGGTACACCATTGTAGTCATGTTGTCACGAATACCAATTGATTTAGCTTGATGAATTCAACAGATATCTCTGTTAATAAGCAAACAAACGCGGCATGATTGGCGTAGTGTAGATCATCAGCGTTGGGCTGGGCATGCTTCACGACAAATATGCATAACTGACATGCTTCGCAGTATCAACAAAGAGTGAGCGCTCTTAGCGAAGTTATACACTCTTGGGTATTACATGATGCTTGCCTAAAGCTTACAGCAGCCAGGTTTATTTGGCCAGCCTTAATGGTCATTAACGCCTCGAAAAACCCAAGCATGAATTACCCCTTGCCCGTTGAATCGTGTGAACCCATGATGCATTATGACTGGCTTTTTGAAGACAATTGTGAAAATGACTCTTATACTTCTTATATGACATGCACCGGCAGTATATATTTGTCTCTGGGGGGTGCCATCTAGTTTGTTTGACACCATCACTCACTGGACATCATACCATACCTCCAAACGGATTGACGGTAATGAAGGTGCTCCTTGGAATCCATAAGCAAACATGCCTCTTGAGGTGGTGTAAATTATAACACGGGTACATAAAGCCTCTTAATGCATAAATGTGCTGTTTTGCAATCGTGACTAGTTCTGATGTGATGCATTTTGAATGTAATAGTTGTTATGTAAATTGATCAAGGCAAGGCAAACAAGTCAGACTTGGTGTCCCCATTCTGCCACAATCTCTTGACTGTCTGCCAGCCACTATTGACCTTCTTCTCTGGATTAGATTTCTGGCACAAACAACACCACTCCACGTCTGTCGCCCCATCTACAAACTACGATATCAGTGATGTGCCAGCAGATATGTTTGTTGGTAACCTCTGTCACTTATTTGTGTCCTTACCAGTGACTGTGACGAACTCGACAACCATAATAAAACTCCAGAATAAGCGACTGAATAAGATTTATAGCCATCAGTTACATCAAAAGATTAATCATATAAAGGCAAATAAATCACCTGAACATATTAAACTGGGACAAATCAGAGTGTGTTTTTACTCTCACATGTGTTCAATAGATTATATATTATCAGTATGTGGATTACTTAACCTTATCGATAGTTACTTCGCGGCCAGAGCATTATGCACCATTTGTAGAATGCATCAACAGAAGAAATATGATATATAATCTTGATATCGACTATGACGTATAAATAAACAAATTCTGCTTCCAATTGATCCACTGTTTTAATGTAGTGCTGGTTTAAAGATGGACATGAGTGCGTCCTTTTCATTGGTCTATCGGAGAACCCATCTAGGACTTCATATTGTTCGTTTAAAACATAGCGTATATTGCTGTACTATATGACCGCTTACACATGCATTGGTCAATATCAGATCAAATTATTAACTTCGGCATTATACAACAACAACAACCGCTCTCGTAAATATAAAGGTTACGTTTATTACAGAGAAATCCGTCAGTGATTATGAATTAACTTATTAGATTATACTGTGTGGTTATAAGTCACAAAGCACACTCACTTTGGTAAGCACTGCAACTATATAAAACTTTTAACGCAAAGTTAGCCGGCTGATTTGGGTTCATCTTGTTTCACCAGTTCGGGTTGACCCATTTTCCGGGCTAAAGCAAAAGAATGCCAAGTAAATTGCTAATTATTAACGTCTGGTGGCGAATATCAAAGGCGGTGGCTCAACAGTATGATGTCGGACTGAAGTCTCAGTGACTGGCAGAGGCAGTCCAGTGTGGGAAACGGGTTTGTTTCCGATAGACTATGACGCTAGGGGGCTTTATCCAAGATTCCCACCATCCTCAGACATCACTCTAGTTTATCATATCGTTGTTAAAAGCGGCGTTTCATTACATTTCTATTCCAGAGGCTGGTTGATCATTATGAAATTCATTCTACCGGCTAAAAATGTAGAAAGTATACAAATTCTTCAATTCTTTAACAAGAGTAAGTCGTCATCGCCATGTTTATGCTTGTGTTCTACAGAGCTGACAAGACATCACCGTGATTATGGTTGTGTTTTATTGAGCTGACAAGACATCACCGTGATTATGGTTGTGTTCTATATAGACGACAAGACTTCACCATGGTTATGGGTGTGCTCTATATAACGTTGTGTGACAATTATTTGTAACGAAGGTAGACGGTACGCACAATTTGTATGTAAGGAAGTTGTAAATACAACTTCATAATCTTTTGTGAACGAATAAGGTTGCATTATCGTTTATAATTCTTTAATCTTAGCAACAATATTGTACATTAAACGAGGTGAAGATACATTTATATTTAACATGCCTTACAAACAAGGTTGAGGCATGGATAAACGTGTGTTATTGCCCCACACCGCTATGTCAGTTTAAGCAATACTGCCATCAATCTGACAACATCCGAATCAAACACCCCTTCTAAAGGCATAGGTCAAGGTACCACGCATAATGTTTCAGCAATTAGCATATTTGTGGGTGGTGTTCGGACACAGCTGATACATGCAACGTAACACTAACTAGTCTGCCCACGTATTTACATCACACAAAGCCAAGGTTATTTCAACACGTCCAATGTCTCTCATTCTCAGTCAGTTTTGACATGTGCCCTTCTGGGTGAAAAATAATCGCCTCATATGCTAACTCCTGGAAGGGAGTATGGTAACTTTCTGAGTGTGCAGATGAACTCACATACAACCCCACACCAAACAACGATTAACTATTACCGCTTTGTACGGTGCGATCAAGGTTATGTTGTTGTTGTTGTTGTTGTTGTTGTTATTTCAGGTAGAGCAGTTGGGCAACTAGAGGCCACGTACTGCTTGCGATCAAGGAAATGACAGGGGATGAATTTATAGTCAACGCAAAATTTAAACTGACACGAACAGCGCCAGCAGTGCTGACTTGTCCCCTTTCCATGGGTTCCTTGCAAACATATCGTGTGACAGCTTATTTGCTCTCTAGCAAAGTAGAAGCAGGGAATCATACGAATTCTGCCCGGGTTTCATTAAAAAGGAAACATCTGTCTCGGCTCTTGCCATTGAAGGGGACATGGCTCGGACCTTGTTGTCAAATGACATTCTACATCATAAGCGATGAAACAATCAACTTATTTGTCTTTACCTTGGAATAATTTGATTGGCAACACCAACGACAGTCATGAACAAAGACCATGACTCAGCAAGCATAACGCAATGCTCATACACAATCATCGTTCTCTATGCACGCCTCACCACGTCTCCTGTAAGCTGACTATAAAGCGTGCCACACTGCTCGGCATTTTTACATTAGTTTCTATTTTGGTAGGCGATCATTTGGTTCGGTGTTGCACAACTAAGATTCATCGTACAAAGCGAAACGGGGAGTAAACACTAAGACCGGGAGGTTAATCCCGTATCGACCACGTGGTCGTGAAATAACAGCCTGAACGTGATGGCACTTATCTTTAATAACAAAGTAAATGTTGACATCAAAAATGAGAGCACTGTGTGAGCTTTGATGATGTATGAAAAATATAGAGGATAATATTACAGATTATTATTGTCTAAACAAATCAACTTTAATCAACCCATCAACATATTGGACATATTATCTCTCCACTGACCACCGTTCCTTTCCTTTCATATAATCTCGGTGTGTCTGTGTGATTGGATGGGAATGCGTGCCCATTTATTTAAGTGGTTGCTTTTCAAGACATGGAGGCGATAGCACAGTTTATGCGGTAATCAACACGTATGAAAGACTACATCCCATCCCATTTTTGAATTCCCAATTGTTGTTTTTCATCAAAAACTCAGGTGATGGCTAAGTTTTTATGGTTGACAGTGTGATTAAGTATGGGAAAAAATCAACGTCACACTCTCAGTGACTCGTGTTTTCAATGTCAATGAGTCTAGTGAGTGCTGTTTAGCATGTCCCTTCTCGCAAAGAAGAAAATGGCGGACGCATTTAATACTAGACCAAATATCTTAGATTAAATACGCTATGTATGTCACTATCAGTAGCAATTCAAAGAAAAATATACGTGTAAAGTACATATCAGGATGGCTAACGTCTTGATAAATTGGCTGTTTGTAAATTACAAGTATTACTAAATGACTTCCACAATGCAGATATTTTACAAATATGAAGGAATACCTGTTAGCGCATATTTTTTAGAGCTTTACTTTACTAATTATGTTCAAAGGTTAGGACTAGGCAAAATAAAATTGATTCTTGATAATCCTTGGAATTTTTTTTATTCATGATATTATACCGTCAAACGATGCAACACTAAATGCTTAACCAGACAAATTGCATTAGTTTCAATCTGTCCAGTGTTGTTTTCCTAAACAAGTTTCTGCACACTGTGATAGCACACACGTATTAACGTGTGTCTTATACTAAACAAGTCACATCCTTGTTGAATGGAATAAATCAACTTCCACTCACGACTTTATTTAACTGTTTCATCAGGATGCACTGTAAAAGAATAAGGAGTAATTTCCATGTACACATTTCTTTTACTGTTTATTAGAAATTAATATCATCAACGCTAGAAAGAATCTATATTTCCCGTCGTAACAGACACCAATCAATGTGTATACCCGATATACAGCTATCATACCGCCTTTAACAGCAGCTACGTCTGCTTGTTTCCCTACAGCGTACCGTGTTGCAACACAACCTTCAACAACTAAATCCGCCTTCTTTGATGTATATACAAACAAACTGGATCAATGAGATCAAACATTCAACTCATGAATTACATCATATGACCGTAAAAAGGTAAACTATAAATTTGTCGCAGTACTTATCTCACCTCTACCTGCTGCACGCCAATGAGCCGCCCAGCCATCAACAAGTAATGATTAGTTACATTTAAAGTCAAGGTGTCGGTTGAATCAGTAGCTGCTCTTTTCATGGCTGGTCAGGTAAAATCGTCGTCATCAGATACATTGGAGGCAAACATTTGAGCATTGCATATGGATTATATGATGAACATCGCCTTAATGTCAGTGTTAAGCCGTAGTACACAGTGGTATGGCAAGTTATTTGCTGAAATGTTCCAGGGGAACTAATCTTAATAGCATTTACCCAATCAAACAACTTCGTTTACTTGCGCTAACCGACACTAGCTTTGTACAAGTTCACATGAGGATACATATATCGATTTCAAATTAACAACATATTGCATGTACGTTCAGCTGCTTATTGCTGAGCGCCTGAATATCGATACCTTGGTTTACAGCGATGCCTGGATGAAGCAGAAAACCAACAAAGTGCATCCCATCAACATTAACGGTTGCATCAGCATTCTCATAACACCTATTAGGTCATGTTTACCCTTATCAATGTCCACCGCGTATCTAATCGAGGGTTTTCCGGGATAATTGGGATACACGTTCTGTTCTCTTGCTGTTCAGACATATTACGATAGCAGATGAAGCCAAGAGCTCTATCAATGGGTGGCTACATCTGTTCAAAACTTTAACCTCTGTCGGGTTTTTTGTGAACTTGGTTCCATCTTCAAGGTAATGTTAGAGTTAAGCCTGCACAACATGGGTCGTTTAGTAATGAGCAGAAAACTACAGCAGAATGGCAGGTGATATTTGATGGCGAAAATTAATTCGTAAATACCAAACTTATTAAATGCAGCCACACATTGTTTGGTTGTCATAGACAACCAACAAAGTGCTGGTCATTTGAACCAAACGTATTGTAATCAAATTTGCTTCCTGCGTAGCAGATGAAACTGACGTCTTGCCCTGTGTACTGATGAGATTATCGAAGAACAACCTCTGACAGTGTGACGCTCTGATGCCGTTGCGCTCTTACAAGTCAATGTTGGCTGCAGCAAGACATCCAAATCATGTCCAATATATACAGCGCTGTATGTAACGTCGGTGGCATTCAGCGTTAATTTACTAGTGGTGAAAACATTAAAGACCTCAGTGGTTTGTGAGATTACACTTTATTAATTCAATAGCGTTGACAACGTTAAAGGCCTCAGTAGTGCTTGGTGAGATTACATTTAATTGTTGTATTGGCACATCTGAGACAATAACATCTTGGCAATCAATAACTGCGTTTTTAAACCGTTTCAAACCATGCGCTGTATGTAACTTCGGTGGCATTCAGAGCCTCTTCAACAATCGGACTTACGTCCTCGCTTAAGAGTCAATGCGCGCCGCTTCTCAAACAGCGACCACTGTGTATTCTTAATTGTCAACATACGCCATAGTTGGTTTGCTGACGATGGCACAGAAACTACAAGTACATAGAATGACATCTGTTATCTTTACAATCAAGACGCATTAGTATAACATAAAACAACCAATATAACCTGGGCGAAATATAATGGTCTTAGAACGCACAATAAGACAGGTAGGGGTGCGAAATGGATACATTATCATTGCCACTATCTAATTATGTGGTGTCTGTCTGTCCTATACATAAGTCTATTGTGCTCATACCGTGGCACTTTGCTAAGAGGTACAATGAAAAGAATTCATATTTAACAATAATAGTAGCGTACAAGCACGATTCCTCCTGGAGCATCATAAACATTGGTGACCAGGGCACCTGAAAATCACCGTGATCTTATTCAATGCTCTGACATATTTTAAATGGTTCGAAAACAAGCAAATTTACAAATATTCCACTCAATCTAAATTCACCATATTGGATGATGGGAACGCATACGACACAATGTAGTGCAAGATTTGTGTTCGCGATACCCATGGCAACCATTGATTGCACACAGACGTTATAAGTGGTTCCCTTCCAGCTGCTATTCCGACTATATTCAGAAGTAATGGATTAATGGAATCAAACACCGGGTGATATTTTACGACCGTTACGGATACATTATCATTGCCACTATCTAATTATGTTGTGTCTGTCAGTCGAATATATAAGGCTATTGTGCTCATCCCGTGGCACATTGCTAAGGAACGCTTGCTGCTGTATGATTAATGGAATCAAACACCGGCTGGTATTCTACGACCGTTACGTATACATTATCATTGCCACTATCTAATTATGTTGTGTCTGTCAGTCGAATATATAAGGCTATTGTGCTCATCCCGTGGCACATTGCTAAGAAACGCTTGCTGCTGTATGATTAATGGAATCAAACACCGGATGGTATTCTATGACCGTTACGGCATCAACACCAGGAACGCTTGTGTTATAATACTATTATAGCACATACGTTTTTAAAAAGCCCCCCCCCCCCCCCCACTAATTATCAACACGACAGCCTGGGTTGCAACCCACCAATTGGTTGGGAGGGGTGTAACCCTGATAGCAGCAATCCTCATAGCCTTGACACGCAAGCTGGTCCACCCTCCCAATGGTCCCGTCGTGTCACGCGGGGGTTGTTTTAGCCTCAATCTAAAGCGACACCTGGCGAACCCAATACGGCAGCCCATCATAGATTTCGTCTCCAAAAAAAATCCAAAAAATCCATGAACCAAATGACTTTTATGGCACTAGTCCATTGTTCTTATATCATTTAATTTTTAATGATATTAGCTTAATTCTTCCAAAATTAATAATAAAATTAGTTACAATAAGTTATATCACCATTTTCACCCTGGTAAGTATAGGATCATCGCATTTTCCCGTGTGGTTTTAGTGCGGAGTAATATTGTAAAAATGTAATTAATGTAATATCTATCACTTTTTGTCTCTCATATATGACATAAGTTATGGTTATAGCAGTGTATAATCTGCCAATGAGTGACAATTTATGCATAAATGATAATTATGGATGGATATCGGCGGAAGACTCTACTTTATGCTTCGACCAGCCAGAATGTTTAATGTATTAAGCAAAGCAAAAACCATCAGTTATAAATTATTCCCTGCTAGCTGCAATTCTGATTTAAGTCAGAATAAGTTGATTAACTTAATAAAACGCCAAGTGGAATACAACTACGGTTACTAAATTAACATAATGAAGGTCCACTAAATGCTATGCGCAAAAGGCTTCTATCGGTTAATGTGGTTTATAAAGAGACGTGTATAGATTGATCTCAGTCAGTTGCCTTGACAATCTGGATGGATCTTAACCAGTCATTGTAGTCGGGCTCTTCGGTCGGTGCGCTACACTGCATTGAGCAACTACACCGGTTCCGAGGTAAGTGTTAAGTATAGTTTGAAGTTATTGTTCGCGTCAACCAACAATGGATGAATTACACCTGTAAGTCTTACCAACACCACATTTCTCACTTACTGCTGTGTCTTTCCGATCCTAGCATCAACAAATATGTTACTTTTTCTGGTCCCTGTACTCATCATATATAATAAGCATTTCATCATTGCCGCCAGCCTCATCGACCGTATCGCTATATTACATGCGTGACGCCTAGATAAACATACGGAAACAGCACACGTAGATCTAAGATGGCAGTGATATTCGATATTGGCCAGATAACGACGACAAAGAGGTAATTTCTCAATAATGTACCAATAGCACTTAAGATAACTGAAATTTGTATTCAGTGAATTATTATCCGTGACAAATAATTTCACCAGAATCATGTCGGACGTATGGCCTTGACCTGAGGTGAACAATGGTTCCATCGAAAATGAGAAGAAACTAGCAGTAGTCTGCACAACGACCAGTCAAGTTCTGAGATTTGACAACAGAACATTTGCAACACATGCTTGGCACAAACGTACGTGTCATGAATGACATCGTTTTGAAGATGTTATTTCAGCAGTTTATAGCAGAAGAAAAATGACTGGCCATCAAAAGAAGTCTTCACGCACTTCAATGTGCTCATGTCATTCAGCGAGCACGGTTACCAAATGTGAATCTCCTTGGACATTTATACACATCGGTTAGCAGTAAGAAGCGAACAGACAGACAGACAGACCGATTTTCACAAATAAGTATCATATTGTCAAATTACCACACACAAGGCAACAAGGCAATGTAATTTGTTCAACCTAAACGGTCCTACCAGGTGGTATCAGCCTACACGCGGCGTCCTACCAGGTGGTATCAGCCTACACGCGGGGTCCTACCAGGTGTTATCAGCATACACGCGGGGTCCTACCAGGTAGTATCAGCCTACACACGGGGTCATACCAGGTGGTATCAGGTGCACAATTATAATCGAAACTACCAGGTCTGTGGAAATATTTTAGAATATGCAGTATTTGTGTTTGCGGAGAGAGCGTAAATGATTAAACATAAACTGGTGGGACTGAAGCGAGGGCAGCGACGGCAGCATCAGCAGACAAAGAACACATTCAAACAGACCTAGGCAACTAATATTAGGCCCATAATATACTGTTACGATGAGACAGTATTCTATCACAATACCGGTCTAAACAGTATATTGATTACGCATGATACATCAGGAAATATTCCACGTGTTACTCAAATTCCTTTAATCATCTATTACCAGAGATAACCATTACATACGATACATATTGCCGTACAGTCTCACTAATCGCACGATGACGTTTATCAAATGCGATCTGCCATCTTGTTGCGGACCATTAACAGCGTGGATCAAGTTACTGACCACAGCCTGCCCATTAATATGAGGTATATAGTCGCCAAACAGCGGAATCGAGGTAGTATTAATAATTGTGGGTACCCATCCACGACTCCACGTCACGTTTACAGTATGAATTTGTACACATGGAATAATAGATACATCACATCACACAAAATAGTAACAGCACGTATCAATGCTAATAATGCTAATATCAACAGTAACATATCCATGAGGCCTGCATCACATCAGAACATGGTAGTCGCACATACCATTAAGAGTAAACTGATGAGATTGATAATAACAACAATGATACTAAAAATATAACGCAATCACAATATATCCATCGCTATAAAACATCTATAAGGCTTTCAATATCTATATAACTGTACGTGTAACAGCTACATTTCAATAACTAAAATCTGCGTCGATATATTAAATCGGACATGTAAACTAAATAACTTTTTCGATGTCAAGGTTGATCAGTTAATATGATAAGATGATTATGTAAAATTGTGTTTTGTTTCTGATCATTCACGCTTTAATTTCCACTTTAAACGGTCTGTATTACATAATGGAAACTTGTGGAAACTAAACTGCAGTCGATATAATGATGCTATTTAACAGCCTATAGATGGTGATTAAGTGGCGTAAATCGTGAAAAAACACATGAATTGACGACAACAATATAAGGGTGCTAAGAATTGATTTCAATGAATCGACATTCGGTGATAATATCCAGTGCGTCATGTAGATATCGTATGACCAAGGTGCCGAAACTCGTTAGCACAGACATTTATGTGTCGAAGTTAAGTTATAGAGTAGCTTGACAATGAGCAAAGAGGTCATGCTGATCCTGAAAGCGTATTTATGGTTTGTCTGTTGTGAAGGGCGGTTTAAAATGTTAATTCAGCTGACATCTATGACATACAGTTTCGTGATAATTATAACATTCTAGCAGTGCATATAAACATAACACTTCGGCCAACCCCTGTTATGTCTAAAATGGTAATGCCATGACAAGACTGCATTCATGTTAGAATGCTGTGGTAAAATATGGCACTGGTGAGTCATGACATATTCCATTACGTATTGCATGTCAAGCGATGGCCCTATTGGACGAGTGGTCGATGTGGACATAGGCGTTTTGCACCAATGATAGGACACGAATTGCTCTGAGAGTTTCTATGTCAATAGCCGCGTGCAATGATAATGGACAACGATGTAACTTATGTAATCATCGTCATATCTGGAAATAACCTCGGACATTGTGCTATATGTAATCATCATAACATTACTTCGGATATATATATATATATATATATATATATATATATATATATATATATATATATATATATATATATATATATATATATATATATATATATATATGTATATATATATATATATACATATATATATATGTATATATATATATGTGTGTGTGTGTGTATATATATATATATAGTTATATATCCGCGCCCAATACACGATGTGTGTTTATGAGGTACAACCAGTTTGACGGATGACGTAATCCTGTGTTTTATTGGGTCATTGAATTTGTCCTTCGACGTCATCTGGTGCCATATTGGTTATAGCTGTTTTATCACATTACTGCACACTGGATCATACCTATTGCCTCTGCGTAACGCATTCGTAGCACATATACTCAATAGAGCAGTCTGTCTGTCAAGAAGGTACCGATGGCGAGTAATATACGTCCGTCAACCACTGTGCTCATTACCTGCTTGGAGCTGTACTTGTATTCATCACCCGTCAAACGGATATATTCGATGCAGTTAAACAGTTGTCAAGTGTGCCAGACACTGGGTCGTTATGTCTTCTTCTTGACAAGCCTAGTTGTATCAGTAAATTTTGCTTTAAGGTACTCTATATTCCAACCTTGAGCCTAATAAATACCATTTCCTCAGCAAACCTATACGTTATTTATGTGATAGTCTCAACTGGTGATGAATAAGCAAGGTAGTATTTCACTCTGAACTGCGCCGTAGAACGCTACTTACTGCCCGTCAAAGCAGACATCACATTGTCCTCTTGAGACACCATATGTTCCACTGACAGTGATCATGCTATCAAGTTTCATGATGAGGACCGCTATAACATCGCGTCACTGGCAGAAGCTAGTAACGACCATAAATATACGCTGTGTCTTGAATGCTGAGTGGCCTCGAATGAATCCTATTTCCCACGAACCTAAAAACACATCTTTAAGATCATCCTGGACAGTATCGTGAACTTATGCCTTGGTTGCAGTGGAAAATGATTGTATCATCCATACCGATCACGAACCCTCAATCGAACCATGAAGTCATAAGTACTCGACCCGTCTGGTTCCACCATTGGTAAAAAAACGTGACAAACATCAGCTGTAGATCTTTACATGGTGCACTGATATTACCGAGTCGTTCAGAGGTAATATATCAACCTCAACCCCTCCCCACAAACGCATACATTGAAGACATGTACAACAAATGGCGGCAGTTGTGGATTCAAACATTAACTTGGGTTGCGTAGGTCTTCACGCCTATTATACATTGCGAGACAGATGCATTATGTGTTTGTTACATTCTCATTCCAGGCATGTTGGAATATAACAGTACATGATATGGAAGATGTGAGATTTCGTAAATATTTAAAATGCTTTAGCATTTGTTTTGTTGGGGATAAATGTCGATCCTTTACAGCCTCTGTTAAATTGTTTTACTAAGTTTAAGAAACAATTAAATAGTATAGAATTTGATATATGTTATATAAGTGGATGTTTGATATTACAAATGGGCTTTCCATTTATTACATACCACCACGAACAGGGGAGAGGGAATTAATAACACGATTCGACAGTCATAGCTTTAAAGCACAATACAAAGAAAAGCCCTTACTCACGTTCATTAATCATATTATTACATTGTATTTGTCTAGATATATTGTAGGGATAGATCGTTCCACCAGCCTCGTCTTGGTTGTAAATGGCACATCACTGATTGTGATACTACCCATAAGCCTGAAATGGTTGTTACCGTTTCATTGCAAACCTCAATGTGGCGAAATGACGCAAAACCACCAAATTCCCACGTAGTTTAGCCATGTGTTTGAAAGTGAAATATGTGAGTAGATGTTTTATTCTATTTAAATGACTCTCTTCAAAGAAAGTCACATTTATCATGAATATGATAAAAGTATTACTCAACTGTCACGTTTGAGGATGATAGTGATTTTGAAGGCAAGTTTATGACCTGAATCGGCTGACGCTAAAAGGCTATAAATGATTATGGTGATGGAAGAGGTTGTGTCATCTCCCGCATAGCCGGAAATACCTGCAATATAACTATGGTAGTCCTTTCTTTGTTTTGATTAATGTATATTTAGTTTTAGTCACATTGATACGTTTAAATAAAAAACTTAACTGCATCCCAAGAAGGTGCTGAATCGACAGTGTCTCATCAAAGTACTGAACAGTAAATGAGATCTGGGAAATACTATTATATGTATATTAAGCCTGGGAACGGGATTTGATGCAACGTGTGAAGCTGACAAAGGTCCATATCCAGTTACTCACTACCAACAGCGGGATCAAATGCGACGAGTAAACATTCCAACCCATCTACTAATTAATGTAGTCACTAACTTGGCGCGGGCAAGGGGTTCTGCTGTTGTGCATTATGTAACTGCCTGGTACACGAATAACGCACTGCGGGTTCTTTATCAGTACCAAATTAATTGTGTTTTTGTTATACAATAACAGGTTTGTTTATTGAGGATGGCTGTTAACAATGCATCTGCAGCACCATAAATAGCATTATACCATACGTATGCGACGGCAACATCCGATACAGCTCGCGGTGATGGACCGCAAGCCCAGACGCCTTCACAAATTCTATGACATATTATGGCAAATTAGCACAACGGAGATGCTGCTAAATTCCGTATGCAATTCATTACTGAACTTCATCGGAGCATCGACGGAATTGTACCTAGTGCACCATTTGCAGTTAACGTGTATGAGATCGTTCTATTCATGTTTAAAGGTTCTGTTAACGTCATGAGATGTACTTGCTGCCTCTGGTCAGTCCCGATAATGCACTCTCTAGATTACGATAGCCGTAATATGTCAATATATTAAAAAACTAGGGAGGCCAGAAGCACACGAATGCATCGTCCAACCCAACGTATGAACCTTACAATTACAGCCATCTTCTATTGTAAACACATTATTTAACAAACGGGCACTTTTATCAGTGTGATTGGGCTGATAAACTTGCATTACGGTAAAAGAAAGGTTTTAAATTGGATTGCTGAAAAACAAGCCAATCACATTGGGAATAGAAAAAGACAGCCCGCCAGCCAACCATTCAGACAGACAGACAGATGGTCAGACAGATAGACCGCCAGAGAGAGAGAGAGAGAGAGAGAGAGAGAGAGAGAGAGAGAGAGAGAGAGAGAGAGAGAGAGAGAGAGAGAGAGAGAGAGAGAGAGAGAGAGAGAGAGAGAGAGAGAGAGAGAGAGAGAGAGAGAGAGAGAGAGAGAGAGAGAGAGAGAGAGAGAGAGAGAGAGAGAGAGAGAGAGTCAGAGAGAGAGTCAGAGAGTCAGAGAGACAGTCGAGAGACATGCAAAACGTGGTGGTATTGTTTTGTTCAATTGACGCTATCCCTGTAACACGCCAGTACATATTTACGTGGTGTTATTTGCTGACCAGTGTTGTGCAGCTAATCATGATACATGACGAGCGGATGTAGGAGCGAGGCGGGATTTTTCCTCAGCACTGAGGTACAGCTGAATTTCCACTTCAATTGCTTACATTTGTGTGGACACATATCTGTCTTTTAATGCACTTCAACCGATGCTATCAATCGCTGAACGTTGATGCAACTGGTCGCCCTTATAGAGTGCTGTTAACTGAAGCTGAATAGCTTTGTTGAAAAATGTCTGGCAATTAATGGTATTATTTATGTCCTCATTGGACAATCAGTGGAATCACAATTCCATAAGTGACTTAAATACAGCCCAGATCAAGGTCACATTCAGTCTACCACCAGCGCAACTTTGTTTCTTCTTCATAGTCTGCTTGCGGAAAACTTAGAGGAGAAGGGTGGTTGAGGAGATGCTAAGAGGTGCAAGTCTCTGTTTAACATCTGGCTTCATTATGGAATTATGCAGGTGACCGACCAATCAACTTTAGCACGTTTGCTAAACTTTATGGTGAGCTATTAAAGGTCATTACTACACAGAAGATGTAAAATGTTCATTCCAGCAAGGCTCTGGATGTTATGGGCTGGGTGGGAGTATGTAGGCCATGGGGGTTCTGGTAATCACTTTTTGTGTTCCAAACACATTCCTAATTTGAATGCATAATGTTGGGAACTGTGCACCAGTATAAGTTCCCATTGCGGGAAAATAAGGGTAGCCCTTTGAACACCCTGCTAGCATTAGTCTGGAACGTATGTAGAACGGGTATTGGGATATAGATTAGCAAACAATACGTAAGCAGCCAATCAGAACGCTCATAATATGCAAAGAAGACCTATGTATCTGCCCATGACGCTGAACACCCCCATAGTCCGCTCATATTGAAAAGACACTTAACAGAATTGTATTAACATACATTCTAGGCCTTGGCAGCGCCGCGCAAAATGAGTTACAATCAGCCGCTACGATTAGCCAACATAAACGCTATACATTTCGCTATAAGCTTGCTGATGCTTGGTCATACGTTTTCGGTAGCCTGCCTTGGCTGTCATCATCAACCATACGCAGACTCGTTACATGGGTGGGCGCTGTGACAGAGAGATATATAGTTATCATTGAATGATGGTGACTGGCGGTCAAGACGTTTGAACGTGAGTATGGTTTAGACTATATCCCATTTTGTATTGGCATTTTGGCCTGGGCCATTAAGCCTGAAAACTCATCGGTGGTTTGGTACTCACGGTGTAGTATAGCATACATAACGAAACGTATAGTCCCAGAGTAACCGTATGTATTTCCGGGTGCATCAAATATCTCATACATATTGGTTGATTTTTGTGTTTTACAATGCATCATCTTTTGTAGTTAAGTTAACCTAATATGTGTTTCTCCATGTGCAGCAACGGTGTTAAACTGGCACCCAAGACATGCCAATGTTAAATGATCATTTGTACTTTAACAAAATTTGCTCAAATTCAGGATGAATGACCATCGTAAAAAATAAAAAAGTGCTTTATAGACGGATTTAAGTTTACCGATGCGACCTCATTGCAATGTTTCTCCCCACCCCTCAAATGTCTCACATATATTGGATGATTTTGCAAACATTTATCGGTATTGCAACAATTATGTACAGCGCATGCTATTATCTGGATTTAATACTTGCCAATGGTATATTATTATTTCGTCAAACCCCCACAATTCTGGTTTTAATAGAATGTAGAAGGACAAGCATGGCAAATGAAGAAATACCCTTTGTTGACCATCAATTTCTCACATCAGCTATATTTTGTAACTGAGATAAGCGCATTTTCACATTGCGTTACTGTCTCACATAACCCATGTTGATGCTAATTTGATTCCATCTGACATTCTGAGACGGACCATAAAACTCAATCATGGATAAAATTACTGACCCCTTTACCAGTTACGTGATGATTGACTGTCATTATGGAAAGCGCCAACAACGGATGTGACTAATTGTCACGGTTTTTGTACACTACATTTCAGACGAACAGCGAGGCTGGTCCCATGTCTCTACAATGTATGCACGGTAGTCCTATCTTGACGTTTTACGGGTTTTAAGGGATACTAAATGCTGAAACAGGAAGCGAAAGCGGGATGCAATTTCCCGTGTCTTAGCACACCCAACTGACCATGCCAAGATAAATAACGCTTCTATATTAGACGTGAGAGTTGAACTTATATCGGCCTCACTTAAACGTTCTGTATTGTGGAGAGCAAAATCACTGGCAATAGCAATCCCAATGTACAAGACGTTTCAATCTAGACTATTGTTATGAATGATAGTCGTTTTGATTTCAGTATGGAAACTGTGCCGCTGTTGATCACGGTATATATCTGAGCAATCACAACAGCATTGCCGTCACGACTGCCGGACTCACACACAACAGCATTATAACAGAGGCTTCACGTGTACATCAGCTGACAGCGGAAGAAGAGATCCATATGGGCATTAAAATCAGCAAAGGCTAAATTTCAGAGAATTTAACGAACATATCGGCTGTTGGTACACAGGATATATCTTCATGATGGGTGCCATTAGAGGAACATATGAGGTTTAATGGTAAGCATGCATGCATTTTGTATCCATGAACCGTATTTTTCAAGCGGTCTATTTCACTCAGGGCTTTTGAAATATGAATTACAAATACACCAACAACTACAATGCTTACGTTCCTAACAACCTGACAACTAAGTATAGAAATCTATCATGATGCATTTGTTTGCATAACATTATTACCTATGTATATTGCGTATCAAGTAATAAAAGTATTTAGCTGTGTATATTCCTTGGGATAGCACACGATGGCATCATGCACAGGCAAAATTAGTCGTTGTGAAGCAATACTTTTGAAATTATGTTCACAAACCTCCCACAGAAATCCTTTCAAAATGGCGCTGAACTGTGGTCTCCAATGAGCGCTACACTAAAGGACTAAGAATAATGTCCATGGTGTCTTTGTGTTCGTGGGGACAAAGGGACCAAACAAGGCATTCATAATTTTATATCCTATTGATAAAAAAGCAGCTACAGCAATGTCATTCGGGCAATAATATGCCTTCATGAAGCTGATCAATGATAAGTGAGAATGACTAGTAAAAGCACAATCCAGTCATAATTCGTGCGCTTTTGGTTGTAAAACAAGTCCCCTGAAGGATGCGATGGATTATTTCTCTATAACCTTTGCCGGCTGCCTGAGGACAAAGCAATTTGCGATCTTTTGATGCAATACATTTACACAAACAAGAATATTCATTAGCATTTCGTCCAGGGTTTGAAGTCTAAGAGAAGCATTTTTATGATGTCATGCAATGAGAACTTCAATCATGATTCACCAGTAGAAGCATATATATTGATAAATTATCAAAGTAAGATGCAGTGCATGTAGTCTGCGTCCCAGGCTCCAGGCTTCTATTTGCTTCCTTTTACTGTATGCAGTACCGTTTTTGATATAAATACATAGATATTACCGTAAATAAAGCCATTTTTATTGTGTTAGTCAATAAGAATGCACTTCTAAAAATGTTTTCAAAAGATACCACAGACTGCAACATCGATTTCTTTGGCCTACTGCAGGGCACATTACAGGACTCACGACCAACCAGCCCCATCCCCTACACCTCCAGACCGCTAATAACGTTATATATAAGCATGTGATCGACACCAAGACTAGCCACATTAGCCAAAATTATTGGTTCAGATTTAATTGATACGTAACGTAACTCGGTTTCTCATAACAAACAGGTTGACGTGCTTTTGGTCGCGTAAACGTGGAATGGGAGTGTTAAGCGGCCAGGTCAGAGTATGATTGTTTTAACCAGGCCTGTAAGGCTCAAAAATATCAATGATACTGCTAAACTGACATAAACTGGCGTTTTCCTTTCGTCCAGAACACGACCAGCTATAAACGGAAATTGTCCCTTGTGATAACATTCCAGGCCCGATAATCCAAAGCATTACGTGCCGGCGAAAGCAGTATTTATGAATCATAAATTGAGCCAATGGTCTTTATCATGAAGCGGAAACAGGCGCCACTTTATAGCCCCTACGACACGAGAGCGCACATATTATAGCAGAATAACGGTAGCATATATCGCACTTCTCTCCCTTCATGAACACAGGGATATAACAGATGGCATTCTGTCAGGATCTACAGTCAATGCTTATCTGCATATTTGTCTGTAGTTGTGCGCATTCACAACGTGTGATTTGTGGAGCGTCATGTTCTGTTCAGCAACGTAATAAACATAACACCCAGCGTCTCTTCTTTCCGATGAAGTGTGAATAAGGAAATGGAACGCACGTGGTGTGTCGTGTTACTTAGCAATATATATGAAGGATACATGTCAAGAAGCGCTCACTAGGAATATGCCGAGGAGAGCCGTCATCTACATGCGCAATTTAAATGAAAACCTCATTTGCTTATCTAGTCATTGGCATAAATTGTCGCATAAGTATCCAAATATCCAACATTAAGGTCGCAAGTTTTTCAATTCAGTTTTCGTGTCATATTACAACCGTAAGCGTTGTGAACACATGCGTTCTCTTCAGTAAATAAAATGTGAGATATATGTTGGATTCAATTGCGTGAAGATAATCGAGCAATTAGGAGTCTTCGTAGTTTCGTTATTGTTGGTTACTGCAGCAATAAAATCCGTAATCGGCTCAAGTAAGCAGTCGCAATGAGGGTGGGTTTACAATGCCTATATAATATGTGTAACTTCAAATCAATCAAACTTTGTTTGGGCTGTCTAATAAATGAATTGAATGCCTCCTTTATAACCCCTAATCGAGCGGAACATTTATAACATCTATCAAAAGTAAATGGATGGCCACGTTACCTTCTTGTAGACAAATCGTTGCTAACGATATGGGGCGATTTAATGTTTAACAACCATTCTGGTAATATTGTAGCAGCAACCTAGCCCCTATAGAATGCATGGCAGGTGTGCCACTACAGGCATGGCGTACTGGCGTAATTAACTTTTTAGACTGAAATATCGACTGCTTTAGCCGTCACAACATATGTTTTGCCAATCACAGCACGAAATATTCTGATTACCAAAGCCGATTGTATTGATAAGATCATTTCCAGTTTACTTGGTGATTCATAACAAACAACCTCCAAGCATAAGGACATTGGACTAATTCTTCATTTTGTAATACGCCATTTAATTATGATCATGGAACCTTTCTGTTATGATTAATGATTAAGCCGTCTCATTTTGCAATCTGCTGAGCATATAGTTACATTTGAACAGATTCGTTGCTATTGGTACGGAAAATGACGGCCAAAGAACAATGATTAATGATCCCAATTGCTAAGAATTCAATCAAAGATTCCATTGAATATTGCATATATTTTCGCCAACCACATACCAAAGAGCCTGCCATACACATTACTAAGAGTTGTTTGCTATCTTCCTCTATGTTGATTTATGGATAACTCACCATCATAACACAGAGGGTGTTTCCGCTAGTATATTGCTAGCATAGTTAAAAACCAATACAGCAATGTCTCTCTGAGATCCAGCGATGAAACGATCATGCAGCAACGAGTCATTTCATAAGTCTATGACGAATCATTAATTGTTTTATTTTGACTTTTGAGCTGGTCAGCGAACCCATATGACCAAGATATCATGCTGTTTTGGTAATCCCTATCACAAAATCACACTAGCTTTCGCACATTTAGTTCATCCTTCGTTATGGCGCGACGTACTGATAAAGCACAGGTGGTAAAGTGGATTAATACTTACCTTCCGGCATTATTTTATCATGTTACCCGAGTTTCTTTCAATTGTCGACTGATTTTATCCTGCAAATCGCCCTGGTGGTGCGTTCACCCAATACCTTCTGGTTCATTGTCTTCGCATATATTTGACAGTGTAATGTTAAAAGGAAGCTTCCTCTGCGTCAGCAACCCATGCAATTACATGTGTGCCTATATTCTGAATTATCAGGGGTAATGTGCACTAATAGAGCTAATTATAACATTGTATGGATGGTTATTGCATTACCGATATGCTACTTAACCTGTATGTGAGCTAAATTATCGCGTTTGATGTCATATAAATTGGCTGTTTACAATATGACCAGCGTGATTGGTACATTGCTCGGAAAGTCGCAAGCTTAAATATGTGGACCATGCGTAATGTACATGATAACAATTTTCCTCGCCGTTTTTTCGCCACATTGGATGGTTGTTGATCCCAAACTGTTTTGACTTCGCCATGTAATTCATGGCCATCATGCGTAAATGGCATTCGTTTTGTCCATGATTCATAACAGTATGCCTTACCGAATAATCCATCACACGAGGAAATTTTGAAAGATATGCGTCTTCTTGTGTCAAATTATACAAGCTTCTTCCACTCGCCATATAGATTTCATCCTGCATTTTGATCGAGTGCCTTTTATAACAAATGTATCACCTTCTGGCGCGTCCCTTCGCATATTTCAATGCAGTCTCTAGTTGCTCGCCCATCTATTGATGCAAAAACCTTGTTGTGCCTAAATTGCTTCACAATCGGTATCATATTTACTATATCCTAGTCGCTTCATAGTTTGAATGATAGCATAGTATCCGTTGTACTGATAGGATAATTCTTACATGACCTGGAAGCTATTTACACTTGTTTTATAATATATAACTTGGCTATTCACAATATAATCAGTCGCCACCTAACCTAGGTGGATCGTGCATGAATGACTGCTGTTTAAGATGTGTCGACGCCAGTTAACCTCTTGGCGCGATACATAATCTTTACCGGCGTCACCTAGTCCAGATGGATATAATATGAATTGCTGGGACATAACCTGGCGAGAGAGGAAACTATCAATTAGCGGTGCATAAGAACCCCCTGCATTGATTTACTTTGATAAATCACTTCCTGCGTTAACCCATTGAACAATGATCGACCACCGTACTTATAACGGAATATTTGATGGAACCTCGACCTAAGCAAAACATAAATTCTTCAAAAACTAGGCGATGCAAAATAAGCTTAGATAGATTGTGAAAAAAAAAAGATATGTAGATGAAATTGAGCATTGGTGATCTATAAGTTTCAATATAATATGTGTAAAATATTATTCAATACTAACCTTTACTTTGTCTCAGACTGAAAAAACCATGCTGCTCTTTCGTCATAAAATAGCGGAACGGTTTTACAATTCAGTTATCATAGATTTCTGACCATAATCTAAGCGTCAGTTGGTAAACATTAATATCCGGTTCGATGATCGGTATTATCTATATGCTGGCAGCATACAGTAATTTCTCAGTCCACATTTGGAGGTATAAATGGCGGTCATTGGTATATATATATAGTTATATATTTATTTATATATATATATATTATATATATATATATATATATATATATATATATATATATATATATATATATATATATATATATATATATATATATATATACATATATATATATATATATAAATTATATTTTACTTATTCAATCGTCAATACATGAATATCTCATATTCTCATGCAGCAAAGTGCAATGCACCGATTTCATGTAGAATAGAGCCACCAAATTGTACGGCAATAGTTCACCGATCCTAGATCGTTGGATTTTTGGTGCCAATGTTCTCTCTCAGTGTGGCATGGAAAACAATGGTAGGATATAAAATTGTCTAACGATGTTTTTTCTTTCATTAATAATGCATGGCACAGTGCGTGCATAGTAACGTTATCGCATTATCAATAGCAAGGCTTTGTGACCAGGACGCTCCATCAATATCGAGGCTTTGCTGTCAGAACGCTACATTGATATCGAGCGGAGGGGTTACTTGCTGAGTCTAAAGGCTTGCGTTGATGTCGCTAAATATTTGATGCTAATGCATATATCGAACCATTGTGACATGTATATTTGTTGTTTGAGCAATGCCCCACGTGGTTATATTACCAGCAGTAAAACACATTAGCCCACACCATCAGCATAAACGAGAAATTTAACCTTGTTCGCTAAGCATATGTTGACCAGATTGATATTCTTGCATCTGAGGCATTTTGCACATTCATCGATTAATCAACAGTAACATCATTGTGATTTTGACAATGTGCGTTTGTGTGTTCTAGCAAATATTTGCCACCCATGCCTGCATTTCATATATATATATATATATATATATATATATATATATATATATATATATATATATAGATATATAGAGATATAGATATATATATATATATATATATATATATATATATATATATATATATATATATATATATATATATATATATATATATATATATATATATATATATATATATATATATATATATATATATATATATATATATATATATATATATATATATATGAAATGCAGGCAATGCATGCACTTTATTCAAGGCGGTGTTGCAGCAGGTACAAACCTCATGTTCTCATATGGCATTTAGATTAGCTACAACTTTAGAATGTGACTATGCATTCTTCGAGTGAGCAGCATATATTACTTGGTTACGATTATGATAGAAATAAGCTGTTCCTGCTCTATGATATTCTCGTAATAATGCAATAAATGTTGAAACAAAATATTGGTAAATCATAGAATCGATTTGAAGAGGCCCTTTGACGCACGATACCATGTAAATTGTGATGAAAGTGAAAGTGATTATATTTCTTTGTCACAGTGTTAATGTAGTCTTTTTGATAAACACTACTTCAGCTTTCATCAGATTTAAGGATTTTGTTAAGATAGCTCTGTTATTCATCAATTGTTGGCATTACAGCTTTGTGAAATTCATCATCGAGCTGCCTTCTATAATACAATCAAACATTAGATATATCTGGGCCCTTGCAATATACAAGCAATTGCTTACTCCATTAACTGTTTTTAATGATAAATCGTCTGAGGAGCTGGTTTTTCTTCCGCATTGAACATTTGCAACACGTTACAACAGGTTACGATTATACTGCTACCATATCTATAGTAACATCTAAAGGAGGGACCACAATGTTTACCGACTTGTTTTCGAAAGTGCACTACATTACAGCCAATAGGAATGATTAAGACATCTTCCTTGTCCCTCTTTTTTCTTTACACTTACATGTTATGCATAGATGGAAAACACCGATGAATGGTTAACAATTGGTCAAACATAAACCGCGAAACATATTCTCAAGTTTTGGTGCAATACCTAACAATATAGAAGTAGACATGGTTTAGTCCGCATTTAACTCACTTTCAAACGCACGAAAGTAACAGGTTTGCCGCCGTTACCTCTCATCAGCCTCCATCATAACTGAGATATATGCCGTTTTATATTGCTTTACTATGAACATATATGCAATTGAGTCAAATGGACCTCAACTCGTGGGACATCAAGCATGTATGTTCTGTATATCAGTTTGAAATGGGAACGTATGATTCACAGTTGAGACAACATTGCGGACCTCACATTTGCCTTATTACCGTGTAAAACGCCGGTACCATACACCACCTGCATATTGTTGTTAATGTTCTATTACGTCCAAGGTAGGAAAGCTAGGTAACTGATTGCAATTGCGTTATTCCTGACACGTCCGATGATGCCATAAGGTACAAATTCGCAAATTCTATAGCTGACATTCATTATTTCATTTATAAAAGTAAGTGTAAGACCTGAAAACTGATCATTCAATGTGGATTTTTTGCGTGTCTTCTAATATGACGCAGCTGCATTCAACGTGCATATGCAAAGGACGATGCATTTACAGCGACGCACTTACGACGTAAAATCGTGACTTCCGTCCAATTTGCAGGACGGTCTCTGGGTCTGAAAAACCCACAGGTGTCTCACAATGGATGTCCTTACATACATACATTTCATGCCACACAGCAGGTGATGATATGTACAGACCGCATACTAGACAAAAGCGAACTATCAATGTGTACCATGCACACCCATGGGTTATTTCTATACACCCTATTCTCATACATGTAACGCAGCCTTGTTCAATAATGGGATTTCTGTTCCTTGGGTATCACAACTATCGCCCATTTCATTACGCGGATGTTATACCTAAAGTTCTAATTAAATTGTGATTATAAATATCAGCAAAATATGGAATTATATAGAGGCTACCTATTTTATTACACTGCAGGTGGTGCGTTTGTTCCACAATACTGCGAAGATGATGCTGTCAGTGGTCTCATGAGCCTGTACAATAAGTTTGCAAAGAGTTATTACAGTGCCAATCATCCTTGGTTATTATCATTCACGTTATTCGCGAAATCGGTGCCTTATTTATTTTACAAAGGACAATGTAAGCAATCCTACAAACAAAGACATTTTAAATTCCTATTGTTGTATCGTTATATCATGGTGGTGAACTGATGAACGTGTGCGCAAATGTACGATGAAAACCACTACAAACAGACGCTTCATTTTGCAAATCTCCTAATTGTTGCTGTGTGTCTTCCCGTGGCGTAGTAGTAAACTGCGTCGCCATTCGACCCACAAGTTGTGGGTTTAAAACCAAGGTGTGAGAACCTGACTGGCTCCCCGTGACACGGATGATCGCGTTAAATGGCGGTTACATCCCTCAAAGGGGATGCCCTCGATCCTTTAGCTCAATAGTGCCGTGCTGGACATTCGTCCAGCGACGTGGTTTTCACAGCCCAGTCTGGGCAACGGGTTTGTGCCAAATTGGCCCTGGCACTAAAGGGGAGCTGTCCAATCATCACAATCATCCTCATCCATCACCGTAGCGATATAACCTCGATGTTGAAAGTGACGTTAAATCCCATTATTACCATTACCTACAAATGAATTATACTAATTTCATTCTTCGTGCATTACACTCACAATGCTGATTATGGTGTAACATACGAGAGTATAAAAATGTTCATTAAACTCCTTCTAGCTTGTCTCTTGAAGCTTGCGGGGTGCCAGTTACCGCAGTACAAACATTACCAAACATTAAAGTTTGACGTCGACATTATTGGTGCCTATCGTAAAGTGAGAATGTCGTCAAACTTGGGCAGAAAATCCGAGTGTAAGGCCTGGAAACAACTTGCGCGAGCTCCCGCCAGTTTTAAAGAAGTAAGCCGTCCATCAGCTTGGTAAGGCTGATGATCTAGCAATCCTTTACACGATATATCACAATAGTCAAAAAGAAAGACCGGCAAAACGCTGCTCGAGTGTCGCTATCATGGGTAAGCATGCAAGTTATCGATTGTACTCCTCAAGATCAACATAGAATATGCAAATTAATGCAAACCACGATCGTTGGCATCTTGGTTAGCATTGCAAATTCAGTTGGATAAGTTTAATCAATTGTTAAATTGTCAAATATAGCCATTGCGTCCTTTTAAATCGAACGAATGTTTGACAAACAACCAAACTCGTCTTTTCTTTTTAATATCCGGGGGATTAGTTTAAAGCTGGTAGATGTGAACATTTAAAAAATGAATCCCCGACCGTATCTGTTGCAGTGTATGAGTGCATCCGTTTATGAGGTCAAAAATTATTTTGGTAGTTTTCACTAATACATCTGTCTACACCTGAGGCATAATTCAATAGTTCCCGGCCAAGTCGCCTTCTCAAAGCTACACGTCATCTTAATTTGTCCCGTATTACCAGTCTTTTCTAGGTGTAGTGATAAAGCGGTGACTCGATAACAATTTTCCACATTGTTACATTGCGATTGATGATTGATGACGACCCTAACCCTACTACAGAGAGGTAGTTTTCTACCAGCAAATTACTAGCTACTTTTTTGTTACTCATAAAAGTGTGTCGTTCGCTCTAAGACTCACTGAACAATCAATCAAGCAACAAAAGCTTTATTTGATAAATCTTTGACGAGAAAAACACAGATGCCTTATGAGCAAGTCTGTTAACCTATGCGGCCGTATGATGTAAAGCCATTATGCTCTCTTGCAAATCCTCAGCCCATCTACAAACAACCGTAGCGCCCGCCAATGTTGTCCACGATTCATTATAACATACGCGGTTGAATGAATCAATTTTCATCTACTGGTGTACAATTACCAAGTGATCCTAGATTAGTTCATTCGCAGCAGTTTTCCCTGGTTGCGTTTTCACCAAATACCGCCGTACCAAATACCGCCTATTTAGTAATAGTAAAAGTTAACTTGCCCATCATCTGCCAATGCTAAATGATCCAGGAGATCGCTAGAAACTGTGAATGATTTCTTAATATGTGAGCCAAATTATTGCGTTTGATACTATACAATTCAGCTGTTCATAATATAACTATAGTGATCGCCGGGACGGCCGTTAGCTAGACTACATGGAACCTGTGTAGTGTACATACCGTATGCGTTCAATGCCTAATATGGTCGGTCGCTACAAATAATGATTTTAGGAAGTCTAATGAGGTAACTGTGACATATGCTCACATTTTGCCTCGCATAAGTACTTTTGTAATCCAGTTTAGACATTTTCGCATGGGATAGAGTTAACAATAAGGACTGACTGTAGTGGCTGGAACTAGAACAGCGAGCTGATTGTGGTTCGTGGGCTCCTCCCCAAAGTGGGAATTTAACAATGATTTTGGTAACTTGGCAATATATCATAATGTGCAGCTGCATCATAAAGTATTATCTTCATTGCATATATTGGTGGGTGGATGTGTATGAAAGTATGTATTTTCACTGTTATGGGATTAACATATACGCTTTTATGATTTCGTAACCACGAGCTACCATAGTAACGAGAATAGCTAGAGTGTTGAATGTTTTATTTGTTAATCGTTAAACAAACTGACGATGACTTTTGAAACGTGCGCCATTAGGGTAACTATAACCTGTCGCTAGGGGGTCATCTGTAATTGTCAAGTCGATTATAAACTGTCGGCACTGCATCGCCCTAGAACAACAAATTATATTACCGAGTGCTGTCTATTTGTTTTGGCGTAAGCTATATAAAAACGAACCCATTAAACATTGTCCGGTATATAATCAATGGATGATGCTTATAAACCAACATCATGCATTCACAAAGTGCAATGCAATTAGTATGTCCAGAACAGGGCGACCAGGTTGCACGGCAAATATTCACCCATCATAGATCTATGAGCGTCATAGCTCTCGATTAATGTGGACAGGCAAACAATGCTAGGGAATAAAATTTGTTAGCGATATTTTCTATCATTCATAATACATAGCACCGTGCTGAGTACTGTAACTACATCAATTTATCAATATCAAGGCTCTGTATTAGGACGCCACACCAATATCTAGGCTCTGTATTAGGACGCTACACCAATATCTAGGCTCTGTATTAGGACGCTTCACCAATATCAGGGCTCTCTATTCGGACGCATCACCAATATCGAGGCTCTGTATTAGGACGCTTCACCAATATCAGGGCTCTCTATTCGGACGCATCACCAATATCGAGGCTCTGTATTAGGAAGCTTCATCAATATCAAGGCTCTCTATTCGGACGCTTCACCAATATCAAGGCTCTGTATTAGGACGCTACCTCAATATCTAGGATTTGTGAACGGGAATCCGAATCTTTGCTTTTACGTTATAAGATAATTGATGCTAATACAAAATTTTAACCATTGTAACAAGCTCATTTATTGTTGAACAGTGCAAAACATCTGTATATGTTCTGCTCGTACACAGACTGAGGAAACATACTTCCCAGTTCTTGTACCATACCGAACGTTATGCAAATAGTTGCTCTTGCAAGTTACTCACGGTCAAGCAGATGTAATAACGATATGTACTATGTAGGCCCACATCAACATGAACTCTCACCAGACACTATCATTACCGAGGTAAAAGCCTTTTCTTTTATTGCTAAGCAGTCTCACATATCACATGATGAGGCTAATTTCATCCCATATCTCGCCGTAGAGTGGACAATAAACCAATGGTTAGTACCATGATAACTGCTTAACAGGTCATTTATGCTATCGGCCATTTTTCAAAAACAGCTATATATTTAAGATAAACCATTGAAGTACCTACTTACTTGATCTAAATAAAGGCAATGTTGTCAAATGGACCAGAACTCGCAGTGGTTTCGAGATCATTAACCTCACTCTTCTGACTGTATCATCTCAAACAACATGGATGTTCTATGTGACTCCATGTAATGGTTATGCACGGTGTACAGATGTAACTTACCTCTATTTGTCACTTGCAACTATATAACTTAGTAAGCCAGCATAATGAATACCCTGTGTGTCGACGATCGTTCATCTATTGCTTCTAAGATGAGTAATCAAGATTAGCACGGTAGCTGCTTACAATTACCATGATCAGCAACCTCACAAACAATGTAGATTTTCGTTGTCTGCCAATGCCTTGTCCAAAGCCATTTCAGATGACTAAACATAAATATGAACTCAATTATTGCCACCTTGCAGGTTCTGAACTGTAAATCAATATGCGAATCACACATTCGGATGTGTTATTACAATAAGCCCTGTTCTGAGACTTGTTTCAATACTTGTATTAATATTCCTGTCGTACCATAAGCCTATGTTTATTTGATTGCCATGAGATGCTATATCATAGGTGCTATTTAGGGATATCATTAACTTTCTATCTAACTGAGTTCAATAGAAGGCAAACATATATGTTTATAACTGCCAAGTGAATTTATTCAACGTTTAATGGAGGAAATGGAAACGATTGCTATTTTGCTTCCTATATTTTGGCATTTTCAATTTATAATGGGTGCTATGATAGGAATAGCTAAGGTTTACTGGCAAACATAAAGACGTTTGGTATTC
>CM067354.1:41668058-41750558 GCA_034190875.2 Urechis unicinctus | reverse complement strand
TTGTATTCAGATACTCGCAACTTCCATTTCAATCTTCTTCTCACTGTGTCCTTTTTCGGGAGTTGCTAACACCATTGTGTTTTTGGTATTAGTCAGTGCTTGTATTCTCCATAGGAGACGGCTTGCGACGATGAATGTATTCCTAAGCGTACCTTTATTGTTGTTGTAAAGGTCTTTGCAGCTATGCGAGCTTACATGACCAGTCGAGCGAATGTTTTAATAACTTCCTGAGTGGTAATGCATTCAACCTTACTGCATAGAAAGACCTATTTTTGCTACCGAACAGACATACTGGCATGATAAAATAGAAGAGCAAAGTCTTAATCGACATCAGGCGGAGAATTGGGAATGTATTGCAAGGAGAAGGGGCTACTTCTGAGCTCGTAAAATTCGGAAGAAACAGTTCCTTAAATATATGTCTTCGGTGTTTTTCCCGAAAAGATGTATGGTATTTGAGGTGATCATCATCAACGCAAATACTTGTATGTTATAGTAAACGTTAATTTTTTCACGGCTTCTGTGTTGAATGTTTTTTATACTGCTGGCTTTTGTCCATGTTCGGGACATTTGGCCGCATGTTAGGGTTATTTGAATTTGATTTGAATTACTATAAATTTAAAAGACGAGAGAGGCGTTCAAAAATCTCCTTGAAATGATTCAAAGCATAACATTTAACATGTTTTAAATACAAATGGATAGGGAATGTGTTCCACATTCATGAAATATTAAAGTGATTGGCTGTGTTCGAGCCATAAAGCTATTGTAGTTAACATGATACTTCACTATTATAGATTGGCTAATTTTTTTCACAGTTTTTGCCACCTTTCTGGCAGGATTCAAACTGCCAGCATACATTCAATTGGAGATATTGCCACTGTTTTTATTGTGCGTTCCGTCGTTATTAGTTTAGGTGTTGCTGATATTGTTTGTGACATCCCTAACGACCAATGGTCTACGTAGGACTGATTTCCAAACTGAATTATAGCAGCCGTATAATCATCCTGAAATGGGCATAGTTTTAGTCAATGTCAATCAACTGTTAGAAGTACCCCAGTAGCGTTTGCTCTTTCTCAGGTATCGGCCAATGCTGAATTTTCTTAAAGTAATTTTAGCCACAGGACGCCTACACAAGATCAAAAAGGAACACCTTTGTAGAAGCACTTATACATCCAGCTCTGCGATAGTTTCTTTTCTTTCTTAATATTCACTTAATGACACCAATATACGCATCGCATTAACATTGCTCCTAAGTTACTGAAGTATGCGATTCTTTGTAACGAACAATCAAAACTCTTCCAGGGTGACGACGCCCTCTAGGGTGGAAAGGCTATCACTCGCTTGTTTTCTTAGGCGAAATTCGCAGATGACTGGTGCTGTATTAGGACAATTTTCTTCTTGGATGATTTTGTTAAGATCTGGATCAACGCAAGTCTCATTCAGTTTTAATCAAGAATGCTGTTATGTTCAAAATTACATTATGTTTGTGATTTCCGACATTATCTTCCCAATATGTCTTTGTCACTTGTCCTTTGTTAGGAGTTCCAAGAAAGCATAGCATCATCAATAGCCAAATACCGGTCATCTATCTGGTGAACCAAACAAAATTACAAATATCTGGTGACAAAATGACTCACATGGTTGAATCCTGACCCAATAGCTGAATTCTGATTTCCAACAACGAATTTCAGTATATTGATCGCACACCGACACGCTTTTGAGAACGCTTTCTTTGATACAGTATGACTCTGTCGCAATAGCAAAGTACAATAATGCCAGGAATACTTTAAATGTTATCATTCAAGCCATATGTATATACATGTTTTAATATTGTTTACAAGACACGTCAGATTGCATCTGTTATTGCGCAGAAAAGTGGTAATAATGCTACTTAAATACACTGCCTTGGCGACGATTGATCCAGTGGCCCAGCATGAAAAGGGTATGAAGGATGGACATATTAACTGATACTACACTTCGTTCTGATATATTCTGTCTATCATGGTTCCAAGTCATTAAGCTACGACTTATGTAGCTTGAGACGCACTTTTCGAGTTAGTTTAACAATATTGTGAATACGTCGCTTGTATGCACTCCTATGCCACCCAATTCTTTCCATCCTTAAAGCAATCAGCCACAAAGCAATAACTATGCAAATGTGGATTGATATAAATGCTGCGTATGGAATAGCCACTTCCCGTTTATGCTATCACTTACAACAGGATCAAACCTTGTGCAAGATGTGCGGACTTGCTGCTGCCGCAACGACGGATTGATCAGGCCCTACAACGCGGATCTTATTCCACAATCAAAACGATTGTATGGCTTTGTGATGGCTCGATATATATATAAACGATATTCCTCGGAAACTGCGCCCAGCCTAAAACAATAAACAAAACTATGCTTGGGTTATCTACATTCTCGTCTGACTTGCTATCGGTGAAAAAGCTATTATCCAGACTTTGACAGCCACTTCGTTCGTTTGAGTATGATATTAGCAACCTCGCACATTGCAGTCATATTATGCGGAGATCAGACGCTATTCCAATGTTAACGAAACCATTCAAATTCCAGTAGCAAACAACGCAGCAGAACAAAACGAGACGAAACAGTCGTCTATCGGTATGCATAACATACAGACACCTCTCTGTAAGTTATATGGCATAAACCATTCACCAGACCAAAGATTACCATTTGAATAGAAGTGGATTAAAATTGTGTAAGACATACTTAGATTGGCGTAGATTGGTTTAATAACAGAATCGGTAGAATATGGGATGTTGAATCAAATAGTTAATTAGATTAGCTACTGGCGTAGTTGGTTTTACTCATAGAATCGGTAGAATAAGGGATATTGAGCAAATAGTTAATTAATTTACCTAAAAAAGGCTGAGTGTCATAACTAGGAAATTTTATGATGCTAGCGGTTGTTCTATAATATTGACTTTTCATCGCTTGGTGTTGTAAATTCTACATATTATTTATGGCGCCATTGTTCAGAAAATATATGATTGGCTGCACAGCGTTGTCGGCCTCCCTTTTGTTCAACCGCTGCTTTGTTATGTCATTCATGCATCCGGGCTGGCACAAGCGTACCTGATATGAAGATAACTGAAATAAAGCTGATTCGTAAGCATTGTGATATATTTATTGCTACAGAAACACGATTTCGTGCCATTTCCATAAGTTCTTTTGTACCCATTTATAGTTCATTAAAAATGTACATATTTGATTGTTCAAGCATACTCCTGTATGAACGGTATCAACAAAGACGAGGTCTAGTTGTTTTGTACTGATGTTAAGCATACCCTGAAAAAAACAAAGCCAATCTGCCACTGTGTAAGCCCAGCTCAATGGACATAAACGGATTAAAATATTAATTGACCAAGAAATATACCCCGGGTTTTTGTACCAATATGTTTGGCAGGCGTTCATACATAACCGTTGCCTGCCATCCGCGCCAAGACCTCTCTATATGTAATTCCGCTTATGGAACAGAACTTTAACGGCGGGTATAGAGATTTCAGCCTCTCTCAAAGCTCCTGTCGATCTACTGTTTTATTGCCTCTGTGATTGTACTGTGTGAACCTTCACCTTACCTGGCGTAATAAGCACCAATTTAGGATAAATGTGTCTACTACAATATCCCAACTCTTCTAAAGTAGAGTGCATGATGTTGTTAAACTATATCACATTTTCCAAGCGCTGTCACTAAACGACAATCAACCATACTTATCGCATGGCACCCTACTCTCAGCCAATCAGAGCCCGATAAAAAGCACAGTCAGTAGTAACACTTTATTGCTGTCCAATGGCTTGACAATGATGAGGACAATTAATCAAGCAAAGGAAATTTCAAGCAAGAATTTAAGGTAAATTATAAAATTTCAGAACAAGAAAAAGTTTGCTATTTATGCCTTCGATGAAGTTTCCACGCATGACATGATTATCAACCAGAAATTCACCATTTGGCCTCGCCTTATGACAATCTAATTTCATAGTGCATGATTCTAGGGGTTTTGGTCATGAGTACAACTCTATACTTTGAATCAAAATAGCTGTATATTCAATACAACGATGCTTGAATATCGCACAGCAAAATAAAAACCTAAGACCAACCATGAGATTCTGGAGAAAAACACCTTCGGATTCACGGAGATGCTAGCTACAGGGGGACAAGCAAGAGTCACAACTGTCTGAATTGGATATTGAATCTATGGTCGAAATGCTCATTTGACCAATTTGTGCTTATAACAGAGCATGAGAGCACAAAGACAATATTATCATGTCCTGATTAACGGTGTGAACTGCAATCCTAACCTCATTAACGAAGGAAAAAGCTCAGCAATTTTCCCCTATTCTCACGAGTATGATCGACAGATCATTATCAACAGGAGTTTCCCAGACACACTCAAATGTGCACTGGTTATTCCACTCCTCAACGAACCTTCACTTGAGAACTAAAGGCCAACCTCAAAGTTAGCCTTTGCATCAAAGCTACTTAAAAGGTGGTCCTGAGGCGTCCGACTGTGAATGATAAGGGCAGATTTGGGTTGGGATGATGATGGAATGGAAGGGGGAAGGGTCATTTACTATGTCCATACTTCCAGGCTACCCAATATATTGTGCATTGTTATCTCTGTTTATTGGTTGTTATCACGAAATCCCAAATTCAGCATACAATTTATATGAGAGCACATTTTGTTGTAATTCACTGCATGAGTCACAGCCCTTGTATTGAAAAGTGCGCCAAATTGCTATGGTCAAGCATCTTTATACACCTGATGACGGACGTGTATTTTTATAATCATCACTGTTTGTTGGAGTGAGCCCTCTCAACATAGCTCCCCCCTTGCTGTTTGTAAAGGTAATGGTTGGTTGCATTTGCGTATTAGAATTTCAGATAGGGCTTGTTTCCGCTTGTGTGTACAAAATTAGCAGTCATTTACAGTTATGTGGTGCGTTGTACTTTACCCTACGGCGGAATAACATCACTTCTCTTGTATCACTATTGTTGCTCTTTGTTATCAGCATTGCAGGGGTACTTTGTGCAGTTGAAGGCTCTCATGACTTTGTACCTACAGTTATGGCATCTGAGTTTTAGGGATAGTGCCCAATAAATCAATAGTTCAAGCGGATTATTTCTGTAGCAATTTTTTCCATTAGTACGTGGTATGAGTAAACAAATAGAGAGCAATAAAGATGCGTTCCATGGTCATCATCTGAAGATATCACAAGCATGTATCCTATCACCCGTTGTTCCACACTTGGTCTAAAACAACAACTGTACCTTGGTATACAAAAGCGAATTTCATGCAACAACTGAATCCAAAAGCGTTTTCATTAAATATAACTCTTTAGCTAAATATCGCTGAAGTGCTTTCCGTGTGTATGCCAATATGTTTACTTCAAATTCTAGGATTTGAACTCGCCTGGTTCAGGTGGACTGCATCAAAAGACACAAATCTTGACCAACATTCGTAAATGACGCTGAAATCACGATTACAATAAGCCTGTGAATGGGGGATTCTGTGGAGAGATGTATACGTATGAGTAATAAAGCCGAATAAAACAGCATTATTCAAGCACAACATCGATTGCGACCATGATAGGTAGGAATAAGTTACGTTTGTATATTCTCATGTCGTTATATAACAATCACCCACCTCCAAATTAGGTATTCGGGATGCATCCGTGCGATGTTATGAATAGGAATGTCTGATGATTTTAAGCCGTGAGATCGACCATGTTTGAATTGGCAGCACAACATTGTTATCTTCAGATTTACTCGATGAAGCAAGTTACATGAATGTATACCAATCTTCCGGCATATAGATCGAATATTTCGTGGAGAACGATTCTGTGCTTAATATAAGCAAAATTGTAAGGTTGATAATTGTTTTGCTGGGTGAAGAGAACATGGTTACATTACTCAGCTTGTGATTGTGGTTCCCTGTCAATGTTGAATTCATGAACAAAGCTGCAATAATTGCCTTTGGTTGTGCGAGCATCCATTTCTTCAACTAGTGTATTACTAGTATTTCATGCCTCTGTATAAAAATCTAGATTAGCACCAAAAAAAGAGATAAAGTGAGGTATTTAGCTTTGATTAACCATGTGAGAGCATTCCAAATTGCATGTGCATTCTGGATACGTACGCTGTTGGAGTTAATGCACATTGATATCAACGTCATTGGTTTAATTTTCCAGTGTCGTGCGCCGACATGAATCTGCATATGTCATGGTGCTGATATTCATTCGGAAACCCATTCCATTCAATTACCAAAGCGGTAAAAACGGTAGTAAACGGAAATATATTTAGTTATCTTAAAGGAACACCACTTGATGTGCCCGTTTGTACCCGTTAATGGTCAATCGCATGCATCATCAATCGTGTTCAATATTGACTAGTTCAAGCTTATAATCAGGACTTAATATTCACTACTGAGTGAAAATACAAAAATAAATGATCACCTTCTTGGTTGGCACCTGTCATTGTTGCTTGAAAAGTTTGAGCATTGACGACGTGGACAATTTTGTGGACATTTATGTCCATATTGAGTGTTGTACTTTTTTCAAACAACAGATACCTTACTACAGTAACTTACCTCAGAATAGAGGTGTAGAGGACATATGAATATGCGCAAATTTGAAACATTGCACCATAGACCTAGGAAGCTTGAATTGTTTCTGTTCAGTTCCAAACAGTAAGCAAGCATAGAAACTTGACAAGATGAAAGTTTGACAAAATTAGGATGCATTGAATTGATGACAAAACTTTTGCATGTCTAAGGAAGGCAGATTTATAGAAGCCAGATGGTTTTCAATTTTATAGATAGTGTCATTGCAGTTTATGCCCATCATAACCCCCAAGAGCAGAGCCACAAACAGAAAAGATATCCCCTAACAGAGAGTTCATGGGTTGTTCCACGCCACCAGAAGTATACGCCATGGTAGTCATTCCAAGAACTTGACCTATTACTGAGCCAAAGTCTCGACTCAAATCCGGACAGCCAATGCTTCCAATGAGCACATTTGATTTGAAACGTGGTGAAGGGGTAATGTGCTTCAGTCGAATATATAAATGGGAAGATATATGTATGCGTTTAATTCCGGTCTGGACGGAAGCAAATTGGAGCTATATCGTTGCACATTTTAAGTATATTCACTTTGCATTCTAGATTTTATCTCCAATGCTGTATTGTTGGGTACATCAGTGACATCAATCCAATCGATGAACACGGCTTCATTTCCTTCGCCAAATTAGGTTTTTGCCCGATTGCGGCTTTTAATGCGTGGGATTGTCAAATGGAAAGTCAAGTAAGCCCTTACCTTTTTGTCAATCCGACTTGGTTTACTATACCTTGTACATTTACGTAAACAAAGCACGACAAATAAATAAGCGATTTCTTTTTTTTTGGCAATAATCCCCGAATGCTTCATGTAGAAAGGTAGGAATATGTCTTTACCCATAGACATTTGACGATCAACAAAACGTCACGTCTTTGTTGCGAACATTTGACTTTTACATTCAAATATGCAAATAAAATGTTTTTCAAAATACGGACTGCCATCTCGCCAATCTGTGTTTACAATGTATAAGGTTGAAAACATTCCGTTAAGTCTGCAATATATCTTTGAGTGGTTGGGAGTTACATTTCATTTATTCACGTTACGTTGCATATACTGCAAAGCAGAGCAGGGATATACGGTTGACATTTACTACATTCATCACTGGCTTGGCGAATTTGAAAGGCTGTACCTCACTTTATATTGTGGCTGGTACATTTATTGTGTATTGCATAGTCGTTATTTCAAAACTAGGCTAATGATTGAAAACATCAGACACCACAGAATTATTCTACCATTATGTTGTTAACAAACGCTTTACACGTGGATACCCAAATGATTTTCCACTAGTAGTTGATAGGCGGTTCTGGCGCATTTATTGCTATTCTGGACAAGCACCTTGCCCTTATCAGTTTTCCACTATTATTTACAAGCGTTACTTCTTAGCGCCGTTGAGTCGCACGTATCTCACGATGATGCTTACTCGATTCAATCTATTACGCTTTAGCAGACAAAAGAGCCGAGGTAGGCAGCATGTCACTTACTACATGTAGCCCGTTGACGGGAGATGTATAATGGCGGACCATCATCATTGAATGTTATCATAACAAATCCGATTTAGTTTTGATGCATGATGTCTGAATTACTTGATCCCACTGTTATATTTTTACAACACGTGAGAAACATAGATTTACACTTAATCTATGATTGCATAGAAGTTGAATGTTATCTTTTGCAATATTGATAACTACACAACTAGAACAGTGTTTCTGACATTGATATGGAAGTCATCAACAAACTTCTTCCGACTGCAGTGTTTAGGTTATTTGTCTCATCTAACAGAAGCAAGCAGTAAAAGGAACGACACAACAATTACATTGCACAGTTCCCTTGAGACAGGAGAATGTTATGCTTGGGTACTTAAAGCTAAAAGGCAATTAATGTATAGCGCATGGCGGACTTGGTTCCAAGAAATACAGACAAAATTTGCTGAATTCGCAAAAACACGGTGGTGTATGTCTTCTATTATGTATGCACTAGACAAATGAACAATGTAAGGTAATTGGCAGCAGCAGACAAGCTTCATCAAACACGATGCACTTCAAGAGTGAGAGCTTTTCTGCATAAGAACTGAGAACAATGGGTGAAGGTATTGCGTGATGTGATATCCGTTTAGGTGTCATGGTGATTGAATATAACGTACCAATTACATACCTATAGACCATGCTAGAAGAGCATGACTTATCCTATTTTTTGTAATAGTAGAGCTAGTTTTCGAGTGTTGTAAATATTACACACCGTACTTACAACATTTTACTGCTTACATTTGTTGGAAGCTTTTCACATATCTCATATCCATCAAAGCTCTCAAAGCAAACGGCCCATGGGAGATTTATTCGCATCATCTTTGCAGCTAATTTATAACATGTTATTGGCATAATGCCACTGGATATCCTCCACTCGCGGATTGTACGTTCCCAATGGAACACATTCAGTGCGGAATAACAATAAGGCTCCAAAGGCGCTACCCTTCTGGTCGTGCCCTGCTCTCCCACTAACTTTACTTCATCCGCTGCCCCCGTAACGCTTGTATTACTAACCTGATCTCGAGTCAGGGGAAATAGATGGCATATCTCGTTTTTGGTATATCCCCTTTTGAATTCAACTTTTTTATATACAAAATGACACTTGAGGGTCCATCTGGCAACAATTGATCAGGTCTGTATGTGATATCATACGGGAGATTTGCTGCTTCAAATAATGGTTCCAATATGTGTGTACTAAAGTTTAATTGGTTGCAAGCTGAGGAATGGTCATGACTCAATCAGTGGTTTTTAAGTGACGTTATGCGTTATCCTTTTCTCAGATAAAACTTTCATGATTAGATTTGTCTCTTGGTATTAGCAATATAATTTGCTTTACAGCAAAGTCCGCAATCGCTTATAAAATGCGCCAACAAGCCAAACTGTCATTTCCACCCTCGTTCGACCATGCCAAACGAAATTACTCACTCTTCCAATGGATGAAATCAAACACTTGTGAGCAATCGTCACTGGTGCAATTTCCAGCTGCTCTGCAGCAATGAAACATTTAAAGAGTGATATTAAGTGCACTTAGAGAAGGCCAGCCAATTGGTGAAGCTATATAAGAAGATGTAGGTGCTCGGGCGTTGGCTTATAAAACAAGATGGGAAATTCACATCCATTTCACCTGTTATTGGCAAATAAAGCATTGTTGCAGCCTTGTGAAAAACAACGGGTAAACATCTGTGTGGTAGAATCAAACAAAAACACCCACATACCCACCCACACACACCAATATATATCAATACACATATATATTTATGTCTATATATATATATATACTATATATATATATATATATATATATATATATATATATATATATATATATATATATATATATATATATATATATATATATATATATATATATATATATATATATATATATATATATATATATATATCTATATATATAGATATATATATATATATATATATATATATATATATATATATATATATAAATATATATAATATATATATATATATATATATTTATATATATATATATATATATATATATATATATATATATATATATATATATATATATATATATATATATATATATATATATATATATATATCGTTATCTATATATATATATACATATGCATATATATATATATATATATATATATATATATATATATATACATATATATATATATAGGGTGTATAATGCATATATCTTATTTATATATTTGTATATATATATATATATATATATATATATATGCATATATATATAAATATATAAAACATATATATATATAAATATATATATATAAAATATACATAAATATGTATATATATATATATATATATATATGTTTATATGTATATATATAAACATATATACATATATATGTAAATGTATATATATGTTACAAATTTATATATATATGTATAGTTATATATGTATATGATATATATATATATATATATATATGCATACATATGCACATACTTATATATATATATGAATATAATGATGCATATTTATGCACATATGTCTAAATATATATATATGTATATATATGAATACATAAATATATATATATATATACATATATATATATATAAATATATTAATGATATATATTTTTATATATATATATATTTTTGATGAATTTAAATACAACTATTTATACGTATATTTCTAATAGTCTTATAAAGTGTTGCATATATGTTATATATACATGTATGTATATATATGAATATATTTTTTATATATATGAATACATATATATATATATATATATATATATATATATATATATATATATATATATATATATATATATATATATATATATATATATGTATAGTGTGTGTGTGTGTGTGTGTGTGTGTGTGTGTATATATTTCTACACAGTTTGTATCAGTTTCACCCTATATCGATAGTGATGCTTCTTTTTACGTTAAAAGACCGCAAAATGGCCAGTAACAATGCGGTTCGCCAAACCAAACCATGTCCCAGACCACGAATATTCGATCGCCGGCTAACTATTGCTAATTTGCCTCCTTGAAGAGACATGTCAAGAACTGTTACAATGGCCTTAATCGCCAATATTTGGTTAAACATAGCAAAGCTTTTGTCCAAATGAGCAACGCGTCGCCGCTGAGTTACTTTTCAAAACTCAACGCATATTTCAGAAGAAGAAATATTGGACGGTGCCCTCATTGATGAGTTCATCTTCTCCAAACACGCCAGAAGTAAATAAACCTTTTAATGTAAGGATTAATAAATTATGCGAATTTATATGTTTTCCTCCAATGTTAATCATTTTTATTCTCGGCGCAGTTCAAACGATATACGGGCATGACACAATGGCTCCCTGGCTTGCTTCAAACAACACAGATGCAAACGTTCACAAAGCGCTTGTATTAGCCTGATAATCTGTTGACAATGCGCGGCCCTGTGCCAAGCATAATGTACAACACAAAACGTTTTAGAAGATTTCATGCTCTAGCATCGCTTTCATTGTCACAATGATTTTGCGCAAATATGTTATTCATTATGGTATTTCGTTATGGATATTACAATACCAGCGTCCGGTTTGGTCCCTCTGCCCTGACTGGAATGACAACCTCACATTTCGCTGCACGTATTTCTGAAATGATTTTATATAGCATTATCATTGTTCGATAGAATTTCCGTTCTTGATCCCATTGCGAAGCGGCCTACAGGAAACAACCAACAATCACAAAATCCAGGATGCATTCACTATCAGGTCTTCTAGCAATGCCTGAAAGAAACCCCTTCCACGTGCCGGGTAAACATCAGGATGAAGAATTTGCATACGAAATAATAGTTACAATGTGTTCATATTAACGGGTATAACCAATAGACGACTTCTAAGAATTAAGGGTTATATTATTTAAACATTCTTAACATGGCATTTGAACGTAGCTGTATGCTACCCATGTATATATATGTATATATATATATATATATATGTATATATATATACATATATAGACATCTCTGAGTAATATATCAATACATGTCGACCACATTTCTACACAAAACAAGAGTTTGTCAAAGGGTACATATATGTAGTGTGGTCTAGGAATGCATAATAATATGTTGCCATACCAACTGATCTTTAGTTCTTCACGTCAGCTCAAATGTTAATTACATTATTTGATGTATACACACTGTCACCCCTCAATCGCACTACAATCGCTGTTGTTAGCTCTCTTTCCGAACGTTACGAGTTGTTATCAAAATCATTATCAATATAACATCATGAATAGCACGCGATTGACACTAGGATTCAATCCATCGTCCCAGTGATAACCAATGGTGAGCTTTAAAGTTATAACTTCTTAGCACATGACTCGTAATGGCCTATCAGAAATGTACGATTTCCTCGGTTATCATTCTCCCATTCCTGTCCATGCGTTTAGCAATTAACATAGCCATATCAAAGGTAGTATCGAAGCAAATGGTAAAACTTTTCAACCCGTTACGAGTCAGTTAATGTTGGTGTAGCAATTTCGACGCCCAGCTTGATTGCAGAGAGCAGATTGGTGGTGGATATTTTCACGAGGACAAAGACCAGCCAGCGGACAAACAATTCATATTTATGGACCTGAATGTCTGTCACGTTTTGTATAAACATGATTGATGAGTCGCTGTATCGTGTGTCAGTATGCAGTATATCTCATCACTCCGCACACACGTGCCGCACTGATATAAAATTGCAATACAATACTAAGGATCTACCACGTGATTTAACTCGAATTAAGATAAAGAACATCAAGATTAGAAATTTTTTTGTCCTCAAGCAACATGGCCATGTTCCAGATAATAAATATACTTTATTCGTTCGAAATCTGATTAGCGGTGCAGAACAATCAAATAAAGTTATTTCTTCTTATCTGTCCTACAGTACAGAGGCTACCTTCTTGGCTGCATATATTTGGAAAATATCATAGCTGTGTTGTTAAGAAGATACATAATTTTGCAAATTATACTTAATCTCTTTGTTGCATTTAACTGTTCGATGTCTAACGATGCTTCTGACCTGGACATGTCCAAAGGAAGAATCCGCTATACGTTATGATATCAATATAGAACTGTGTCTGAGAAGCATTAATTATTATTTGAAATAGTGTCTGCTGTACTCTTGCAGAGGAAAATGAACATAATACGAAGGAATCATTACAATGCATGTAAGTGGGATTGTAATAACTGCAATAAACTCAACAAATTACAACTGTTAGTTAAAAGATACACAAGAACACATTGATCACAGTCTATCTATTATCCGTGCATAAAATCCGGTCAGTTGTTAGTTGTGCTCTTTTACTTATTAGACATGAAACCCAAAAGACAAATAATTCGTGCGAATACGTTCAGCGAATGCTATAAAATTGGCCAAGTTGTCTTCATTTAGACTGTAATGACCCATCATGTGAAAGGATGATTCTGTGAGGATATAGTGCTGTATAGCATCAAGCAATTCATGTATGTACAAGCTTTGAGGCACGTATGGTGAAAACAACCGTCACATATAACTCGTGTTACTCTTCAAATCATCATGACTTCCAGTCTCAGTTTGTGACAAAACGGTGCATCATCGTTACAGATAGTTTCCTAACATGTAATTTTGCTGCCAGAAAGCAACATGCCCTTAAATCCGCTTTCCTGATTATATTGATTCTTTGTGGCGAATTACATATGACTGGGATTGAAATCGTCTGACGACGTAGAAAGCTGGAAGGTAAACCAATGGGTGATTTTTTAGTTAACAAGAACAGATCAAATCCGTCACTTTTGGGGCTGATAAGGAGTTGCTTAGTAGCACAGCCGGTTAGACATCAAGATGGACAACATGCTTATTGTTAACAATGGAAAATCCGGTGTCCATTATATAGATGGGTCCATTAAGCGGAGGTGCCAACTGATGCAGTATCTTATGCCAGTATCACATCCGGTATCATACAATGCAATAAAACCATATGACGTCTATGGCGATGCACCAACCACTGCAAACTATGGTAGACACAAATCTGTCCAGAAGACTTCCGCTTGCCTAGCAGATTGCATAAAGCATGGTGCCATAGTTTGTGTCACAGGATATCTGTGAAATTCAATAAACTTGGATATTCAATACTACATGAACCCGATCGTGTAACGAAGCACTAGAGCATTGTTCTGCAAAATATGAATGCAGTTGCACTTCTGTAAGAATGCATTGGTCTACCCTGGACGATAGCTTCCCCTTGTAGCAGCTCATTTGCGTATCGTGGAATGTACCTAATTGCGATGATTATTCAATATATTCAATATTTGATGTGGGAAATATAGCAAGAAATGCTTGTTGTTAGAGAGTAAAATTGAATAACCCATAAGGATTGTATTGAGAATCTTCTCCAAAATGTATTGAGGATCTGCAGAGGATCTAGCCCAAACACTGTGGTCATATACTGCATTCTGCCGTGGATACAGCAGAAACGTTCTACAGCACCGATGTGCTGCTGCTAGCATACGTCGCACCCTGGATCATCTAAGCGCGCAAATGATGGATGGCCCCCTAGGAAGCTTTATCTGCGGAATCCTGGGGCTCTCGATATTCTTATATCAAACCTGTCAATTTATTTCAATCCTTGGTGGATGACGTACATACTGCGAGTGCAACATCTATGAAAGCCGCTTATTACCAGAGCTATGTTCTTTGTCGTGGGTCATGTCAGATACATCGTTACTACTAGGTGCACAAGTAATATTGTGTAAGTACTAAGCGGAACACAACTGACCAGGCACACCATGTTTCGCTTAATCTGACAGAAGGAATGTTGCCTCGTAATCGGCTCCATTGGAACGAGTTTATTTTATGAATCGACCTCGTTTTCAATTGAATACTCCGTTGCACAAGCACAGTAATTAATTCTATTCTAAATCAATTCATTCGATATTATTTTGCACATCGGAATTCAATTTACACTGTCTTTGTTGTCAGAAAATGTTGTCCGCCATAAATCAATATCACGCTTGCCAGAAGTCAGAGATCATAGTATGGCAACATTCTTTGATAAATTAGCTAGATCCCCTTCCTCGAAAGCAATAACCTACATAAATTCCAAACTCTTTAAAGCATGGTCTCATTGGTTATCACTCGACTTTACTGCTTTATATTACCCGAAATGACGCCACCTGTTTGATAGGAGAATGTACTACACCATCTTATCATCGTGAAATTTGACGTTCTTTTTTTTTTCATCAATGTTTATGCTCAGCTAGTATGCTGGTAGGGTGTCGATGAGGCAAGATACAGGATGATTCACCGAGCACTTACGTTCATATGACATGTTACATTACAATGATTCTCATTGCATTCTACAACCATGCATTCTATAACCAGACGTCATGCGGGCGGGGAAATTGGTAGAGATATTTTAACTAAGATAATACTTAGTTACAATGAATTCTTATATGTGTAATCTGAAATGACCAAGATCTATCTATATTCAGTACCCAGAACTACCACTTATTAACGTTATGTAAGGCCATAGGCAATATAAATTTGTAATATATCATGGAACGATTGCATCGAGACATTCTCATAAACCTATATCAATTAATAGTTTTATCCTCAGTAGTCATCATGCGCACACAACTCACAATGGCGATTGCACCGTCGTAGACTTACACATTGAATTTACTACTTTTGATCGAACTCCTAGCAGCAACTTTTGTTGATGTGCCACCAGGCCACTGACCATTACTGGTCAACACTTGAAGATTTTGTCTCGGAGAAATACACGTTTTGAACCTTTCTCTAACGAATGACAATCAGAAGTTACTTACGGTTTGGTAATGTGGCATTTTATTAGCATCGATAGCCCAGTAGAAAAATACGATTAGATAAGAGATTATTAAGTAAGCATCCACATATTGTTGCCACTTCATTATAACCCTCTTATAACATAGCGTAAGAAAGCGTACACCCATTTCATATAACAGCAGACAACCATCCCATAAAATAGAGTGGAATCATTTCATAAACGAGCGTAGAACCTCCAATGAAATAGCAATCCACGCGCATAGACGGAGTGCATTTGCATAAACGAGCGTCTTTAGAACTGTTTTGCCAATGTGTAAATAGTCTCCATCCAAGCCTGCGGAGTGGAACACATACGGATGCAATGCAATCGGACAGTTATGACTACACTAGTAGCGCTGCTGTCACAAGGCAGATACGCTCTTTATCATAGCTGTTTTAAGGAGGTATGGGAATCTATGTGTACGATTTAGCGAATAGTATTCTGTGAATAAAGGAGACAAGGTCGGAGTGGGTATTGACTATCGACTATCATTCGGTTCGATATCAATAGCAATCGGACACATTGAGGTACTACTATCATTAGCGCTGTCATGTCACAACACACGAGGTATGCCATGGTTTTTTGTTATCATCATTATTAAGGAGGTATGGGAATCCAGACAAAGATATCGACTTGCGCGAATAGTATTCTGTGAAGTACCATTAGGAGACAAGGTATCCAGACACATTGGTATTGATTGACCATGAGAACTTTTTTTCAGGAGGACACAAAGCACCAGACACATTGCGGTATTTACTATCAGTACTGTTCTGTTGGGAGACAAGGCATCAGACACATTGAGGTATTGACTATCAGTACTGTTCTGTTGGGAGACAAGGCATCAGACACATTGAGGTATTGACTATCATTACGGTTCTGTCATGAGACAAGGTATCAGACACATTGAGGTATTGACTATCAGTACGGTTTTTTTTCAGGAGACAAAGCACCAGACACATTGCGGTATTTACTATCAGTACTGTTCTGTTGGGAGACAAGGCATCAGACACATTGAGGTATTGACTAAATTCAGGTCAGTCGCTGCAAAGCAATATGGAGGATAGAGGTGTGCAATATCATCTCTATAAACGTCTCACGCCTATATTAAACACACTAATGGTCTCTTTATGGGATGCAAATTGATATGAGTAACAGCATAACTGAGTGAGCTAAAAACGACAAGATAGCCTTTTACGGCTTTCTTCAATTATAATCGCCCATATTCATAAAGGTCACGTGTAATGTGTCTCGCTCATGTTTAGTTAAAGAATGTCTTTTCTTGGCCAAATAACCAAGGATGATGGTCGATGCCGTGGATCCTACAAAGCGCTAAGGAAATCGGCAAGAGAGCCTGTAGATAAGGTGCTTAATTCAGGAAGTATCACATAATAGCTAACAGGGTTCTTGTTTATTTGTGGTAGTGCCACCTGGTGGTTGGCGTGCAGGTAGTGCTCAAAGCACAGCGAATTAGAGTGAGCTCTCTATAAGCTCTTTGGTATCACCTTGGAAATCATATCATCAATCGCATCAATTATTCAGTGAGAAATTTCTGATAAACTCTGCCTAAACATGTATATTGAATACTATCCAGAGACAGCAGTATTACTGTCTGTTTTGATAAGGTGAATGTCATATCGGTTTGCAGTTGCAGCTACCAGAGATATGCAAGTGACTTTCTCAATAATAAAAAGCGCAGTTTGTCAGCGTCGGTTGCTACAGCAAAGGCGCAAATGATGTGTCGCTTTTATGACCTGCACACAGGCTGCCTTGTGCTTAACCGCCATGAAAGGTGCATGAATCGCCACACCATGGCTCCTTTTCATGTGTAATTTCAAGATTGATTGATACTTATTAAATCAAACCCGACGATATAGTTTCTTGCAGTATTATTGTTTAAGCTAAATGGCGTGTTACCAGTTATGCGGGTATAGCCAATGATCGCTCGTTCAAATGTGCTTTGCTTGCAGAAACGGCAAAAAAGGCATTGATGCAATGCATGATCGAATATGCCATTTTTCTATGTCAAAGCAATTGCTAAGCGAAAATTTTGTAGCCATTTGATGATCTGAATTCGTGGTATTTTACAGAAAGATCATTTGCCTTCGAGGGTATCAGTGTGTGCAGCAATCAATATTTTGCTCATGGTTACCGTTATTACACAATCGATACAATTGCTTCTGTAGCTTCGTAAATTGGCTCATGGAATTGATTCTCTTGAGAAAAAAATTAATTTAAAAACTATCCCGACCAAGGTGGCCCACCATATTGGTCAAAACTCATGTCTATAGATTCTGTCGACCCAAATAACACCGCATCCTCCCTTATGCCTGAGTCACATGATACCTACGGATTGTCTACGGGTGCCGTAAGGGCCAAAACTAATTTTGTCGGCAAGAGACATGTCATAACAATATATGCTCCAATATGTCATCTTATGTCATTGCAGTGCGTTACCAAAGCATAAATAATACCCGCGACAAAAGCCTCTGCAATATGCAAACGAACACAATGTAAACCACTCTAAAACCACTCCTTAACCACTGGATGGTGCATTTTAATCAATGTTTCGTGTTTTGAACTAAGTTTCTGATGGTCTTTACGATGACAAGGCATGCCCATGTGACAAGTTGTAAAAAGCGTCGAAGTAGAAAGGAACTTTTACTCTTTCTCAGCAATAGGAAGGAAGTGGGCGATAATGAGCTATAGTATCCTAATTCTTCTGTGGATCGCTTATTTTGATTTTAAATCCTTCTGATCATATGATGCTGTCACGTAATTTACTAAAAATGCTTTTACATCGGCGAATCAAATATATTAAGTTTATCAAAGTGTGGTAATATGTAATACGTTTGACGAATTGTAGTATGAAAATAGTCTCTGGTATGTCTATCTGAAATAAGTTATGTATGGATAGATATCACTGTCCGCGCGCTGCCCAAAAACGTTTCTTCGCGAGAAGGTATGTCATCGGTCGGAGTAAAGCTGTAAGCGAGGGTTTAATAATGCAGCATAGGCTTTACAAGCAACCCATGGCAATGTATGTTGTTCAATCGCACATATCAGCCGACAACTAATATGGAGGCGACGGATGCGGAATTATGCTGTTTGTTCTAATGTCTATATCCGACCGGAACGCTCTCAGAAGCAGGAGGGCAATTACGGGTTTGTGCTAGAATGAGGTCATTTAGTTGTGGGCTTCGTGATTTGCCTGGAAAGATAACCAGATGACAACATATAAATGATCTTTATTTCTAATCCTTCCCGCTCCTTTTTCATGGTAAACCTACTCATATCAAGACAAAATAAATCTATCGCAAGCCTGCAAGAACAATGACAGCATAACCCTAGGCTGTCTTGCAGTCCATTGTTTGATGAATTTACATGACAACCATCACAATACAAATCCACTGTATCCACAATTAGAGAACAGCGCATGTATATAACGGACGATGTGCATCCTAGAGTGGAATCCATATAGCTGTATACGCACCCACAAAAATGGATTTTGCAAATTGATGCCTAAAATCATTTTTCGCAGAAGATTTTGATTTAGTACAAGCATTTGGCCAGTAATACGGCAGCCACGATATAGTGGTGTCAAAACAGCTACAAACCACGTAAAACAATGATGTGCACATATCTGCTATGTGGATTCTTCCTCGCTGCTATCAGCCCAACCCAAAGCTGATTACTCCCGTGACATTAATCATGGCTCGTTTGTCTTCTTGTGAACAGAGATATATATCCTCTGATTTATTCTCTTAATCAGCTGGTATTCGTGAACTGTACCCAGGCATTTGACTATCGCTCCCAAAACGGATGAAAAAATCGCATAATGCTAGATGGAATACTCCAGCTCAATTCAACCATTTCAGATCCTCAGGGACTGAGAGCTATTGACACCATAGAAAACCCCGCTTTGATAATGTCCAAGCTACCAATATTATAGTTATAGAATATTGCCAGAAGTAAGCTGAGCCACACTATTGGAATGAATGACGTGAATAAAGGTAAGCTTCAATCGCAGGACAGGTAAGATCATATTAAATTAGATATGGTTGATATGTATCACATGATTTATTTCATGTTCACAAAACATATTTACAAAATCCAACAAAGCGGCCCAAATATCTATTCGAGGCTGGCAGATCATATCATATACTAAGCAACCAGGTGCACCCACAAATAGAAAAGGTGTCAACACGCGTTAGAGGATTTACATGCATGCATTCTACTAGCACTTATTAATCGAACCTGCTGAGGTTTATTGAGTTCATCCATGGTGAAGCAATACAATAGTGACTTCCTGTCCCAGTTACGGCCCAAGTTCAGGTGTGCGGCTGATAACGAAGATTAACAGTCAGGAAATTATGTGCAAAGAATTTATAGCCAACTGCATTTCCGTTCGCTACCTTTAATCGTCAAACAAAGTAGTTTTTCATAACCCTATTTACAGACTATTCATGCAGTGTTTATGCATGTTTTAACGCGCAATGAATTTTCATCATATTTGCTACAGCGTTAAGGGAAAAGCCAAAAAGGACTCTTTTGCATTTAGGAATTCACATATCAAAAGCCTTTGCCTTTGGTATTGTTTTGTAACTGCTGTGATTATAGCGTTTCGAAAGGTGCATGAATCCCAACAGCATGGTGCCAATTCATATGTTATTCCGTTTGAAATCATGTGACTATGTATGTTGTGATGAAGATGATGAGGTGAGATACACCGTCATTTATGTAGACATGTATAATGGAACCCCACCACGATAAATATTGCAGTCTAAAAATTATTGTACATGAGATAGGGGGCTAGTAACCAGCTTTTCGGGTATATTAATTGATCACTATAACCTGGTAGGCCTTACTTTCGTTCCTAAGCAATCAATTGTAATTGTTATCCATGACTCAATGATATATACTGACATTCCGCTTTGTATATCATTATTTCCCAACTGCAACTATATGTTACATATCAATTAGCTAATCAAATCCTCTCAATCGCAATGTATTTGAGAAACCCATGAATATTTAATGGGTTTGGTAGAATTCCTTAAGTGAAATAGGTACGTTTTCAGTTTCTGCATATCTTGTCATATACCATGAACATCCTGCAACCATAAATATTCGATGCTGTGGGCTAAACGGAGTCTACTAGGGTCATTTGTTAAAAATCGAATTGCAATTCGAATTTGGATAGCTAGCTGTTATATTCCTACTTAATTGGACTCTGATATGAATGGGTTTGAGTGTTTGTTTGGAAGAGAATAAACGCAGCACATCTCCAGTCCCGATTTTTTTTACACTGGAACAATATTAAATATTTGATCTTTATTGAAACAAATATTTAACTAGCCATAGTTCGTGTAATATTAGAAATTGTCCTTACTGTCTACACAATATTTCGGGTGTTGAGACCAAGAAGGGCAGATGCTTAGAAGCAGTACTGTCAAGTCTTGAGTACGCAGCCTGTTGGCTCCTTAAATTTGTCCTGCGTTTAACTATTTCTTTTGCATCAGTATTGTATCATCATAATTATAATTGCTACTATATTTAGTTATAGTAATTTATAAGCAGTAAATATCATCTTTCATGCGTAGCTTGGGAACGATATGAATGTTAGAAAATGTTATTGTAAAATCAAACTAAGGAAGTCTATGTCTATAAATTTTTCCTGTGTCTAACAGTTCCTGAATTGTTGAATTGTTCCCCGCTGTTATATAATCCTATGTCCTTATATACAGCTTCCTATTGTTCCATGCACGATTAACTTTATCCACGCAACTATTGCATTTGCAGTTACAGCGCCAAACATCGACTAATAGAATTGACTCGTTTAAATAACATTCATTTTTAAAATTTGCTTGCCCCATGGTTCACAATTTTAGTCAAAACTCATTTGATTCTGTATCCCAGGCAATAAGACAGTGTGCAATATAACTTTATTTAGTATTTTTGCATACATAGCGTTGTTATACTTGTCAAATACGAATACCACTTAATATTATGTTATGTCCCATGTTGAATACATAGCGGCCAAAATGCAAATAAGATGAACTCTCAAAATATTCTTGAAGGTCACATCTCCTCCAATGATAACATTTATCCCGCGCACCAGTCTACATGAAAGATATCAACTTAAGCCACGTTTTAGCTGACTTTGGACGGGGATCAACGAATCTACTAGGTGTAATCCACTAACACAAGCGTACAAGCTAAAACATTACATCACGTCACATCTTGGTGCGTCAGTGCGGTCATTTGTTGGATTTAGAATAGCGCTGCTGCTCGTGGTTAAGCAGCAGTTGGTCGGTAAACATTATATCTAACACGGAAACGGTGAATAGTTCTAAAGGCCAGCTTACGGACGTAATTGTTATGATGCACGTAAAATATACAGGTATGTGATTTGTGCAGGTGGTGAAAATCGAGCCGGAGGTGTTATGAAATCGTGACTCCAAGATGGTTTGCTGCCTGAAGCTTTTGGTGAGGTTAATATATTCGGTCAGATTTTTGGGTTACTCAAAATTGACCGTATATTCAAGTAAATCTTATAGTGGAATATAGTGGGAGCTATGGCTCCTGGTCGTGTGTCTTGTTTGCTTTCACGCGAGGTTAGACAGGGAAGCTTTCAATTGATCCCAGAGAGAGGTCATAGACGCGCAGCGGTGAATTGAATAGCAATTAAGCGCATGCGTGTGTTCGTGGTTTTTAATAAAACGGGTCGTAATGGCATCATCAATCACTTGGGGTCCCAGATCTATTCGTGCAAACTTGACAGGCTGCATTATATTTTGATTCATAGCCTGTGGGCCGTAAAGTTCTCCATCGCAGGAGTCGAATCGAAGATGTACTGTGTTGCATTATGATAAATTCTTGTGATTGATCGATTAAGTTGTTCAAAGTAGATATACTATGAACTCGGTAGATCTTAGTTTGACACACGTAATCACCATGAAATTGCTAGCAGCAGATGAAAAGAATACGTACTGAGCAACTTACTCAATCATCAATGGGCGCTTTTGTGGCCATCCGGTTCAACAGCAATGTTGTTCATGTTACACCACCTGGAGAAACTAAACCATATTTCCTTGTGTTGTAGACTTTATATATTAACAGCCACCATACATGCGCTGGATCCCCTAAATTTGCTCAATACCATTTGGTCATTAGACAGCATGAGAAGCGGTCACCATTTGCTTCTTCTCATCACTCTTCATTGGAACTCGGCCTCATCAATTCTAATCTCTACTTCCCTAACACACAATGCCTGTAGCATGTACGAAATAATACAGCGCGCTGTGCACCCAAGCGGACGCCACCATTTGTATGGGCATTGTGTAATGCTTTGTGAAACAACGTCAATGTATTTCATTTGTGTGCATCAGTGTGTGACAGTCGGACAAATAAATATTCCGCTTGGATTGATCCGGTCTTAACCATAGATTATATTTACCAACTGTCATGCAAACATTATTGTTGTAATTGACAAATGCTTTTCAATACTCATATAATGAACTTGCGTTTTAGCTATTTATCTAATGGACGATAAAAATTAACACAGGTTACTTATGTGAATTTTACATGGGTACAACGAAGCGCAATCCTCATAATTCATTCCCAACCTTCGGACCAATTGCTATATTCCGACTGATGATACCAGTTGATATCGCAAACTGACAACTTAAACGCGAAGAGTATATTTAAATGAGATCGCCACCAAGAACAGACATGTTTGCTATGTCCAGTATAAACAGGCTGAATTAAAATCAATCAACGATACTGCCAACTGAAATCAAAGCTATTATATAATGGCTTCGCATATGTATTGCCTTTGTTTTACTGTTGCTACTATTGAAATCGATATGCATCATCTTTTTATGAACAAAATTGTTTAACTATGTTTTAATTTGTTGACATAAATTGTCGGTGTCGACTCAATCTAGAGAACAAAATGCTAGGATCAAGTATTTGTTCTATAAATGTAAATACGAACAAAAGGTACCCACAGTTAATTACAGGCAAAAAGTTAATGATGGGGATGGTTAAACAAAATCATGGTAATGAAAACCACAGAAGCATGCAAGGAGAATACTACGAGGCTTGGTTGGTCTTGGTTCTCATGTATCTACAATCACTAAACTACTAGAAAAATCGAAACCGAAGACAAAAAACCCTCAGGTAGAGATTTTTCTTTGTACTGTGTTGTTTGATATGAGGCCCTCGCTACTCGACCTGATGAGTAAATGCGAAGGCACTGCTGGGACACCCATACTAAATAAATTGTCCACCTCTGTGCTCGCATTGTTAAGCTCGTGTTGGTAAAAGACGGCAGACTGTCAACTGGTGTGTTGATATCATCCTTTTTAGCCTGGCATTGCTTTAGGGCGTTAAAGGGTGTGGGCGCTCCATTTTGTGCCTGAGCACGGACAATAAATTGCCTCTGAACCTTCCTACATCGCACCCCCTTTGTACAGAGGAATTGAGACGGTTAGCTGAGCCCAAGGTTATGGATTGGTACTGCTGTTTTAGAAAAATCTCCGAACGCAGATTACCCTTGATAGGTCGGGGAGCACCGTTGGGCATCATGCTGGCTGAACGAGATCAGACATAAGATACAAAATGAGCGAGAAAGATGCATTCTTGGGAAATATAATAGCTGTTGTTGGATGATTAGGTGGACGGTGTGGGTATTGCATTAGTTACTGTTATCGTGTATCTTGGCACTGCATTGACCAGGTGATGACCTCAATATTAACTCGACCAACCGCTACTGCCGTGCGCGTTGCCGGGCCTTTGTTTTGCCTGATGTGGCGGGAGAGTATATCAGCCGTCGTCCATCAAGTTAAATACGAATGATCTGTTCAGGGTCCTAGTGCACAGTTAACAATAATGTAATGTCTTGCAGACAACGTGATAACCACACTGTAAGCTAGAATATCACTGAGCATGTGTTCATCCTGTATGAGGGTACTTAATATGAGTCAATGCTGGATGAATAAAACGCTGGTTGAATACTATAACACAGTTGCTTCTAACAGTTTGCCAGCGGAATACATAATGTTGTAGTTGCTTACTTAACTCGTCGTTAGCAGCGCCTTGTAGCTGTTGTAGGTACCTCAAGAATTGCATTAGCGATGCCTTGTGCTGGGAACAAAAGAGCGTGGATTATCTGAGGAGGTGATAATAAAGGTATACTTCTATAAACCACGTGTCATGTCAGTGGTACTCCAAATGAATGGGTTGACGTGTCAGTTCAACGTGAATAATGCATGCCAAAGTAGAGCATAATAAGTCGGTCGCTATCGTGCCCACTACCCAGTCGTGTTCAAATGGCATCATAGCCCGCCGAGACTTTTTCCGAATGTTATGGCATTCACGAAAAGGAGTATTGCAGATATTTGAGCCCAACATTTAGTCTGACACTGACAAATACAACAGTATATAGGGCTTCATATGTAGCATTCAGGATATAAGGCGACTATCTAGTTCGGCAGGGACGTAAGAGGACGCACGAAAAGCTAGCAGAGATGAGAGGGGGGAACGTGGTTTGAAAAGACGGAGACGGGGGAGAGAGAGTAGGGGGTGTGGGCGTGGCGGAAAATGGGGACACTATAATACAATGACGTAGATGTGTAACTATAACAATTCACGCACTGGACGAGGTGCTGGTATGAATAATTGACTAACATGATGCATAGATATATGCTTACCAGAGATAAGTTACACAAATTTAATTCGTATGATAAATATTGATTAATGTATACGAATATCATCACTATATATGCCATTACATATTATTCGAACATTTGTTTCCACATTTCTAAGATAACACATAAATATGTTTTTACAAACGTATATGTATTTATATAAATATATATATATAAATATATATATACATATATATATACATATATATACCGGATAGTAGCACACAATATCAATCAAGTTCACCTCGCTTTCCATGTATGTACGAATGTCTAAGAGACATGTACGTTAGTGTGTGGCAAACAAATTTATTCAGTGGCAAGAGTTTTGATCATTTAATGTCATGCTCTTCATCATTTGATGAGAAGTAAGCATAAAGATGGTCCAGGTTAGTGTATCAGAGAATTTATAGGGCCCACACTCCATGTGTGATCCCACCCCCTGTGTGCAGCACTTTGTTTATCACAAATGCAATCGATTAAATGCACAAGGAAGCAAGAAGTAATGCAATCACAACCCACCCCCTCTGAAGCCTACCCTACACCGTCTGTACCATTGTTTCTCACTGTACTGAATACTCTCCATAACCATTTATCCATCTTTGTATTTGCATCCATATTTACTCATTTGATTGCACAAAGTGGTTATTCCTGGTTGAAATTTGATAACTGGTCATGATGTGTCTTTCGATGAAAATAAAATTAATTTGCATTCAAGAATGGATAAGGGCAGCTGTGCTTCGATTATTAACACGGAGTACTGAGGCTAAGTTACTTAAAAGCAGCTATGCTGTATTCCGTGATCGTCATCTCCTAACGCAGGCTGCTCAGATGGTTGGCATAAGGCTCAAGTGACCAGGTTTGTATCCTAATAACCTTTGAAGACAGATACATTTTTAGCGACATCTCACGATGGTTACCTTTGTACTTTTGTAATCTAAATTTGCCAACGCGTATGATACGGGAGGCTATAGATCAGATCAGATGGGGGCGTTTTACCAGCTGTTATATAAACAGGCGACATTACGGTGGATAGGCTCGACCATACTTCACGATCAATTTACAAACGTTCTTTGTTTAAGAGATGATAGACTCCTGCTTTATTCTTCTGACATTAGCACCAATTCAGTTTAGCCTCAAGCAGTAGTCTCAAGTGGTCGGGGAATGCTTTCCCATTACGTTGTTATCACAGTTTTATCTTATTATAAAGCTACAGCGCCTGCTGCACTCTCCAGGCATGATCTACCGATTCAGTCACACAGTGGTAAACGACTGTCATGGAAGAATGATGTCACGACGCCGGCTGTATTCTGTGATGATATGATGGGCTGCAGTTTGGTAAGTGATGGAACTGTGTCTGTTTTACACCATTTGACCAAAGAACCAGTATCAGTACTGGTAATGGGAAATGTTATTACAATTATTCTGCTTAAATTACGGTATCCACAGAAGTCACAGTAATGTATTCGTTCGTAGAAATCCAGCCAAGCTACACAATAATAATGTATTCATACATGAGAAATGCAAACAAATATGTTTATGTATGATTCACTACCAGAACAACTTGATCTTCCGGCCAAATCGTAGATGACGAAATATTATTTTGTGATTTTATTCCCCTGACCTATTGTTGATTCTAGTACAAGCAGTAAGTGAGAAGTTGCGATCCCTATACATCAGACAGTATTTTCGTTTATGATAAGAGACATGCATTTTAATCAAGCAAAGTTTAATGGAGCGTCTAAATGGCGAGGATTGACGAAAACACGCGCCAACAATATGGCATCCTAATCAAGCTCGGTTCTTTGATATCACGGGCAGCGTGATAATGATGTAATCGATGGCAGATTATTTGCAAGCGTGGTGAAGATAAACTACACATATCCAATTTGACGAGAATCCTTGGTGGAATTTTCCGTAAGAGTTGAGATTACTCAATGGACTTTCGTCTAATGACAAGAAGTGCTGTCTATTCATTTCTGGCCAAGCAATCGATATATAATTGCGTCTGTGTTTGAATATATGCCTCGAGTAATTAAATTATTTCCATAATGCTGCTTAGTTGTTGCTTCGACATGTATACATTGGCTGTTGGCATGGAATGTATTCTTGAACAAGGATCAGTGGAATATATACCAAAGGCAACCCCACCATAAGGCCAGCGTGGGGGCCTCCGACTCTTCCCATTCTGTTAGCACATTCAGATGGTATTTTGGTGGTGCTCCATAATGTAGCAAAGAATTTACATTTAATTCGTAAATGAATGAACTCTTTAGAAATTATGAAATGATATGCTTACAAAACTTTATCTGGTATAAATATATACAGGAAATAGGTAATTACTAAAGAGAGCTGACACTGATGTAAGCACACACCTGGCTTTATTGACGTTTCACACGGTTCTATAACATAGTCCGCATAACACTTATCGTACTACTGCGCATGTGTTTTCATTTCACTTCGTTTTTGGTTGGCTATCACAGTATGCTGTTGTTGCCATTCATTACTCAATACCTGTAGTTTTGACGCAAATAAGACGTTTGTCATATCAAGTGCATTTATGAATAGACAATGAAGGCTGGGAAAGAGTAATGGTTATGTTTGAATAAATTATCCAGCCATCCTTAATTGCGATCGGCGAGTTAAGCTGCAAAATGTACGAGTGTCACAAGAAGGTCCAAGAACATCCGCAATCTACGTGCGTGCTTTACTCGGCAGCTGGGTCCATAGAGGTGCGGGTTTCAAATCAAGACGAGCACCTGAGATAAAAGTCCTTCTGACATATCTTAATCAATAGGTAACAAGTGGTTGCGTGTATCAGAGACGAAGTACAATCACAATGTACTTGATTGCACTATCCAGTATGTGACGGAAGGAGCACTTCCCCCTAAACCTACCTGTTATTGACGTCTGTACGATGCTCTGCCACCTAAACAAGATAAAGAAATGAGCAAGGTTATCGGGGATGAGAAGGCTTGACGTCTGTATGCTGCTCTGCCATCAAACCAAGATCAAGTAACAAGCAAGGTGATCGGGGGTGAGGAGGCTTGACCTCTGCATGATGCTCTGCCATCAAACCAAGATGAAGTAACAAGCAAGGTGATCGGGGGTGAGGAGGCTTGCCCTCTGCATGATGTGCTGCCATAAAAACAAGATAAAGAAACGAGCGAGGTGATCGGGGATGAGGAGGCGAAAATATCAGAAATTTGATTTCCCACATTGATGCTTAGCTGACACTTTACTTTACTGAAAATGCGACGAGGAGGCTAGACCTCTGTATGATGCTCTGCATCTAATACAACTAGTTGTTTATAACATATGAACATAACAATAAAACCACCTATTACTGAAAGAAATAATACGTGAATCATATATATATAATTTACATTAGATCTGCCCTCAGTGCGGTCTGTCAGGGTTTTGTTAAGAGGTTATTTTTAGGGCAAGTTGTAAAGACGCAAACGTGACCCAATTACCACAATGCATTTTGTCTGTAGCTATAGATAATAACTATGTGACATAGCGACAACCACAAGAATCACCGACTGCCACATCGAGTGTGGCTGCCCCATTCAACTCATTCCACAAACATATCCACGATGGCTAATTCCCACATCAGGTATGTTAAGTGTACATGAATTGAAGCAGTAATTGCACGAAAAACCTATTTTAGCCTGGAGATGGGATTGTGAAAGCTCATTGTTTCCACTTTATCTTGGATAAAGGCAACATCGTATGACCAGTAGAAATGGGAGGAGAAGGAGGTTCGATTAACAAATTAATAGACACAAGGAATGGAGTAAATGGATTCTGGTCAGAAAACACAAATATATTTGGTGAAATTCATACATACGTTTCTTCAAGAGAATCATGGAACATTTAGATTTGATCATGACCCATCAATTATATGGGGGTAGGTGCAGTTGTTGACTAACTGTATATATTGACGGATACACCACCAACACCCGTGGAGCTCACGACAATTATTGCTTGAAGAAATCAAAATTCAATTAGCGCATATACCACGACAGCCTATGCGTATCAAAAATATTGTTTTTTTGGAAAGCAATTTTATTTTCAATGAAAATATGATATTTCATCAATGTTACCAGTATCAAGATCAAAACGCAGATGGACAAAACTGGCCAACTATTTACCATTTTTTCGAACACATATTTCATCGCTTTGCTCTTTCAAAGATCGATTATTTCGCTTAATACAATTCAATAGAGTTGAGAAGCACTGAAAATATAACTCACAACCAATGGAGCTACTCTATGTAGATCACGTGATTTATAACGCAACGTGCTTTCATATACACGAATACCTCAATCAGGTAGCAGTCTAATCCCAGGATGAGAATGTAAAACAGAGAAGACGCAACGATGACAGCGTGACGTCACACGAATGATAAGAATTATTGATGGATACGCTGCAAGAGTTTGGCTGCATGGTAGTTGTTAGAAAATAAACGACAAAATTGTGTTTGTATGAAAGCTGCTAGGTAGTAAGATTGTCAATACAGAGTAAGGACAAATCTTATGGTAATTACAGGGTTACTAGGCCATAAGCGGTGCCCTTGTAGCTGTATCCGAGCTGCCAAATGCTTCGTGTGGCTACGTAAAGGATACTAAAGGATTAGCTACATATCTTGTGGTTATGTGAGGTTTACTAGCTATAATATGTGGTTGTATAAGAGTAACTGTGGAACGAGCTACAATATTGTGGATAGATGAGTATTACTTGAAATATCGCTACAATCGTACCTTAACGTGAGGTTTACTTGAGGTAGGTAAAATCTAGTGACCGATATTAGCTTCGATCCTATTTGTTTGCCGATACAAATTAATGCAGCGTTTAGCTTGGCCTTTTTGACACCAGCTGGCTGAAGTGACTGGGCATGTTGAGTCAGTGTTTATGATTTACTGAAACCCTGATATGCAGAGAACAGGCAGACTGATGTATAAGTTATTTTGAAAGCGATTGTCCTATCAAAGCAGCGGAATTCTAAGGCAAGCTTGGAAAAAAGTTCTTCCGGTCTTTAAGTACATATGGATATTCATAGGTTCATCCAACTGCAGCAGGAGTTTATCTAATTAGAAGTATCGTTTGTTACTTTCGAGAAATGCTTCACTTCATTGGACAGCTTTATATCTAGCATAAATAACATGACTGTTCGTCAATTATGACGCGGCTCTAACTGTTTTGTTTTCGACCAACAGGTTGTGGGTTCAATACAAAGTTGACCGGTTCCCCGTGACTCGGAAGATCACATTAGTCTGCTTTCATTAATTCAATTATATGAAATGTGAATCCTGGCGCCGTTGTTCTTATTTATGAAGTTTTTATCTGTAAGATGACCGCTCGTGCATAATTATTGCATTCGTTTAGAAACCACCATCAATGCACTCCTTGTTCGGATCTAGTTTATAAAGATGCTTCAAATCAGCACATTTTTAGAAACTAACTTGCCAAGTAAATAGTGTAAATATTTCGATAACAACAAATAAATGGGCCATAGAATACGAACGACTGATTATGTTTTGGAGCATTTTAAGAACAGGCACGTTCTTGTTCATACCGGAGCATGCATTTCCCTGGCAATATTAATGTTAAAAAGCCACTTTTAAGCTTTAGCCTCAAAGTTGAGATCACTAGGAGGCTTGATATTCTTTATGAATGCGATTGAGACGGCCAACTCAGCTTGCCGTCTCAAAAACCTAAGTTTCCTTATGAATACGGCTTCTGGACTGGCCGCCATTTCGAGGACAGCCTTTAATGACTAGACGACGCTCACTGCTCACTATGGTCGGCATGTTTACTAATGCATGTTGTGTAGGCTTGTCAGTTAACCACTGTTACTTTCAAAACTAATATTTTGTCAGGGTATTGCGAATGAATTGCATCCTGGTTAAGCAAATAGTAATAGAATGTCAGCGTATTGCGAATGGCTGGCTCCCTGATTAAGCAAATAACCATAGATTGACTGCTTTCCTCTTCACATTGAATACACACAGACACAGAGCGCCCCTCTCTTCATGAAAGTCTTTATGGCTCCAAGTTGTAAACTTAACGAGTTTTCTCTCAATCATTCGCGACAATGATGTTGTTGTATATTTCTTTTGCATTTACTGCCGTACTAATGAGCATTTATACCCGGATGATCATACAAACAATGGAATTAGACCGTGTAGCGTAATGTGGTGGTACAATAGGCGCTGGGTGTTCTATAAATCACATTTGAAATACTTCCTGGTTCCAATTGTATTTTGTTATTATATGGCTCTGTGAATTTCAACGCGTATTGTTGAGAATTCATTATCATGTGCCGCTATCATATCGTCACTTACATAGCACTTTACAGCACCATAGTGAATCTACGGAGCTGCATATGACATCCAGGTGCCGGTGTGTCAATTACGGCGTAGTAGCATATGCGAGCAAACATCCATCATTATGGTCCATCCTGTTGGCTGTTGCGTGACTTGATGGCCATGTCTCCTTGATGAGAGCGAGCAGGAAGCAGACACGACATATGTTTGAAGATGCAACCGTTTATGAGAGGTAAATGGTATTTATGAATTGATATACTTTTAGATAAGACGATTTCAGCACATGTGGATAAGATATTATCAATCACGCAATCGGTATATCAAAACCAATTTCGCTTCAACCGAAGGTCGAAAAAGGTTCAGTCTTATTCATGGCGTGTGCTGATATTACGAAGATATTTTGGCAAATGATTCATTGAGTCAACTGTAAACAGAAAGTCTGCACTTGGAATACACACAGACACAAGAGCACCCCTCTCTTCATGAAACTTATGCCGTCGGCATTCCATTGTACAAATTGGAGATTTCAGACCAACATTCGTTCACTTCCTTCTGCGTGTCCATCATTTCGATATTTTAACCTCACAACACTTCCCTCATTCTGATCCCTTGCTTCTCTCTTGACTTTGTTATCTTCTATTGGTCATATGACTTTGGATAAAGTTCAGTTCAAGTAGTAAGACTGACTAACTGATGGCAATAATGACATTATATGATCCCATCTTCAGGCAGTTATCGGAATTGATGGAATTAATGCTGCGATGATGAGAACTGATATGGGACTAATCAAATGTGGCTTTCTGGCTCGATGTGGAAGTCGGTGACCCCTGAGGTCGCCGTTATATCACCCAATTATTTTCTAAATGCTAAATGATTGGTGGCTGTGGAATAACAGTACGCTATAAACCTCTTTAATACGCTATATAAACCATTGTACCAAGCTCAATCAACTGCACTGGGTACAGATATATCCTGCCATTTAAATACATTGTGATACATGTCTTAAATGTATGATGGTACGATTGCAAAGCTCATTTGCAATACACAAATTATTGAATTGCATGCATTGTAGTATCATACAGCTTCAATCATGTATTTGTTTTACGCTATTATGCTACCTACCAACTTGTATTGCCGAAAATATCAAGATGTACATACATACATCGCTTGATTACTATCGAGACTACTTAGCTGATCTCTGAAAACACACAGATGTAATTTATCAGTAATTAGCTTTTTGGCAATATCTTCGTCACAATCACGCTGCATGGGATATCAGAGTTCTGTGCTTGATTAAGAAGGTACGTTCTTGGCAGATGCAGCCGTCGATGTTCGTCTTCAAGCACCCGCTGTCACTGTCACAGCATTGAACGTGTTATTGCGGGTTGAATATCGATGTCTATAATTATCTATAGGAATACAGGTATGACTTATAATTGGAACAATAGTTAATCAATTGTAATCTGATTTGACATTATTAAACTTTTGTTCGATACTTCCCCGTGTTATAAGAACAGTAACACTGTGTAGCTTGGGAATGAGCCGTCTTACGGCCAGTACTGATGTCACTGTAATTCTTTGCTCAAATAGTGAAATACAGAAGCAGTTTCAATCAACAAAATGCCTGCAGTTACAGATGATGTCCTGACATCCACTCACCTTCACAATCAGTTCCAGTCATGATATCTTCCGCCAATAAATGAATGCATCTTAAAATCTCGTTAACTGTTATCAGATGTCCGGTAAATGCTATATTAACTTATGAGCGCCATATGATGATATCGAGAGTCTAGACTTGGGTGACTTTAGAATTGGAAAGTATACTACGTTACTACCGACTGTAACCTAAATGAATTGGCGTTCAGACCAGGGCAGAAAATCAGCTGAGGTTAGCGTTGATGCTGTGTTAATACCACTAGTTGTGTCAAGGCGTTTGGGTATGTTGTCATTGCTTGATTGATAATGAGGTTAATGGTAATGAGGTTGATGGTAATGAGGTTGATGGTAATGAGGTTGATGGTAATGAGGTTGATGGAAATGAGGTTGATGGTAATGAGGTTGGTGGTAATGAGGTTGATGGTAATGAGGTTGATGGTAATTAGGTTGATGGAAATAAAATTGATGGTAATGAGGTTGGTGGTAATGAGGTTGGTGGTATTGAGGCAATGTACAGTATATTCAGCTATAAGGCTGCATGACCAATACAGCACAGAACACCTTCTTTGTTATCTTCAGAACGCATTTATCCATGAGCTTAACCAACTACTTCCCAGCAATGCTTTCAGTTTCTACCACATTTTGGTTACATCATATGGTAACGCTAATCAATAAAGGATGAACTGTAAATGTGTTATGGATGAGCTCGTACTAACGATATGACTTAGTTGTACATACGTTGTGCTACGAAAATCAACCATGTCAACTAAATGGCAGTTTGTATCAAATTCCATGAGAATGCAGCAGTGCCACATTGGCTATATTCTCCATATCAAAGAATGTCCTGTGATATGATTGCAAGTAAGGCAACCAACAAGCCGATGGAAATAACTTGTGCATTGGCAGAAAGTAATAGATTTTGGAGGGCAACCTCTTTCGTCGCTACACCCTAGATGCGACTCATTTTAAGTGCAAACAAGATAAAAAATCAGACTCATACATATCAATATACCGCTGAATCAACTTCTATTTAGCTTTCCTACTTGTATTTAAGTGTTACATCAGTTTTAAATGACAATACTACTTAGAACTTTGGCTCTTTCCATCAGATCATGCAGCTGACATTTACAATAGTTACGTCCGTTTCCAACCTGCATCATAGATGGATTGAGAAAATACCATCATACATTTAATGGTTCAATATTGAATTATTAAAGGATAAATACTGGATTTTAATCAATTTAAGTGACAGAGCTCCTACTCTGTTACTTGGAAATAGGTAATTTGACTCATTACACCCATTTGGTAATGACTGTGAACCATATGTGCCATTATGCAAATCACATTCTCCCAAGAGAACATTTGTCGGCCTTAAATGTACGGTAACCTTTAAATATACAAACTGTCAGCCCAAAAGAGATGAAACCTGCAGATATATTAACAAAGTCTTTATGCAAGGAGGCTTATCCAAAATACATATTGTTTTATTAAGCAAAACATGGACATTATATAAGGATATTCTTTTTAAAATATTGTGCATGCATTAATTACTTTGTACCGAGCCGTCGGCACTTTCATTCGGATCGTTTGTTTGTTTATGGGTTGATATAAACAACACTGAATTATTTTCATACCTTGTTACATTATATAACATTGCAGATATGCAGGAATAATGGTAGCATTGACATTACACGTTATTAATAGCAGAGCAAACAACTCCTCAGATAAACCATACCCTGTTACACCCGCCACAAGGCCGTGCCAATGACGGGTCCTGTTAAAGCAATAGAGGAGGTAACCAAAGCAGCTACACGACGCCGTTAATGACGAGCGTATAGGGTCGGAAGGTGAACTATAACAAGCCGTCAGACGCCGTGTCGCACCACCTCCATGGCGCTGGTGAAATCTCAGTAGTAACAGCACTTTGTCTGACGATTTATATAACTGAATGAATACGTACTTTGGTATTCTTAACCGCTTTTTATGTTTCCATAGATCTAACCTTAATTATTCCACCATTCATCCATATTAAGTACTTACACATGAACAGTGTTATTTGTACCTTATCAATCAGTTTAATTCAGGACTGCACATTTATTGATTATTGTCTAATGTTATTGGTGCTTAGGTGTGATTTTATGCAACCAGTATATAGCCCGTGGTGCTTCCCGACGTAATGGGGGTGGGGGGGCACCTGGTTTTTTTTGGCAACTTCTAGCACAATAGCATGATGTAACAATTAATGAGCTAAGTTCAGCTTACAGCCTCAGTTCCGGAATACAAAGAGGGCGCTTTATAGTTAGGCCCATGACAAATTAGCAGCAATGCCCAGGTAGTTAAAGGGGCGTTCACATCATGTGATACCCAACACGAGGCTGATATTAAGAATTCTATAAACTCACCGCCGGACATTTTCCCTGCCGTCTGATACCAAAACATGCCTGGCATTGCAGGAGTAGAGGTCCACAATGCATTGGATACAGGTCATTCAACCTTTGTTGGCAATTTACGGCACTTACTCAACTTTTGATTGTACATATCAACTTAATAGCAACAAATGTATGTTCTTGCATATGTCATCCCATCAAATGATAGATGCAGGTTTAGTCGGCAAAAGCGTTGATTGGTGTTAATTCATGCAGTTTATACTGAAAGTCGGGACTATTTGTTCATAATGGCGATCTCATTCACTCACTCGTAACGTTCACATAGACACTTGACAATTTGGGGATATATAGTCTTAATATATTACCTTTGCTGTAAGTTGTTTCTTTTGTAATATGATGTAACATGATGTCTGTGGTCATTTTGGCGACAGTAAAATTTGGAAATCCCAATGTATTATATAAGTATACAATAATGCGTGCATGACCGTTGGTAAGTGAACCGCACCTATCAAAAGTGTTTTTACAAGACGATGCACGCAAATGAAATATATTAACGTCGTCTCACAAAGCATTACACAATGCCCATACAAATGATGGCGTCCGTTTGGCTCGGATGATTTGCTCCAATGGCTGCACAGCACGCTGCGTTATTTAGTACAGGATTCCGATATCGTGTGTTAGGAAGGTAGAGATAAGAACTGATGAGACCGATTCATGTTAGGAATGAAGCATAAAACAGTCGCTATGCATTAAGTCTAATCATCATATGTTTATCAGCTTATTCAGATGATATTACTTATAAATCGAGGCCTACTTTCTATGATTAGTCTCTGCTTTGACGGCTGACACGCAAGGGATCGATGTGTTGTAGATAACAATTACTGCCAGTAAATACAGACGCTCAATGAAACCAGGTACAAACCCGCATCGTAATTCTCTCAGATAGGTGGATTCCTGAAGTGCGCTGAACATAACTGCTTGAGCAACCACACTACTGATAACCACTGAAGGTGCTTAACCCAATCGTCGTCACCGTTGTCAAATGCCATACGGCTTGTAGAACTGGGCATCAAATACCAACGGATATGCTGGGATTAAAGGCGTCTTTAATTATACTCTAAGCTGGAGGTATACCACATAGACGCTTTACAATACGCCAGCACGGGATGGTAATGCAACCGTCGGCTACTCGGGAAGACTGCAATTAGGATGAGGAATATATCAATTTGGAGCATTGTCTCAGACTGTCGGAAAGTGCCAGAGGCGAATGCAGATGTCATGAGCAGGAAATCTTGTATGTTTGTATTGAACTGTTACAAACGGAGAAAACCCTTTTCAAACTAACAGAATGCTACTGTGTCAATGACCAAGGAACACCATTGAAGTCATGTCGTCACGAATACCAGCTGATTTAGCTTGGTAAATTCATCAGATATCTTTGTTAATAAGCAAACAAACGCGGCATGATTGGCCAGGTCATACCTGATATGGACTAGCGTTATTGTGCTCTCTATATTTGTTAATAACCAAACATGATTGGTGTAGTGTAGATCATCAGCGTTGGGCTGGGTCGGTACCTGACATCATCTGACGCATGCGCTTCACGAAAAATGAGCATAACTGACATGCTTCGTAGTATCAACAAACAGTGAATAGCATCGCTAAGAGGGTTCACTTCGAGTGGCTCTGAGGTGATCGCTTCCCTAATTATAATATACTGCAATCCGTAGGTGGCGCTACCGTGATATGTACAAAAGCACATGGGAATCTTCGCTGTAGATAGTGGTATTAGATTGTCAACAAACTTCTAGAGCGAGTGAACTAGCCGGGGTTATACTTTAACATTTGTTGGATTGCCAGGAACATTTGAAGATCTCGCGCATAGATTTTATAGCTACGTGTGGGGATGATAGAATTCCATAAAATACAACGCTGTCAGTAGGCGACGACACTATGAAATCAACAAAGGCACATTGGGTTGTTGATCCGACGTCTCGGAGTCAGCATTGTTTAAGACATGGAGTCATTTGATTGGCCGAGGCTTCCACGGGTCCGCATTGATTAGAGTATTCCACGTGGTTTTAAGGAACGCCATGACAAAGCAACGCACGGCGCCTAACAGGTGGCGTCTACACATTTATTTCTCGGGCTGAGGCTTGAGTGAGCGCTCTAAGCGAAACTATACACTCTTGAGCATTAAATCGTGTTTGCACTTAGCTTACAGCAGATATGTCTATTTGCCCGGCCTTAATGGTCATTAACGCATCGAAAAACACAAGCATGAATTTCCTCCTGCTTGTTGAATCGTGTAAACCCATGACGTGTTATGACTGGCTCTTTGAAGACAATTGTGCAAATGACTCCTTATTGTATGAAATGCACTGACAGTATTTACTTGTCTCTGGGGTGTGCCGTAGTGTGTTTGACACCATCACTCACCGGACATCATACCATGCCTCCAAACGGATTGACGGTAATGGAGGTGCTCCTGGGCATCCATAACGAACATCCACTATTGTGGAGGCATAAATTGCTGTACGGGTACATAAAGCCTCTGAATACATAAATGTGCTGTTTTTCAATCGTGACTAGTTTTGATGTGATGCTTTGTGAATGTAATGGTTGTTATGTAAATTGATCAAGCCAAGGCATACAAGGCGGACTTGGTATCCCCATTCTGCCACAATCTCTTGACTGTCTGCCAACCACTATTGGCCTTCCTCTCTGGGATAGATTTCTGGCACAAACGACACCACCCCACGTCTGTCGCCCCATCTACACAGTACGATATCAAGGATATGTTAACAGGTATTTTTGTTGGTAACCGTTGTCTCTTATGTATGTCCTTACCTGAGACTGCGACGATTTATTGCCATCAGTTACATCAACAGACTGTCCATGATCGACTGCGCGGGCTTTTGGTTTTATGCTCACATGCTAAGCAATGCGTGTAGAAGTAGAAGCATCACTTGTTGATTCGCGCTATATCAGCTGAGAGATGTATTAATATGTTATTTAATCACGTCTTTGCCGGTTGCATTTCTCTGATTATTGGTTTATCAGAGCAGCAGCTAGTGAAACGCTCCTAGTACTACTCATGAACTGTTAAGATTAATCATATAAAGGCAAATGATTCACATGGACATATTAAATTGGGACAAATCAGAGTGTTTTTTAACTCTCACTTTGTTCAATAGATTATATATTATCAGTAAACGGATAACTTAACCTTGTCGATATTTACTTCGCGGGCAGAGCATTATGCACCATTTGTAGAATGCATCAACAGAAGAAATATGATATATAATCTTGATATCGCCAACGTCGTATAAATAAAAGAATTCGGTTGGTCATTAATCCACTGTTTTAATGTAGTGCTGTTTTAAAGATGGACATGAGTGCGTCCTTTTCATTGGTCTATCGGAGAACCCATCTAGAACTTCATATTGTTAGTTCAAAACATGACATATTGCTGTACTATATGACCGCTTACACATTGCATTGGGCAATATCAGATAAAATTATTAACTTTGCATTATACAACAATAACTGTTCTCCTAACTGAAAAGTTTACGTTTATTATAGAGAAATCCGTCTGTAATTATGGATTAACTTATTAGAATATACTGTGTGGTTATGAGTCACAAGGCACACTCGCTTGGGTAAGCACTGCAACTAAATAAAACTTTTAACGCAAAGTTAGCCGGCTGATTTGGGTTCATCTTGTTTCACCTGTTCGAGTTGACCCATTTTTCGGCCTAAAGCAAAAGAATGCCAAGTAAATTGCTAAGTACGAACGCTTGGTGGCGAATATCAAAGGCGGTGGCTCAACAGTTTGATGTCGGACTGAAGTCTCAGTGACTGGCAGAGGCAGCCCAGTGTGGGAAACGGGTTTGTATCCGATAGACTATGAAACTAGGGGGCTTTATCCAAAATTCCCAACCATCCTCAGACATCACTCTAGTATATCATATCGTTGTTTAAAGCGGCGTTCAACTAAAGTGTTTCATTATGAAATAAATTCTACCGACTAAAAAATAAAACAAAAATTCAATTCCATAACAAGTGTAAGTCGTCATCGCCATGTTAAGGGCTGTGTTCCACACAGCTGACATGACTTCACCATGGTTATGGTTGTGTTCTATAGAGCTAACAATACATCACCATGGTTAGGGTTGTGTCCTATAGACCTGCGAAGACTTCACCATGGTTAGGGTTGTATTCTATAGAGCTGACAAGACATCACCATGGTTAGGTTTGTGTGCTATAGATCTGACAAGACTTCACCATGATTATGGTAGTCTTCTAAAGAGCTGACAAGACATCACCACCGTTAGGGTTGTGTTCTATGGCACTGACATGACTTCACCATAGTTAGGGTTGTGTTCTATAGAGCTGGTAAGACATCACCATGGTTAGGGTTGTGTTCCATAGAGCTGGCAAGTCTTCACCATGGTTAGGGTTGTGTTCTATAGAGCTGACAAGACTTCACCATGGTTAGGGTTGTGTTCTATGGAGCTGGTAAGTCTTCACCATGGTTAGGGTTGTGTTCTATAGAGCTGGTAAGACATCACCATGGTTAGGGTTGTGTTCCATAGAGCTGGCAAGTCTTCACCATGGTTAGGGTTGTGTTCTATAGAGCTTGTAAGACATCACCATGGTTAGGGTTGAGTTCCATAGAGCTGACAAGACTTCACCATGGTTAGGTTTGTGTTCAGTAGAGCTGACAAGAAATCCCCATGGTTAGGGCTGTGTTCCATAGAGCTGACAAGACTTCACCATGGTTATTGGTGTGCTCTATATAACACTGACAACTATTTGTAACGAAAATAGACACACAATTAGTATGCAAGGAAGTTGTAAATACAACCTCTTAATCTTTTGCGAACGAATAAGGTTGCATTATCGTTTATAATTCTTCAAGCTTAACAACAATAATGTTCAGTAAAGGAGGTGAAAGTATATTCATATTTAACAAACAAGGTTGAGGCATGGATAAACATGTGTTATCGCCCCATACATCTATGTCAGTATAAGCCATAAATCTGCCAACATCCGCCTCAAACACCCCTTCTAAAGACATAGGTCAAGGTACCACGCATAAGGTTTCAACCGAAAGCAATTATCATTTTTGTGGGTGGTGTTCGGACACAGCTGATGCATGCAACGTAACACTAACTAGTCTGCCCACGTATCTACATCACACAAAACCAAGGTTATTTCAACACGTCCAATGTCTCTTATTCTCAGTCAGTTTTGACATGTGCCCTTCTGGGTGAAAACTAATCGCCCCATATGCTCACTCCTGGGAGGGAGCATGGTAACTTTCTGAGTGTACGGTTAATCTCACATACATCCCCATACCAAACAACGATTGACTATTACCACTGTGTACGGTGCGATCAAGGTTATGTTGCTGTTGTTATTTCAGGTAGAGCAGTTGGGCAACTAGAGGCCACGTACTGCTTGCAATCAAGGTAATGACAGGGGGTGAATTTATAGGCAACGCAAAATTAAAACCGACACGAACAGTGCCAGCAGTGTTGACATGTCCCCTTTCCATGCGTTCTAGCAAACATATCCACGTGTGACAGTTTATTTGCTCTCCCGCAGAGTAGAAGCAGGGAATCATACTAATTCTGCCCGTTTCATTAGAAAGGAAACATTTGTCAGAGCTCTTGCCATTGAAGGGGAAATGGCTGAGGCCTTGTTGTCTAGTGACACTCTATGTCATAAGCGATGCTAACTTATTTGTCTTTACCTTGGAATAATTTGATTGGCAACACCAACGACTGTCTTGAACCAAGAACATGACTCAGCAAGCATAAGGTAATGCTCATACACAATCATCGTTCTCTGTGCACGCCTCACCACGTCTTCTGCTCGGCATTTTTTACATTAGTTTCTATTTTGGTAGGCGATCATTTGGTTCGGTGTTGCACAACTAAGGTTTCAGCGTATAAAGTGAAATGGGGAGTTAACACTAAGACCGTGAGGTTAATCCCGTATAGGCCACGTGGTCGTGAAATAACAGCCTGAACGTGATGGCACTTATCTTTGATAACATAATTAATGTTGATATCAAAAAATTAGAACAATGTGTGAGCTTTGATGATGTCTGTGTAAAATGTAGAGGATAATATTACAGATTATTATTGTCTAACCAAGCCAACTTTAATTAATCCCATCAACATATTGGCCAGATTATCTCCCTCTCCACTGACCACCGTTCCCTTCCTTTCATATAATCTCGGTATGTCTGTATGATTGGATGGGAATGTGTGCCCATGTATTTGAGCGGTTGCTTTTCAAGACATGGAGGCGATAGCACAGCTTATGGGGTATTAACACGTATGATTGACTGCATCCCATCTCGTTTTGAAATTCCCAATTGTCGTTTTTCATCATGACTTAGTTTTTATGGTTGACAGTGTGATTAAGTATGGGAAAAAAAATCAACGTCGCGCCCTCAGTGACTCGTGTTTGCAATGTCAATGAGTCTAGTGAGTGCTGTTTAGCATGTCCCTTCTCGCAAAGAAGAAAATGGCGGACGCATTAAATACAAGACCAAATACCCGAGATTAAATATGCTATGCATGTCAGTAGAAATTCAAAGAAAATAATATGTGTAAAGTACATATCAGGATGGCTAACGTCTTAATAAATTGGCCGCTTGTAAATTACAAGTATTACAATATGACTACCACAATGCTGATATTTTACAAATATGAAGAAAAACCTGTTAGCGCATATCTTTTTAGAGTTTTACTTTACTAATTATGATCAAAGGTTAGGCAAAATAAAATTGATTCTTGATAATCCTTGGAAAAATCAGCTATTGTTTTTTATTTATGATATTATACAATCAAAAGATGCAACACAAAATGCTACACAAGACAAATTGCATTAGTTTCAATCTGTCCAGTGTTGTTTTCCTAAACAAGTTTCTGCACACTGTGATAGCACACGAGTATCAACGTGTGTCTTATACTAAACAATTCACATCGTTGTTGAATGGAAAACATCCACTCCCACTCATGACTTTATTTAACTGTTTAATCATGATGCACTGCGATAGAATTAGGAGTAAATTCCATGTACATATTTTTTTGAGGTGACAAAACCAGTCATTAACAAAATTCAATCATACATCATTGAAATATGATACCGATTTAATTGTGGTACCGATTTAGACAAGCAATTGTAATCAATATGCCAACAAAGATTAAGATGTTCACTCCTATACATCTGACAATATAGGAAATCAGAAGGCACATTTCTTTTACCGTTTATTCGAAATTAATATCATCAACGCTAGAACGATTCTATATTGCCCTTCGTAACAGACACCAATCAATGTGTACACCGGATATGCTGCAATCATACCGCCTCTAACAACAGCTACGTCTGCCTGTTTCCCTACAGCGTACCGTGTTGCAACACAACCTTCAACAACTAAATCCGCCTTCTTTGTTGTATTTACAAACAAATTGGATCAATGAGATCAAACATTCCACTCATGATTTACATCATATGACCGTAAAAAGGTAGACTATTAATTTGTCGAAGCACTTATCTCACCTCTACCTGCGGCACGCAAATGAGCCGCCCAGCCATCAACAAGTAATGATTAGTCACATTTAAAGTCAAGGTATCGGTTGAATCAGTAGCTGCTCTATTCATGGTTGGTCAGGTAAAATCGTATTAATCAGATACATCGGAGGCAAACACTTAAGCATTTCATATGGATTCTATGACGAACATCGCCTTAATGGAATTGACACAGTGCTATGGCAAGTTATTTGCTAAAATGCTCCAGGGGAACTAATCTTAACTTCATTTACCCAATCAAACAACTTCGTTAACGTGCGCTAACCGACACTAGCTTTGTACAAGTTCACACGGGGCAACATATATGGATTTCCAATTAACAACATATTGCATGTACGTTCAGCTGCTCATTACTTAGTGCCTGAATATCGATATCTTGGTTCACAGCGACGCTTGGATGAAACAGAAAAGCCATAGCCACCAGCCAATTGTAAAGCGTTATGTCGACTTACCTCTTCAACCAACAAAGTGCATCCCATCAACATTAACGGTTGCATTAGCAACTTCACAACACCCGTTAGGTCATGTTTGCCCTGATCAATGTCCACCCTCGCCTATCTGCCATCGCTAGTCAGAGGTGAATAATTGGTCGTTGAGTGCTCTTAATTGCCACGTTTGAGGTGATCACGAGGATGCTGTGACATCAATGTGGATAAACGTTCTGTCCTCTTGCTATTCGGACATATTACAATAGCAGATGAAGCCCAGAGCTCTATCAATGGAGGGTTACATCTGTTCAAATCTTTAACCTCTGTCGTCTTTTTTCTGAACTTGGTTCCGTCTCTAAAGTAATGTCTGCACAACATGGGACGTTTAGTAATATTGAAACTGCACCAAAATGACAGGTGATGTCTGAGGCTCGATTATGATCAGTACATATTCCTGGTTAAATTGTGGCTTACTCTTTATCGTAAATACCAAACTTATTAAATGCAGTCAAATGTTGTCGTCATTGACAACTACAAGTGCTGGGCCAGCGATTTGAACAATACGTATAGGTTTTACTGATCGAACTGGGAATGGCATCCACATGGAAGGGTGGCCTTCAACTTACTGATAGTTTTATCAACGTTATTGAACTTGTCAATTTTGTATGGAAAAGAATCAGTGCGATAGACATGTTCTCTGCTCGGTTTGTATAATTCAGAAATAAGAAGGAATTTACATTTCAAACCGGATATCCACAGTGCACTGCAAACAGGAATATCAAGCAAATGCAGCGTAGGACTCCGCCCAATGTAGATGCGGCTGAGCAGCGTGGAGCATTCAGTGGTGTAGCTGATATGTAGGGAATGGGAGTTGTTTTCTAGTGGACTCGAGGGTGTTTGAGGTGTTATTGAATGACGTCCTGATCCTTGTACTAACTATACTCAGGTGTGTGTATGAGGTGTTATTGGATGATGTCCTGATCCTGATACTAACTGTACTTCGATGTATTTTATGTGTTATTGATAAGTGTTCAGCTTATGGGTTGATGCTTGTTAACAAGGATGTAAAGTCTGATAACGCATTAGAAAATAGAGCATATTTATATTCAATTCCGAATCTGTCGCTCTCTTCTAATTTTATGTTGGCTGAAGCGCGACATCTTAATCATGTCCAATATATGCAGCGATGTATATAACCTCGGTGGCATTCAGAGCTAATTTACTAGTGGTGAAAACATCAAAGACCTCAGTGGTTTGTGAGATTACACTTGATAAATGTAATAGTGTTGGAAACAATAAACGCCTCAGTAGTGCTTGGTGAGATAACATTAAATTTTTCGGATTGGCACATCTGAGACAATCACATCTTGGCAATCAATAACAGTGTTTTTATACCATTTCGAACCACGCGGAGGAAGGGTTTGGAATGACAAGTAGCCAATCACGGACCGGTAATGTGCAGGCCGAAATAAGCAATAACATCATCACGTGTGCGTTTGACCTATTCACCCGGTGTCTAGTCATCCCGACTCTAACGCTCGACTTATCATCAACCGGGTGGTGTGATCACCTTCACCGACCAACTGGTGATTGACAACAGCTGATCTAGTTCCACCTACAGCATTAAATTAACGCTTTAAGTCCGTCGTTAACGCTTGACACATATCCAGCAGCGGTCACAATGTGATCGCTGTGCACTCACGATAACCAACATAAACCATGCTTGGTCTTGGCAATGATATCTACAAACTTTGCAATTAAAAAACACCGTTGTAACTGATAAATTACTAATATAACGCAGCATGACTTCCATGTGTATATGATTGATCTCGCTATGATGCAGTTATATATTATTTCGTTAGCGTTTTTGTTCAATATTCACAATAGTTCAGAACTGAATCATTAGTTCTTTATCCTGAGGATGCCTACCGGATGTAATATCAAACACAGCAATCTTACAAACATTACCATCATATACACTTGTCTGTCACGAACTATTGGGTGATATAGTTTAGTCTATATATTGCCGAAGTTACACCAGAAAGATCCAACATGAAAACATTACAACCGAACCAAGCTCTGCGCGCCGCATCTCAAACAGCGACCAATAATTGGTCGCTGTGTATTCTTCAATGCCAACATACGCCATACTTTGTTTGCTGACGATGACACAGCAACAACATGCACATAGAAAGCGTGTTCTATTTATCCAACGTTCGATAATGACATCTGTTATCTTTACAATCATCACGCAACCAATATAACCTGGGCGAAATGTTATGGTCTGAGAAAGCACAATAAGACAGGTAGGAGTGCGCAGGGGATCCATTATCATTGTCATTATCTAGTTATGTTGAGTCTGTCTGTCGTATATATAAGGCTATTGTGCTCATACCGTGGCACATTGCTAAGAGCTACAATGAAAGGAATTCATATCTAACAATCCTCGAAGCATACAAGCGCGTGTCCCCTTGGAGCATCACAAACATGGGTGATAAGCAAATTAGCAATTATTCCACTAAATCTAAATTCACTGTGTTGGATGATGGGAATGCATACGACATAATGTAGTGCAAGATTTGTGTTCCCAATACCCATGCCAACCACTGATTGCACACAGACGTTATAAGTGGTTCCCTCCCAGCTGCTATTCCGACTATAGTCAGAAGTAGAGTTTTAATTGAATCAAATACCGGGTGGTATTTTACGACCGTTACGGCATCAACACCAGGAACGCTTCCTGATATATACTATGCTACTAAAGCTTCTATAGCTGGAAGTACAACGGGTTCAAGAAAAGTCTTATTCACACGAACGTGAATCAAGGTGGTCCCCGGTGCATTAAGCAGCAAACAACTACATCTGCTCCGGTCACATCGAACAGCAATGTTTGTATTAGAACAGTAAGCCTTGGCAACATCACGCTGAGAAATTCAATTATTGTTGAAGCGCCGATCACCTTTGCTTCTCGAATGGTAGATAACAGTGACGTCATGGCGTAATGCCAAGGAGAGAATCGTATTTTTGAAGTAATTTTAACCGTGAGGCGCTCAGTGTCTCTCTTCAACTGTATTCAAATATCCTCGTGCAAGATAATGTATGCAGACAGTGTTTGGATGTTAGACCCAAAGTCATGAAGATAATAACTCAGCAATCAACTAGAAATATCCGACGCCATTTACGATTTTCCAATGAATAGATCCATTCTCTTATTTATCGCCATGATACGAAATTTTGAATTCAACCACTGTAAATCTGTAAAACTTCCGATGTTCAATGTTTGAATTTGCTTGTTTAAGAATAGGACAACCAGTCAGTGAAACGCAGTACACAGCCGGATGAATATTCCATAACTGTGAAAGAAGACCTAACCTTTCCCGAGCAAAGAACTGATAATATGTGAAGAAGCACCTTTGGCGCCCTGCATATGGCTACATATATCGGTCCAAATAAACACAATAAATTGTATTGTGTCATGTTGCTTACTCGCTGAGTGCCTCGATCTCGATTTTAGACAATAAAGGTACCAGGCCATTATTGCTATTGTAAATCCATTATATTATCAGTTTATCACTGACCCTAAACAAATCACTGTCACATCAGCTAACACATGGAATCCATGATGTTATGTATAATCTTATCAATGTCAACCACCGAGCGACACTTGTTATTTGGTTATGGTCAGTTTATGGAGTGCTGTCGAATCTGCATTGCTAACACCAACCTTACAACTTGAATTGCATGGCACATGTTGCCAAATATTGTGTCAAGGACAACTTACAAACGCTTTCTTGTCCATAGATAATGGTGACGAAATCGATTTTTTCTGAGCTCGAGAGTAACACGCAAATATGTAATGAGCATTATAATTGAAATGAAGTGTGCTCTCTCTCCCTCTCTCTCTCTCTTTCTCTTCTTCCATCTCTCTCTCTCTTTCTATTCCTCCATCTCTCTCTATCGCCCACTCTCTCTTCCCCTATCTCTCTCCCTTCCTATCACTTTGTGTTTCTCATAAATGACATAAGCTATGGTTATAGCTGTGTATAATCTGCCAATGAGTGACAATTTATGCATACATGATAATTATGAATCGATATGGGCAGAAGACTCTCCTTTATGCTTCGACCATCCAGAATGTTTAATGTATCAAGCAAAAACCATCAGTTATAAATTATTCTCTGCTCTGGATGGATCTTAACCAGTCCTTGTAGTCGGGCTCTTCAGTCGGTGCGCTACACTGCATTGAGCAACTACACCGGTTTGTGGGAAAGGTTAAGTATAGTTTGTAGTTATTGTTCGTGTCAACCAACAATGGATGAATTACACCTGTAAGTTTTACCAACACCACATTTCTAACTTACTGATCTGTCTTACCGATCATAGCATCAACAAATATGTTACTTTGTCTGGTCTCTGTCCTCATCATATATATAATGCGCATATCTTCATTGCCGCAAGCCTCGTCGACCTAATCACTGTATTGCAAGGGTGACGCCTGGATAAACCTACGGAAACAGCGATATCACACGTAGATCACAGATGGCAGTGTTGGTCGATATATAGCCAGATATCGACGACAAAAAGGAAACTTCTCAATAATTTATCGATAGCACTCGAAAACTGAAATTTGTATTAAGTGAATTATTATCCATGATAAATAATTTTCACCCAAATCATGTCGGACGTAAATAAATGAGGCTTCACGCACTTGCACTTCATTCAGCGAGCACCGTTTTCCAAATGTGAATCTCCTTGGACATTTCTCCACATTGGTTAGCAGAAAGAAGCAAACAGACAGACAGACAGAGAGACTGACATATTTTCACAAATAAGGATGATATTGCAAAATTACCACACACAAGGCAACAAGCGTTGTAATTTGTTCAACCTAAACGGTCCAACCGGATTGTATCAGCCTACACGCGGGGTTCTACCAGATGGTATCAGCCTACATGCGGGGTCCTACCAGGTGGTATCAGCCTACATGCGGGGTCCTACGCGGTGGTATCAGCCTACACGCGGGGTCCTACCTGGTTTTATCAGCCTACACGTGGGGTCCTACCAGGTGGTATCAGCCTATGTGCGGGGTCCTACCAGGTGGTATCAGCCTACATGCGGGATCCACGAGGACATGCATGACATTCATACATTCTCTGATCTCACAAGGCAAACACATCATGGTAACAAATGAAGTCGAAGGAATGAGTTAAACAGCCAAATGTTGTATCAGAGACAGCGTGTGCATGCTAGGCTAACGTTGGCCGCATGATTAATCTTTTTTAAAAAGCCACCGAATTTAGTAATTTGAGTAGGAAACATAGCACGAGAGTGTCGCACTAGCTACAACCACACACAGTGACCATGGAACATGCGATCATTAAGGAAGTACGACGACTTAAATATGACCGCATTGACATAATATGTTTCTTCTTTAGCCAAGGTAAACATTTCCGCGATATATGAACAACCTCATGGCATCGATTGTCAATTTCAACATCTTCATAGAGAAGTCAGAATTACCAAGTTATCTGGAATAATGGCCATAAGGCAGATTGATTATTGCATGGTACATTGATAGGGCTATATAAGCTCTCAAGATTGATGATTCAAACGATACAACGAGCTGGTGTGGGTTTAGAACTCAGAATTGGGTATTAACAGTTCTTCTTAATGTTAAAGATGTATATATATATATATATATATAGATATATATATATATATATATATATATATATATATATATATATATATATATATATATATATATATATAGAGATATATATATATATATATATATATATATATATATATATATATATATATATATATATATATATATATATATATATATATATATATATATATATATATCATATATATATATATATATATATATATATATGTATATATATATATATATATATATATATATATATATATATATATATATATATATATATATATATATATATATATATATATATATATATATATATATATATATATATATATATATATATATCTATATATATATATATATATATATATATATATATATATATATATATATATATATATATATATGCCACAATTAACGTGAATTCTAAACATTGATGGTGGATATTATTCGATAGTTACGATATTGCAGCAGCATTATTTGTTGATGCATTGGACATAGAATGAGACCAGACACAGAGTCGGGTCATCTACATAAGAACCGAACACCTTCAGGAGTACTGGTTGCTTCTACTAGGATAAATTTGGCGCTAGTCCCGCCTATGTCAGAAACATTTACTCGATTCACCTCATTCATAACTGATGGTCTTGAACCCTGCTGGTCTCTTAGTAATAGTTTAGGACATAAATCCCCCATTATCATCCATTGTACCATAATGCTGATTGTTTTGTGCATGATGGAATGTTGTATCTGCTACACATCGACACACGCGATTCAAACGAAGTGGGCATATAAAGCCGTAGTGGGTATATAAAGGCTGCGTCCTCTTAAATGGTGAGTAATTACATCGCTTATAATTCAGGTTTTTGCTCTCAGAGGAAGCTGTTCTCTAATTACAGGAAGCGGGAGAGTCATAGAAGATTAGTGAATCACTGATAGCGGCAACAAGGAAGTGGTTACCTCAACGAAATCAAATATAGTGTCCTACAGAAAGTATATATACGGTTTAACGGTACGCTGTGTGTCTGCAATGGTATGCCCGCGAAGTGGGAGGCAATGACGAATGACTAAAATGCTGAAACTTTTATTTTCGGTAATTTTCGATAATACATAAGCTCGTGTGGTGGAGTTGTGCATCTAAGGTATGAGAAGTTAAACTGACATGCATGCGCTTTTTCAGGCGGATTGATTAGGTGAGACAAGTCCTTATAATATATGGGCTTTCACAAAGTAGATTTTCATGCAGGCGACCACTATCTAAAACATTATTTCTCAATACCAATGATCTTTATTTAACCACGAATGGATTAAGGAGAACGAATACACTATTCCCCGCTTAGGTCTAAGTTACCCTCTTTGCTACCCTAAAACACACATTTGGAATTTTGTTCCATTATGAAATGGGTCATTGCGTACCATACACAACGGACCGCCCGACCATTGGTGCGTACAACATTGGACGCAGGACCAGCATCAGCCATTCCTCCAATCAACCTCCATCAACATATATGTTTAATATGGCTATTCAGTGTTTCAGTCAAATACGTATCCAAATGGGATTCTCGTATGTTCATGGCGTATCTTGCATAAGCTGAGTGAATGATTGTCTTCCGCAACGCAAAATGAGTGATGATCAGCCGCTACGATTAGCCAACATAAACGCTACACATTTCGCAAAAAGCTACCTGATGCTTGGTCATACGTTTTCGGTAGCCTGCATTGGCTGTCATCATCAACCACGCGTTACATGTCAACTCTCGTTACATGAGTGGGCGCTGTGACAGAGAGACATATAGTCATCATTGAATGATGATGACTGGCGGTCAAGACGGTTGAACGTGTCTATGGTTTTAGGCTATATCCCATTTTGTATTGGCATTTTGGCCTGGGCCATTAAGCCTGAAAACTCATTGGTGGTTTGGTATTCATGGTGCAGTATAGCTTACATAACGAAATCTATAGTCCCAGCATAAAAGTTGCATTTCCGGGTGCATCAAATATCTCATACATATTGGTTGAGGATTTTTGTATATTAAACTGCATCATCGTTTGACAGGTGGTACCACTGCAATTTAGTTATTCTAATATGTTTTTCAACATGTGCAACAAAGGTGTTAAACTGGCACCAAAGACATGCCAATGTTAAATGATCATTGGTACTGTAGCTTTGACAATTATGGTTATAACAATTCAAGATTATTGACCATCGTAAATAAATAATGGGCTTTACAGACGAATCAAAGTTTACCGACGCTACCTCATTGCAATGCCCACCACCCCCTCTCAAATATCTCACATATATTGGATGATTTTTCAAACATTTATCGGTATTTCAATTATGTACAGCACATTTTATTATCCGTGTTCAATACTTGCCAATGATATATTGTTGTTTGGACAAAACCCTCACAATTCAGGTTTTAATAGAATGTCGAAGGACAAGCATGGAAAATCAAGAAATACCTTTGTTGGCCATCAATTTCTCACATCAGCTATATTTTTAACTGAGATAAGCGCATTATCGCTTTACTGTCTCACATAACAAATGTTGATGCTAATTTGATTCCATCTAACATCCCGTGACTGACCATAGACCCCAATCATGGAGCAGTAACAACAGTTACGGGATGATTGACTGTCATTATGGAAAGTGCCAACAACGGATCCTAGATTGTTTGATTTTTCGTGCCATTGTTCTCTCTCAGTGCGGCATGGAAAACAATGCTAGGATATAACATTTACTAACCATGTTTTCGGTCATTTATAATGCATGGCACAGTGCCGTGCATAGTAACCATATCGCATTATCAATACCAAGGCTTTGTGACAAGGACGCTACATCAATAACGAGACTTTGTTGCCAGAACACTACATTAATATCGAGGTTTTGCGAGCGAAGGGGTTACTTGCTGAGTCTAAATGCTTGCGTTGATGTCGTTATATATTTGATGCTACTGCATTTATGGAACCATTGTGACATGTATATTTGTTGTTTGGGCAATGCCCCGTGTGGTTATATTACCAGCAATAAAAACACATTAGCCCAGACCATCAACATAAATGAGTAATTAAGTTGACCAGATTGATATTCTTGCATCTGAGGCATTTTGCGCATTAATCAATCGATTACTCAGCAGTAACATCATTGTGATTCTGACAATGTGCGTTTGTGTGTTTTGGCAAATATTTGCCACTCTTGCCTGCATTTCATATATATATATATATATATATATATATATATATATATATATATATATATATATATATATATATATATATATATATATATATATATATATATATATATATATATATATATATATATATATATATATATATATATATATATATATATATATATATATATGCATACACAATTAATGTTACGTGATGATTCAACATGCTTCTTGGAGGATTGTATTCCTGACTCCAAAATATGACGCCTTTTGGAAGACTTTTCAGTTTGCGATGAATATGTGATGCATCTGGGTCTCGTCAAGAATAAACTCAAAGCTTGGACCTGCAGCTCACAATGCAACAATACATTAATGGCAATGCATACATTTCATTCAAGGCTATGTTGCTGCAGGTACAAACCTCATGTTCTCATATGGCATTTAGATAAGCTACAACTTTAGAATGTGACTATGCAATTCTTCGAGTGAGCAGCATGTATTACTTGGTTACGATAGGGATAGAAATAAGCGAAGCCTGCACAATGATATTCTCGTAATAATGCAATAAATGTAGAAACCAAATATTGGTAAATCACTGAATCGATAAGAAGAGTCCATTGGACGCACGATACCATGTAAATTGTGATGAAAGTGAAAGAAATTACATTTCTTGGTTACGGTGTCAATGTAGTCTTTTTTGGTAAACAATATTCGTTTCCATCAGATTTATGGATTTTGTTAAGATAACTCTGTTGTTCATCAATTGTTGACATTACAGCTTTGTGCTATTCATCATCGAGTTGCCTTCTATAATACAATCAAACATTATATATATCTGGGCCCTTGTAATATACAAACAATTGCGTACTCCTTTAACTACGGTAAAAGATCAATCGTCTGAGGAGCTGGTTTTTCTCCCGCATTGAATATACTACTCATTTGATGAATGCATTTTAAGTGTTGTGGTTAACCATTTGTTGGAATAAGGAAAACTCACTTTGAACACAATTGATGTTGCCACTCTTTTGCTTTTGTCATATAAGTAGAAGTGATAATGATGGCTGTTTTGTGTAACCACATATCACAAGATGATACTCATTTGATCCATTCTGTCACCATGCGGCAGACAATAAACCTATGGAATGGATCAAGTAACACACCCTGGGTTGACCCTCAACAAGAGTCATGTAAGGTAGCCGTCACGATAGAAAGCCCAATAAAACTATATATTATTCATATACCGTATAACTACCTACTTCATCGATGAAAATATATGCAAATGAGTCAAATGGACCTCAACTCGTGGGACATCAAGCATGTATGTTCTGTATAGCGGTTTGAAATGGGAATGTGTGATTCACAGTTGAGACAAAATTGCGGACCTCACATTAATTCATTTACCTTAATATCGTGTAAAACGCCGGCACCATACTCCACCTGCATATTGTTGTTAATGTTCCATTACGTCCAAGTTAGGAAAGTTATTCCTGACACGTCCGATGATGACATTATATCGGCATAAAACAATACATCGGACAAATTTGCAAGTTCTATAACTGACATTCATTATTAAGTGTTAGACCTGAAAACTGATCTTTCAATGCGGATTGTTCAGCGTGTCTTCTAATATGATGCAGCTGCATTCAACGTGCATGTGTAAGGGACGATACATTTACAGCGACGCACTAAAGACGTAAAATCATGACTTCCGTCCAATTTGCAGGACTGTCTCTTAGTCTTAAAACACATAGGTGTCTCACAATGGATTCCTTTGCGCCACACCGGATGTCCTAACATACATACAAACTCATTCATGCCACACATCAGGTGTTGATATGTACAGACTGCATACCAGACAAATGTGTACCATACATACTCATGGGTTATTTCTATAAATCCTATTCTCATACACGTAACGCAGCCTGGTTCAATGATGGGATTAATGTTCCTAGGGTATCATAGGAACCGCTCATTTCATTAAGTGGATGTTAAACCTAAAGCTCTAATTAAATTGTGACTATAAATACCAGCAAAATATGGAATTATACAGAGGCTATCTATTTTATTACACTGCAGGTGGTGCGTCTGTTCCACAATACTGTACATACTAACGTTGTTGCTGACAATGGTCTCCACGAGCTCGTACAATAAGTATGTAAAAGGTTATTACAGTGCCAATCTTCTTTGGTTATTATCATTTACGTTATTCGCGAAATCGGTGCCTTATTTATTTTACAAAGGACAATGTAAGCAATCCTACAACCAAAGACATTTTAAATTTCAATTGTTGTATCATGATAACATGGTGGTGAAATGATGAGTGTGTGCGCAAATGAGTGATCAAAACCACTACAAACTGACACTTCATTCTTGCAAATCTCCTAATTGTTGCTGTGTGTCTACAAATAAGCCGCTTCCCGTGGCGTAGTAGTGAACTGCGTCGCCATTCGACCCACAGGTTGTGGGTTCAATACCAAGGTGTGAACGGATGAGCTATTACAGAATAATGTAACTGAATCAATACCATATACATTGATGGGCATGCATGCCACGAAACAAGGTTGGTTTTATTTTGTGATGTGGTTCAACCGCCTAATTATATACACCTGCTTTCTAAATAATATTTTGTAATTTCCTGAATTCATCTGAATGTGTTGCATTAATGCAAATGCAGTTCACGGTGCTTTAGGTACTCCATTGGTCTACCATGCTCGAATCGTAAGTGAAATCTCTCCCAGGTTAGATCGATTTGTTCACCTATTGCTTGGCAATAGCATCAACTGTTATAATTAGAAGCGCACGAAACAAATATGATTCGGGTATAATAGGCAGGTTTGAGAACATTTATTGGTAATTTGGTTGTACGAAACACTGCTATGATCCAGAACTGATCTACCATGACGATATTTTCTTAGAATGAAAATGGTTACACAAGAATGCAGACTGTACGTTTGATAATCACATATTTTTTATCAATCAATCATTCACATTGTCTCAAACACTATTATCTTTATAGTGGTTTCAGCTATAGACTATGACATTGCAGTATCTTACCGTAAGTCTAACATAGAGAGCCGAACACTCAAAACTTCTGCACACGGTAACAGACCACGCTTGATAATAACTCTCTGTCAATTACGTCTATGCAATTTGCGCGAGCCCCCGCCGGTGTTAAGTTGTGAGCCATTTATCAGCTTGGTTAGGCTGATGATCTGGAAATCCTTTACTTCACCACAGTCGAGGGAAGATTTAAGTTGTGTTGCGTAAATACCATACTTATCTCAGCCTGAAAAGAGAGACCAGCAAAACGCTGCTCGAGTGTAGCTACCATGGGTAAACATGCGAGTAATCGATTGTACTCCTCAAGATCAATATATGATATGCAAATTAATGCAAACCACGATCGTTGGCATCTTTGTTAGCATTGCACATTCAGTTAAGTAAGTTTAATCAATTGTTAAATTGTCTAATATAGCCATTGCGTCGAACGAATGTTTGACGAACAACCAAACTCGTCTTTGCTTTTTAATATCCGGGGGATTAGTTTAAAGCTGGTAGATGTGAACATTTGGAAAATGAATCCCAAAACGTTTCTGATGCAGTGCGTGAGTGCGTCCGTTTATGAGGACAAGAATTATTTTGGTAGTATGCACTTAGACATCTGTCTACAACTGAGGCATAATTCAATATGCGAATCAGCAGAGCAAACGAGTTCCTGCCTTCTCAAAGCTACACGTCATCTTAATTTGTCCCGCATTACCGGTCTTTTCTAGGTGTAGTGATAAAGCGGTGATCGATAACAATTTTCCACATCGTTACATTGCGATTGATGATTGATACCGACCCCATCCCTACTACAGAGAGGTAGTTTTCTACCAGCAAATTACTAGCTACTTTTTTGTTACTCATAAACGTGTGTGGCTCGCTCTTAGACTCAGTGAACAATCAGTCAAGCAGCGAAAGCTTCATTTGATAAATCTTTGACAAGAAAAACACAGATGCCTTATGAGCAAGTCTGTGAACCTATGTGGCCGTGTGATGTAAAGCCATTATGCTCTCTTGTAAATCCTCAACCCATTTACATACAAAAGTAGCACCTGCCCATGTTGTCCACGATTCATTACAGCATACCATACCAACTAAGCAAATCATACGCGGTTGATTGAATAATCTCTTATCTACTGGTGTACAATTACCAAGTGATCTTAGATTTGTTCAATCGCCGCAATTTAGTAACAGTGAAAGGTTACTTTCCCGTCATCTACCAATGCAATGGCATTGCTGTACTTAAATTGCTGCATCATCGGGATTAATGCTAAATGATCAGGTGATCGCTAGAAACTGAGAATGATTTCTTTATATGTGAGCCAAATTAAAGCGTTTGGTGCTATACAATTCGGCTGTTCACAATAAAACTATAGTGATTGCCAAGAAAGTCTTTAGCTAAACTACGTGTACATTGAGTAGTGTACATACCGTATACGATCAGTGCCTGATATGGTCGGTCTCTACAAATAATAATTTTATGAAGTTGAATGAGGTAACTGTGATAGATGCTCACTCTTTGCCTCGCATAAATACCTCGCATAAATACAAAGCGGATACTGGTGGCTGAAGCTAGACATGGAAGCTCACCACAACACAGCGTTCATCATTAAAACATGGTCTGTTTGAATATACTAAGCTGCCTTTTGAGTTTGTAATATACATCCCTGCTGATATATTTGGACGATTTTATTATTTTCAGCTCATATCAAGAGAAACATTTGGCAAGGCTAGAAGAAGTTCTCATGCGATTAAAAAAATGCTGGTTTAAAGCTGAAGCCATCTAAGTGTGAATTCCACCAGCCATAGCTGATATTTACAGGCCACTGGGTGGGAAAAGAAGTATTGAATATTGAAACCTAATACATAGATTATTGAATCTGTTAATATTTGGAAGGCCCCGTCATCAGCTAAAGCTGTGCAGCAGTTTTAAGCGCTGTGTAATTATTACCAAGTTCAGTGATATAGCTGCTCAGAGTTAGTTTGCAATTCTGTGTGCTGAAGCGTTTGTTAAGCTCAAGTAGACTTTGTGGAATGGCCCAACTTTAGCGACCGTATGCCTTAGGAACACTTTATCCTATAGAATGACGCATCTAATGTAGTGATTGATGCTGTGCTCTTCCAAATCGAAGATGGAAAACAGAATATGATAGTTTATGCCTCCAAAAAACTAGATTAAACTCAGCAGCGTTATAGTGTCACAAGAAATGTTTCTTTTGTAAGCAAATTTATACATTATTGCATGGATGCACTATTGTATAGAGTTAACTATAAGGCCTGACTATAGTGGCTGGAACTGAAACAGCGAGTTGATTGTGGTTCGCGTGCTCCTCCCCAAAGTGGCAATATATCAATGATCTTGGTAAATTGGCAATATATCATAATTTGCAGCTGCATCATAATGTATTATCTTCATTGCATATATGGGTGGGGGGAGGGGTGTATGTATGTATTCCCACAGTTATGGGTTTATATATACCTGTTTATGTGTTTGTATACACGAGCTACCATAGTAAAGAGAATTGCTAGAGTGTTGAATGTTAACTTTGTTAATCGTTAAACAAACTGACGATAACTTTCGAAATGGGCGCCATTATGGTTACAACTAACCTGTCGCTTAGGGATCATCTGTAATTGTCAAGTCGATTATAAAACTGGCGGCACGGCATCGCCCTAGATCAACATATAATATTACCGAGTGCTGAATACTTGTTTTGGCGTAAGCTATATAAAAAAACGAACCCATTACACATTGTTTGCTATATAAGCATTAGATTATGCTTATAAAACAATATCTTACATTCACAAAGTGTAATGTAATTATCATGCCAAGAACAGAGCGACCAGGTTGCGCACCAAACATTCACCCATTATAGATCTTTTGAGGGCCATTCCTCTTGGTTAATTTGGACAGGCAAACAATGATAGGGAATAAAATTTATGAGCGATATTTTCTATCATTCATAATGTATGGCACCGTGCTGAATGCTGTAACTACATCACTATATCAATATCAAGCCTGTGTATTAGGACGCCACACCAATATCAAGCCTGTGTATTAGTACGCCACATCAATATCAAGCCTGTGTATTAGGACGCCACACAAATATCGAGGCTCTGTATTGGGACGCTTCAATAATATGAAGGCTCTGTATTAGAACGCTTGACCAATATCGAGGCTCTGTATTAGGACGCTACTCCAAAATCGAGGCTCTGTATTAGGACGCTACACCAATATCAAGGCTCTGTATTAGGACGCTAGATCAATATCTAGGTTTTGCGAACGGGAATCCGAATGTTTGCTGATAATTGATACTAATGCAAAATTCCAACCATTGTGACAAGCTTGTTTATTGTTGAACAGTGACTTGCGTAATCATTACTGACGGCGGCACAAGTATTATCCTACACCTTCGACAGAGAGGTGAAGTATTCTTTGTAAGGTTAGCATGTGTGGACCATATTGATATGTCGGACTCCGACTCCGAGGCGTCTACCAATACTGCACAAAAACATTGATGGTACTTTTTAGACGCTGCATCAAATGAACCTTACTTTCCCGTCATCTACCAATGCAATGGCATTGCTGTACTTAAATTGCTGCATCATCGGGATTAATGCTAAATGATCAAGTGATCGCTAGAAACTGAGAATGATTTCTTTATATGTGAGCCAAATTAAAGCGTTTGGTGCTATACAATTCGGCTGTTCACAATAAAACTATAGTGATTGCCAAGAAAGTCTTTAGCTAAACTACGTGTACATTGAGTAGTGTACATACCGTATACGATCAGTGCCTGATATGGTCGGTCTCTACAAATAATAATTTTATGAAGTTGAATGAGGTAACTGTGATAGATGCTCACTCTTTGCCTCGCATAAATACCTCGCATAAATACAAAGCGGATACTGGTGGCTGAAGCTAGACATGGAAGCTCACCACAACACAGCGTTCATCATTAAAACATGGTCTGTTTGAATATACTAAGCTGCCTTTTGAGTTTGTAATATACATCCCTGCTGATATATTTGGACGATTTTATTATTTTCAGCTCATATCAAGAGAAACATTTGGCAAGGCTAGAAGAAGTTCTCATGCGATTAAAAAAATGCTGGTTTAAAGCTGAAGCCATCTAAGTGTGAATTCCACCAGCCATAGCTGATATTTACAGGCCACTGGGTGGGAAAAGAAGTATTGAATATTGAAACCTAATACATAGATTATTGAATCTGTTAATATTTGGAAGGCCCCGTCATCAGCTAAAGCTGTGCAGCAGTTTTAAGCGCTGTGTAATTATTACCAAGTTCAGTGATATAGCTGCTCAGAGTTAGTTTGCAATTCTGTGTGCTGAAGCGTTTGTTAAGCTCAAGTAGACTTTGTGGAATGGCCCAACTTTAGCGACCGTATGCCTTAGGAACACTTTATCCTATAGAATGACGCATCTAATGTAGTGATTGATGCTGTGCTCTTCCAAATCGAAGATGGAAAACAGAATATGATAGTTTATGCCTCCAAAAAACTAGATTAAACTCAGCAGCGTTATAGTGTCACAAGAAATGTTTCTTTTGTAAGCAAATTTATACATTATTGCATGGATGCACTATTGTATAGAGTTAACTATAAGGCCTGACTATAGTGGCTGGAACTGAAACAGCGAGTTGATTGTGGTTCGCGTGCTCCTCCCCAAAGTGGCAATATATCAATGATCTTGGTAAATTGGCAATATATCATAATTTGCAGCTGCATCATAATGTATTATCTTCATTGCATATATGGGTGGGGGGAGGGGTGTATGTATGTATTCCCACAGTTATGGGTTTATATATACCTGTTTATGTGTTTGTATACACGAGCTACCATAGTAAAGAGAATTGCTAGAGTGTTGAATGTTAACTTTGTTAATCGTTAAACAAACTGACGATAACTTTCGAAATGGGCGCCATTATGGTTACAACTAACCTGTCGCTTAGGGATCATCTGTAATTGTCAAGTCGATTATAAACTGGCGGCACGGCATCGCCCTAGATCAACATATAATATTACCGAGTGCTGAATACTTGTTTTGGCGTAAGCTATATAAAAACGAACCCATTACACATTGTTTGCTATATAAGCATTAGATTATGCTTATAAAACAATATCTTACATTCACAAAGTGTAATGTAATTATCATGCCAAGAACAGAGCGACCAGGTTGCGCACCAAACATTCACCCATTATAGATCTTTTGAGGGCCATTCCTCTTGGTTAATTTGGACAGGCAAACAATGATAGGGAATAAAATTTATGAGCGATATTTTCTATCATTCATAATGCATGGCACCGTGCTGAATGCTGTAACTACATCACTATATCAATATCAAGCCTGTGTATTAGGACGCCACACCAATATCAAGCCTGTGTATTAGTACGCCACACCAATATCAAGCCTGTGTATTAGGACGCCACACAAATATCGAGGCTCTGTATTGGGACGCTTCAATAATATGAAGGCTCTGTATTAGAACGCTTGACCAATATCGAGGCTCTGTATTAGGACGCTACTCCAAAATCGAGGCTCTGTATTAGGACGCTACACCAATATCAAGGCTCTGTATTAGGACGCTAGATCAATATCTAGGTTTTGCGAACGGGAATCCGAATGTTTGCTGATAATTGATACTAATGCAAAATTCCAACCATTGTGACAAGCTTGTTTATTGTTGAACAGTGACTTGCGTAATCATTACTGACGGCGGCACAAGTATTATCCTACACCTTCGACAGAGAGGTGAAGTATTCTTTGTAAGGTTAGCATGTGTGGACCATATTGATATGTCGGACTCCGAGGCGTCTACCAATACTGCACAAAAACATTGATGGTACTTTTTAGACGCTGCATCAAATGAACCTTACTTTCCCGTCATCTACCAATGCAATGGCATTGCTGTACTTAAATTGCTGCATCATCGGGATTAATGCTAAATGATCAAGTGATCGCTAGAAACTGAGAATGATTTCTTTATATGTGAGCCAAATTAAAGCGTTTGGTGCTATACAATTCGGCTGTTCACAATAAAACTATAGTGATTGCCAAGAAAGTCTTTAGCTAAACTACGTGTACATTGAGTAGTGTACATACCGTATACGATCAGTGCCTGATATGGTCGGTCTCTACAAATAATAATTTTATGAAGTTGAATGAGGTAACTGTGATAGATGCTCACTCTTTGCCTCGCATAAATACCTCGCATAAATACAAAGCGGATACTGGTGGCTGAAGCTAGACATGGAAGCTCACCACAACACAGCGTTCATCATTAAAACATGGTCTGTTTGAATATACTAAGCTGCCTTTTGAGTTTGTAATATACATCCCTGCTGATATATTTGGACGATTTTATTATTTTCAGCTCATATCAAGAGAAACATTTGGCAAGGCTAGAAGAAGTTCTCATGCGATTAAAAAAATGCTGGTTTAAAGCTGAAGCCATCTAAGTGTGAATTCCACCAGCCATAGCTGATATTTACAGGCCACTGGGTGGGAAAGAAGTATTGAATATTGAAACCTAATACATAGATTATTGAATCTGTTAATATTTGGAAGGCCCCGTCATCAGCTAAAGCTGTGCAGCAGTTTTAAGCGCTGTGTAATTATTACCAAGTTCAGTGATATAGCTGCTCAGAGTTAGTTTGCAATTCTGTGTGCTGAAGCGTTTGTTAAGCTCAAGTAGACTTTGTGGAATGGCCCAACTTTAGCGACCGTATGCCTTAGGAACACTTTATCCTATAGAATGACGCATCTAATGTAGTGATTGATGCTGTGCTCTTCCAAATCGAAGATGGAAAACAGAATATGATAGTTTATGCCTCCAAAAAACTAGATTAAACTCAGCAGCGTTATAGTGTCACAAGAAATGTTTCTTTTGTAAGCAAATTTATACATTATTGCATGGATGCACTATTGTATAGAGTTAACTATAAGGCCTGACTATAGTGGCTGGAACTGAAACAGCGAGTTGATTGTGGTTCGCGTGCTCCTCCCCAAAGTGGCAATATATCAATGATCTTGGTAAATTGGCAATATATCATAATTTGCAGCTGCATCATAATGTATTATCTTCATTGCATATATGGGTGGGGGGAGGGGTGTATGTATGTATTCCCACAGTTATGGGTTTATATATACCTGTTTATGTGTTTGTATACACGAGCTACCATAGTAAAGAGAATTGCTAGAGTGTTGAATGTTAACTTTGTTAATCGTTAAACAAACTGACGATAACTTTCGAAATGGGCGCCATTATGGTTACAACTAACCTGTCGCTTAGGGATCATCTGTAATTGTCAAGTCGATTATAAACTGGCGGCACGGCATCGCCCTAGATCAACATATAATATTACCGAGTGCTGAATACTTGTTTTGGCGTAAGCTATATAAAAACGAACCCATTACACATTGTTTGCTATATAAGCATTAGATTATGCTTATAAAACAATATCTTACATTCACAAAGTGTAATGTAATTATCATGCCAAGAACAGAGCGACCAGGTTGCGCACCAAACATTCACCCATTATAGATCTTTTGAGGGCCATTCCTCTTGGTTAATTTGGACAGGCAAACAATGATAGGGAATAAAATTTATGAGCGATATTTTCTATCATTCATAATGCATGGCACCGTGCTGAATGCTGTAACTACATCACTATATCAATATCAAGCCTGTGTATTAGGACGCCACACCAATATCAAGCCTGTGTATTAGTACGCCACACCAATATCAAGCCTGTGTATTAGGACGCCACACAAATATCGAGGCTCTGTATTGGGACGCTTCAATAATATGAAGGCTCTGTATTAGAACGCTTGACCAATATCGAGGCTCTGTATTAGGACGCTACTCCAAAATCGAGGCTCTGTATTAGGACGCTACACCAATATCAAGGCTCTGTATTAGGACGCTAGATCAATATCTAGGTTTTGCGAACGGGAATCCGAATGTTTGCTGATAATTGATACTAATGCAAAATTCCAACCATTGTGACAAGCTTGTTTATTGTTGAACAGTGACTTGCGTAATCATTACTGACGGCGGCACAAGTATTATCCTACACCTTCGACAGAGAGGTGAAGTATTCTTTGTAAGGTTAGCATGTGTGGACCATATTGATATGTCGGACTCCGAGGCGTCTACCAATACTGCACAAAAACATTGATGGTACTTTTTAGACGCTGCATCAAATGAACCTTACTTTCCCGTCATCTACCAATGCAATGGCATTGCTGTACTTAAATTGCTGCATCATCGGGATTAATGCTAAATGATCAAGTGATCGCTAGAAACTGAGAATGATTTCTTTATATGTGAGCCAAATTAAAGCGTTTGGTGCTATACAATTCGGCTGTTCACAATAAAACTATAGTGATTGCCAAGAAAGTCTTTAGCTAAACTACGTGTACATTGAGTAGTGTACATACCGTATACGATCAGTGCCTGATATGGTCGGTCTCTACAAATAATAATTTTATGAAGTTGAATGAGGTAACTGTGATAGATGCTCACTCTTTGCCTCGCATAAATACCTCGCATAAATACAAAGCGGATACTGGTGGCTGAAGCTAGACATGGAAGCTCACCACAACACAGCGTTCATCATTAAAACATGGTCTGTTTGAATATACTAAGCTGCCTTTTGAGTTTGTAATATACATCCCTGCTGATATATTTGGACGATTTTATTATTTTCAGCTCATATCAAGAGAAACATTTGGCAAGGCTAGAAGAAGTTCTCATGCGATTAAAAAAATGCTGGTTTAAAGCTGAAGCCATCTAAGTGTGAATTCCACCAGCCATAGCTGATATTTACAGGCCACTGGGTGGGAAAAGAAGTATTGAATATTGAAACCTAATACATAGATTATTGAATCTGTTAATATTTGGAAGGCCCCGTCATCAGCTAAAGCTGTGCAGCAGTTTTAAGCGCTGTGTAATTATTACCAAGTTCAGTGATATAGCTGCTCAGAGTTAGTTTGCAATTCTGTGTGCTGAAGCGTTTGTTAAGCTCAAGTAGACTTTGTGGAATGGCCCAACTTTAGCGACCGTATGCCTTAGGAACACTTTATCCTATAGAATGACGCATCTAATGTAGTGATTGATGCTGTGCTCTTCCAAATCGAAGATGGAAAACAGAATATGATAGTTTATGCCTCCAAAAAACTAGATTAAACTCAGCAGCGTTATAGTGTCACAAGAAATGTTTCTTTTGTAAGCAAATTTATACATTATTGCATGGATGCACTATTGTATAGAGTTAACTATAAGGCCTGACTATAGTGGCTGGAACTGAAACAGCGAGTTGATTGTGGTTCGCGTGCTCCTCCCCAAAGTGGCAATATATCAATGATCTTGGTAAATTGGCAATATATCATAATTTGCAGCTGCATCATAATGTATTATCTTCATTGCATATATGGGTGGGGGGAGGGGTGTATGTATGTATTCCCACAGTTATGGGTTTATATATACCTGTTTATGTGTTTGTATACACGAGCTACCATAGTAAAGAGAATTGCTAGAGTGTTGAATGTTAACTTTGTTAATCGTTAAACAAACTGACGATAACTTTCGAAATGGGCGCCATTATGGTTACAACTAACCTGTCGCTTAGGGATCATCTGTAATTGTCAAGTCGATTATAAACTGGCGGCACGGCATCGCCCTAGATCAACATATAATATTACCGAGTGCTGAATACTTGTTTTGGCGTAAGCTATATAAAAAACGAACCCATTACACATTGTTTGCTATATAAGCATTAGATTATGCTTATAAAACAATATCTTACATTCACAAAGTGTAATGTAATTATCATGCCAAGAACAGAGCGACCAGGTTGCGCACCAAACATTCACCCATTATAGATCTTTTGAGGGCCATTCCTCTTGGTTAATTTGGACAGGCAAACAATGATAGGGAATAAAATTTATGAGCGATATTTTCTATCATTCATAATGCATGGCACCGTGCTGAATGCTGTAACTACATCACTATATCAATATCAAGCCTGTGTATTAGGACGCCACACCAATATCAAGCCTGTGTATTAGTACGCCACACCAATATCAAGCCTGTGTATTAGGACGCCACACAAATATCGAGGCTCTGTATTGGGACGCTTCAATAATATGAAGGCTCTGTATTAGAACGCTTGACCAATATCGAGGCTCTGTATTAGGACGCTACTCCAAAATCGAGGCTCTGTATTAGGACGCTACACCAATATCAAGGCTCTGTATTAGGACGCTAGATCAATATCTAGGTTTTGCGAACGGGAATCCGAATGTTTGCTGATAATTGATACTAATGCAAAATTCCAACCATTGTGACAAGCTTGTTTATTGTTGAACAGTGACTTGCGTAATCATTACTGACGGCGGCACAAGTATTATCCTACACCTTCGACAGAGAGGTGAAGTATTCTTTGTAAGGTTAGCATGTGTGGACCCATATTGATATGTCGGACTCCGAGGCGTCTACCAATACTGCACAAAAACATTGATGGTACTTTTTAGACGCTGCATCAAATGAACCTTACTTTCCCGTCATCTACCAATGCAATGGCATTGCTGTACTTAAATTGCTGCATCATCGGGATTAATGCTAAATGATCAAGTGATCGCTAGAAACTGAGAATGATTTCTTTATATGTGAGCCAAATTAAAGCGTTTGGTGCTATACAATTCGGCTGTTCACAATAAAACTATAGTGATTGCCAAGAAAGTCTTTAGCTAAACTACGTGTACATTGAGTAGTGTACATACCGTATACGATCAGTGCCTGATATGGTCGGTCTCTACAAATAATAATTTTATGAAGTTGAATGAGGTAACTGTGATAGATGCTCACTCTTTGCCTCGCATAAATACCTCGCATAAATACAAAGCGGATACTGGTGGCTGAAGCTAGACATGGAAGCTCACCACAACACAGCGTTCATCATTAAAACATGGTCTGTTTGAATATACTAAGCTGCCTTTTGAGTTTGTAATATACATCCCTGCTGATATATTTGGACGATTTTATTATTTTCAGCTCATATCAAGAGAAACATTTGGCAAGGCTAGAAGAAGTTCTCATGCGATTAAAAAAAAATGCTGGTTTAAAGCTGAAGCCATCTAAGTGTGAATTCCACCAGCCATAGCTGATATTTACAGGCCACTGGGTGGGAAAAGAAGTATTGAATATTGAAACCTAATACATAGATTATTGAATCTGTTAATATTTGGAAGGCCCCGTCATCAGCTAAAGCTGTGCAGCAGTTTTAAGCGCTGTGTAATTATTACCAAGTTCAGTGATATAGCTGCTCAGAGTTAGTTTGCAATTCTGTGTGCTGAAGCGTTTGTTAAGCTCAAGTAGACTTTGTGGAATGGCCCAACTTTAGCGACCGTATGCCTTAGGAACACTTTATCCTATAGAATGACGCATCTAATGTAGTGATTGATGCTGTGCTCTTCCAAATCGAAGATGGAAAACAGAATATGATAGTTTATGCCTCCAAAAAACTAGATTAAACTCAGCAGCGTTATAGTGTCACAAGAAATGTTTCTTTTGTAAGCAAATTTATACATTATTGCATGGATGCACTATTGTATAGAGTTAACTATAAGGCCTGACTATAGTGGCTGGAACTGAAACAGCGAGTTGATTGTGGTTCGCGTGCTCCTCCCCAAAGTGGCAATATATCAATGATCTTGGTAAATTGGCAATATATCATAATTTGCAGCTGCATCATAATGTATTATCTTCATTGCATATATGGGTGGGGGGAGGGGTGTATGTATGTATTCCCACAGTTATGGGTTTATATATACCTGTTTATGTGTTTGTATACACGAGCTACCATAGTAAAGAGAATTGCTAGAGTGTTGAATGTTAACTTTGTTAATCGTTAAACAAACTGACGATAACTTTCGAAATGGGCGCCATTATGGTTACAACTAACCTGTCGCTAGGGATCATCTGTAATTGTCAAGTCGATTATAAACTGGCGGCACGGCATCGCCCTAGATCAACATATAATATTACCGAGTGCTGAATACTTGTTTTGGCGTAAGCTATATAAAAACGAACCCATTACACATTGTTTGCTATATAAGCATTAGATTATGCTTATAAAACAATATCTTACATTCACAAAGTGTAATGTAATTATCATGCCAAGAACAGAGCGACCAGGTTGCGCACCAAACATTCACCCATTATAGATCTTTTGAGGGCCATTCCTCTTGGTTAATTTGGACAGGCAAACAATGATAGGGAATAAAATTTATGAGCGATATTTTCTATCATTCATAATGCATGGCACCGTGCTGAATGCTGTAACTACATCACTATATCAATATCAAGCCTGTGTATTAGGACGCCACACCAATATCAAGCCTGTGTATTAGTACGCCACACCAATATCAAGCCTGTGTATTAGGACGCCACACAAATATCGAGGCTCTGTATTGGGACGCTTCAATAATATGAAGGCTCTGTATTAGAACGCTTGACCAATATCGAGGCTCTGTATTAGGACGCTACTCCAAAATCGAGGCTCTGTATTAGGACGCTACACCAATATCAAGGCTCTGTATTAGGACGCTAGATCAATATCTAGGTTTTGCGAACGGGAATCCGAATGTTTGCTGATAATTGATACTAATGCAAAATTCCAACCATTGTGACAAGCTTGTTTATTGTTGAACAGTGACTTGCGTAATCATTACTGACGGCGGCACAAGTATTATCCTACACCTTCGACAGAGAGGTGAAGTATTCTTTGTAAGGTTAGCATGTGTGGACCATATTGATATGTCGGACTCCGAGGCGTCTACCAATACTGCACAAAAACATTGATGGTACTTTTTAGACGCTGCATCAAATGAACCTTGTCATGTGATGTAGCTTACCCAAGGCGTTGTTATTGCAAATAGAACCAGCCCTGTCTCACAAAATGTTTATATTGGTTACAAGTTTAGAATGCATCCAACATTTTAGCATCATAATCTTCCTCAAATTAACAAGGATTACTATGATAGTGAGTGAAGGCCTTTCGAGTATATTCTGGTTAAAACGCAATAAATTGATATTTCCCCTCAAAGATAAGAAGCGGTCACTTGACACAAGATACTCGATATTACTGAACATTATTGCCCTAGAACGCTGAATATTAATGTAAGATAAGAGGGACATGCTCTTGTTTGGTAATCTATATTCGTAATCGTCAGATTCATGGCTGCCGTTTAGATTATTCCTGCTATTCATCAATTGTGCGAGGTGCAGACATAACAGCTCGGTGCAATTGTCACCAAGCTGCCAATTATAATACAAACGGAGAGTCACCATTCATGGTTCGTTAAAGTGCGTCCATGATTTGGTGTTCCATATTTGTCTCCGAATGATAAATCTTTTATTGGGGCATTTAAAATGCTGTGTTTAACCCTTTGTTGAAATACGGAACACTCACCGTGAACAAAATCGCTGATATCATCCACTACCATACGTAGAGTATATAGCATCTTATGACAGCGCTATAATGTTCACCTGCTAGTAACCTGTGTGGTCACTACGATACCTCAGCCGGCAATGACAATGATAGAGATTGTTATAAATCGTTCTGGTGGCGTTCTTAACTGAAAACTCACACATTGCAAATAATCTCGGGATGTATATATACTGGTTGTACAAAGACTAAGAAAGCATACTCCCGAGTTTTTGTGCAATATTAAACGTTGTGCAAATAGTTGCTATTGCAAGTTACTCACGTTTAAGCAGATGTAATAACGATATGTACTATGTAGGACCACATCAACATGAACTCTCATCAGCCACCATCATTACCGAGGTAAAAGCCTTTCTTATTGCTAAACAGTCTCACATATCACATGATGAGGCTAATTTCATCCCATCTCTCGCCGTCTGGTGGACAATAAACCAGTGGTTAGTACCATGATAGCTGCTTAACAAGTCATTTATGCTATAGGCCATTTTTGAAAAACAGCTGAATATTTAACATAAACCATTTAAGTACCTACTAAGCTGGTGTAAATAAAGGTAATGCTGCCAAATGGAACCCAACTCGCAGGGTTTTCGAGGGCATTAATCTCACTCTTCTGACTATATCATCTCAAATAACATGGATTTTCTATGTGATTCCATGTTATGGTTATGCACGGTGTGCAGATTAGACAAACGTTAACATACCACTATGTTTTACGTCCCACCTTATATATTAGTAAGCCAGCATAATGAATATCCTGTGTGTCGACGATCGTTCTTCTATTGCTTCTAAGATAAGTAATCAAGATTAGCAATGTAGCTGCTTACAATTGCCATGACCAGCAACCTCACAAACAATCTTCGTTGTCTGCCAATGCCTTGTCCTGAGCCATGTCAGATAACCTTGCATACAAACTATTATTGCTAACTTGCAGGTTCTGCAAGTTAACCAATATATGAAACACACATAGCGATGTGTTATTACAATGAGACTTGTTTCAATTCTTGCAATTATATTCCTGTCGTACAATAAGCCGATGTTTATTTGATTGCCATGAGACGATATATCTTAGGTGTTGTTTATGGATATATATACCATTACCATTTTATCTAACTGATTTCAATAGAAGGCAAACATATATTTTAATGGAGGAAATGGAAACGGTTGCTATTTTGCTTCCTATATTTTTAACATTTTCAATCTATGTTACTCCAGGTCGCTTGCTGCATGTATGATACATGTTCGGCTTATAACATGATTTGTCCTGCTTGTCCCATACAAAGCAACGCAAAGAGCATTGTATTGCCAGAAAATTGCAGTACGTGTTAAATATAGTAAGAAACAAATGTACTTACGCGATATTAGTCATAGCTGTGTATTGCTCACATAGCAACGTTAATGTAAAATGAATATTGAATTCATAAAACAGAATATAGAGCCAGTGAGAGGCTACCTACATCAATAAACTGAGTTGGTACGTTAGTTATAATATACAACTTAAAAGGTTTTGCGGACGATAGTCTCTGTGAATATTACAGGCAATAACAGTGATTATTATAGATCAATATTATCATTCACGTCATTCAAATTCCTAAAATTGGAGCAATGCAAAAAGATGACGAAATCTAAGCGACTGAACGGCGAGATGACAAAATGGCTTATCAATGGCGCAACTCTGTTTCATGCTTCATTTAGCAGTTGATCAGGTTATACATTAGCGATCGCCTAACGCTTTCAAATGGTGTTAATAGCCATGCCACGTTGAACAACAGAAACAACTGATAGTTGGTGACTTTTTTCAAACTCTATAATTGGAATTATATTCAATAGGGCAATTAATTGATTCATTGTATATGGGGAGATAATTCTTGAATAGAAATGACAAGGTCACGATAGGATTTTGAAACATCATAAGTCCTTGAGCTCCCGGTCCATTAAAATACGCAAATATGCATTCAAAACAGCGATTATTAAAATGCAATGCAGTAACCGCTGACACGGAGATAATATCTCTGCAATGGGTGCTATGATAGGAATAGCTAAGGTTTAATGGCAAACATAAGGACGTTTGGTATTCAACCAATGTTTATCATTCCTATATATTATGGATAGTCGTGGTTATTTGTACCGTAAATCAGCCATAATGAGTGACTCGGGGGACTGCTCTCGGACATCTAAAACAAAAGTATTACCGTCAGCATCCGATAATGCTCTCATATAAAATTCCTTTTGCCCAGCTTCAATGGTCCTATGTTAATTGGTGCGAATTCGCCAACGTCTACTGTGTAATGTCTTACATACCTTTTATATCTTCGCCGTCCATTTATCACTCCTCAATAAGCATGCATCCCTATGCCTAACCATGAGAGGTACATCAGACAAGAGATACTTCTAAGCTATTACTACAACACGGTAGCAGGAGCAAACAAATCCATCTAATGAAGATTATTGCCATAAGACGCTATTTTCTTGGTAATCGCACTATTAAAGAGTGAAAGTGAGGTTGCCGTCAGCTAAATCTGACATCGGTGGCTACCAGCAGGCCCTTGACGGCAATGCTCGCTCGAGATTGCATTCATGGGGGTCATAGTTTGGGCAAGAAGCAATCGAACTTCCAGCTATATGATGGGGCAACCTATGGTGATTTACTGGAGCGACCTCAACACATTTCTGCAGTGTAATGTTTGGCACCCTCTCCGCGATCACATATAAACCTGGCTATAAACTGGTGTATCAAAGCGACTATCGTTGTACCAGACATCTTGATTTGTCTCACCACCTCTCCCCTAAACGTCAGTTTCTCATTGATATTACGATCATCGGTCTAATTTCCCTGTATCTTGGATGAGACTGGGGCTTGGTACTGTGATGTACATCTGAACTATGTTGTACTCAAATCAGTTTATTATAAGAACTTTCACATAGGTCACATATAGAACCATATCAACCTTTAAGCAGGGTTCCATATGCCAATGATGTCACATAACAGTCCTACATCGGCGCTCTACCAATCAATTGTCAATTCGTTCAATCTCACGCATTGCAGATTGCCATGTGATTATGTACATCTCTTTAACATGGACAATGAATAGTCCATTCCTTAGTGACAAACATTCTACAGCCTAACGTCTTCCATGACTGATGATAATGGAAACCAGACATCACAGTTTGTCCTCGGCCGGGTTCTTGAGTTTTATCACGCGCTCGTGTGATATATCGTGGAATGATAACGATATGCAAATTGATTAAGTGGACGCTAGAATGGGATTCCAGATTTGAATAGTAAATTGGATTGACAGCATGTTTTGTGTCAAGCAATGTATCCCGGAATGCAACATTTGTCCAGCAGTTTTTTTGAGTCCTTCGGCTGGTATTCGTCTGAAAAACTCCATTTCACAAAAGCAGACGTTTTTAAAGCTCAGCGCTCTTAGTTGCTGCAAGTATAAGAATGCATTGGTAGCTGTGGCTTTGTACTTTACATCATCAATTACGGAACTGTTTTGCAAGTGGATGAAGATTTCTTTTGGGGGCACACTTAGAAATTGCGTGTGTGGAATGAAAATACATTTTTTTCATATTTCTCGGCAGCTGCGTCCTACCTTACCTAATACGAACTACACCTAAAATAAACACTGAGCAGATGTCGATGGGCGTAGGCAAAGGTTGTATTCATAAACCAGGGTTTCTTTGCACATCTCCGTTCCTATCGTTTCATATGGAATATGATGGAGCATACCACCGATACGTCAGTTGATCGGATGCGAGGGATATGGGAGCATAAGCAATATTGCTATACGGCGCTGTCGCCTTGTGTGCATATGATTATGCCCTAATGAACACCAAAAGATGCGACTCCATTAGTACAGTAGTCGTCTTTTACCTATGTTAGACTTAACAGGTTGAAAATCACACCTGTTTATGAAGGTCACAGCAATCTTGTTACGGTTTCTTGGTCAGATCAAAGATGGACGGTCAGTTATTAGTTTATTAATTCTAGGACCAGATCAATACGTGTTCTGGAAACGATAACGCTTGGTAACCTTATATTGCCGCTGACAGGGAATTTCTGAAATTTAATATTAGACCAACTACGACTTGCAATACATTTGATTGATAAACTATATTAACGTGGAAGCCAGTGCCATGCAGTTATTTGTGCAGCTAGGTAACGGCTGCACTATTCGGGAGTTCGCGTAGTCGCGCGCGCCGCCCTGGTGAGCTTTATGGAACTAACTTCTGTTGACTTCCGGTTTCTGCTTCGTCTTCACCTGGCTGTGTTGTTATGGAAAACGTTAGATTACACACGTTAGAAAAAGTGAAATAATAACACTAACTGGACGGATTCTGTGGATTTATGTGCGCGTGGTTGTTTATGATTGTTCATTGAATATCAGGACGGATTAATTTCGTGGCGATTTACCATATTTTGTGGTGAAAAGCTTGGAAAAGAAATGCCTGCCAGACCCAAACCTGTGCCTGTGGTGGTATCTCTACCCGCTCTCGAGGTATATTTTTCCTTTCAATCTTGGCATTGTGTTGGACATTGTGAAACATAGTAGACAAAATAAGTTGTCTCTAACGCCACTGCCCAATAACATTAAGTAAGCAATATTGTGGAAAATGCATAACTAAGTGAATATAGAATGTATAAATTATATACAGCCAGATACATAAATGATTACTATGTATTGTTTAGTAATGCATCGTATTGTGATATTAACTGTATTGACTATAGCTGCTTGCAGTTTATATATTTATTTCTTTTATATATTTCAGAGCCAAGATGTACATCAGCTTAATGCCAAGCAGCTCAACATTGCACTGAAGCAGCATGATCAGTGTCCTAATGGGGAAAAGACTCAGTTCTCTGCAGTGCATTGGGCTTTAGCACCTGTCCAGGCTCATTGCAGACTATTCTTACATCTGTGAGGAGCACCACTCAAGGGTGGACCAAGGATATCAGGAAATCTCCATGTATTTCACTCTCAGATGTTACAGACTACTTTCTTCGTGCTCATGACACAATCACTCACACTCACCGGTGATAAAGAGGAGTTCAACAGCAAGAATAACAAGTGTAAGGGACTCATTCCAGATCCAAGTATCATTCAGGATAATCAGGAAGCTAGTGTTTTGTGTGAATGCAACTGTGGATGTGGTGTGTTGTACCACTGGAGGTGCTAAAATTTCAAGAGAATTGAATTGGAAGAGTTGCCAGAGTGGTATTGTCCAAAGTGTGTGCGGGCATGTGACATATGCTACTGATCAATTGTTCTTGTGTGACAAGTTTATTGAAACGTGTTTTGATGTGATGAGATTATTATCAAAATGTATTTTGGTGTGATGTGTAGTGTATAATATTAGTATTAGATTTGTTGTGTCACTGGTAGTTTGAATGAAGTGGTATGACACAGGTTAATGCACTAAACATGTACAAATAGTGTGCTGTAAGATTGTCATGTGTTAGTATCTCTGTCAGAATAAAATTTAAGCTAAATTATGTTGGCTTGCATTACCTATCACATTTTTACAGCTTATCTGAGGCTGGTTACAAATCACTTTAAATGACACTTTAAAGTTAATATATTGAATAAATGAAAGATTTTGTGGTATAAATGTTATACAAACTACAACTGGGCATGTCAAAAAAATTATTTGCAAAATACAGCAAGACATGCATGAAATAATGATAACAACAACATGAATATAGATATTTTTAAAGAATAATTGAAAAGGACGGAATGCTATACCCTGTACACCCAAAATAATCATGTAATGCCAATTGACAGCTTATATGGATATATACACATCTTAGGAAATCAAGAAAGGTCGTTTGAAGTTCACAAGGAATGCACATGCTTTAAAAATGTTTTCGTAATTGTTAAGCATTGCAACTTTCACTTCAGTTTCTAAAATCCTAAATTCCTTAATTGCCCGCACAGCACACTCAACATGGATACGAGCCACAGAGATCTTTTCTGAATATTCTGTTCTGCAGTAAATTGCCTTAACTGCAGTAAATTGCCTTTTCTACAGTAAATTGGCCTGTTAATTTATTTTTAAATGGGGGTATGAGCAGTTTGACTCCTGGAGGCCAATCTATTGCAATGGTAAAACCTCTGTCCACCAGTATTTGGTCACCAGCATCAAGTGTCTGCATCAAAACATCTGATTCTGACGTGATTTTTTTGTCCGACGCCCTTCCCCCCCCCTTCCCCCCAAATGTCAGACACATAAATGATAGCACCGGTAGGACTCATCCCCACAAGAAATTTCACAGTGCTGTTGTGTTTATAACTTGAATGCTGTTGCTTGTGGTTTTCCATAAATTTCTCTGCAATGCTCATCTAGAGCGAGCCTATTGACAGCCATCATCCAAGTCCTTCTCTAGTGTGGGTTGCTGAGAAAGGAATAAAACTTGCATTCCGCAGATAAACTATTGTGGGCGCAACCCACCGCACAGCAGTGGTTACCAGCTGACTTGAATCTCAAAGACATAACGATATAGGAATATACACTTGATTCACCTTGCACGTTACGCGCAAATATGAATTTTGATTCGCTTCCATGTTGACGAGGTATTTTAATCTTGGCACACACAACGTAACGCACAATATCTACTCATGTTCGTTCGTTTAACTTTTCATCTATAGTCGCATTGCGCACCGAACAGATCTGTCAGAAAGCAGACAGCCTGACAGCTGGGTTGTGAGAAGTTAACAGAAGTTAGTTCCAAAAAGCTCACCAGGGCGGCGCGCGCGACTGCGCGAACAACCGAATAGCCGGACAAAATCATATGACTTTAAACTCATTTCTAACGAAAAAGCTTGAATATCCTTGACGATCTATTCTTATCAATCAATCTATAGTTCTCCCCTCAGTATCCCTTATCTGCTCACTACATTTTCAATTCGATGTCGTAAATTACTTTTTAAGCTCCGTTTTATGGCTTCCATGCAGCATCTTTTGTTAATTTGAAAACTTGTCTCGTAAGCCACGGTCTTTGATTAGTAAATGCAAGTAATTATTGGGATTAAGAGTGTGAATGGTTGTTTGATCCACGGCTTTGTAACACAGCTGTTGTTGTAACATGATAAATGCAAGCACGATTTTTTTGTAGCGGCATGTGAAGCTAGCATGCTCGTTAAGACTTAAGCACAAACACGTAATCGGTTACAAAATCATTCTGTTAACGCTGAATGTCAATGATTTGATACGTATAGTCAATGGCTGTTGTGCCACTTTCAATGCAGCATTATCTGTTGCTAATACATTTTTTAATGGAATTTAACGATCATTAGATTATCGCCATTATTTTGAATGATGTTTGTTAAATTTTCATGCGACAATGTACCGTAAAGAACAGCTTATCTTAGGGGCGCTAATATATTATCAACTAATCAACATTATCTTTGTAATGTTCTATACTACTGCATACATTGGCTTATCAGTTACACATCTATCAAGTATATATCTATTGTGTTTAAGGCAAATATGAATATAACAAAAAAAACAATTCTTAAGCTTTATAATAGCGCCCTGATATGCATTGCAGCCAAGCTATCTATCTATCTATCTATATATATATATATATATATATAGAGAGATATATATATATATATATATATATATATATATATATATATATAGAGATATATATATATATATATATATATATATATATATATATATATATATATATATATATATATATATATATATATATATATATATCTACTTATATATATACATATATAAGTACATATGAATATATATAAATATATATATACAAATATATATATATATATATATATATATCGTATATATACATGCATACATACATATATAAACATTTATATATATATATATACATATATATAGATTTATGTATATATATAAATATATATAAACATATATATGTATATATATATACATCTATATATATACATATTTATGTAAATATATTTCACTTATATATATATATATGTATATATATACATGTATATGTATATGTATATATATAGTTGTATTGATATATATATTTATGTATATACACATATGTATATATATAGAAATATATATGTAAATATGTATATATTTATATTTATATATATACATGCATATATATTTATATGCATATATATTTATATACATATATATATATATTGAACATTCTTGCGGCAAGAAATGTTCCATATTTGACGGACCAAGGATAGTGCCAGGCTCTTTCTGCGCTCATTAGGATATTAACTGCATTGCGTGATATGGCATAATAATCACGCATGAAACATAAAAGTGACACTGGGATGGTTGCGTAATTATACCTTCTATACCTTTGATCAGCTTAGTGGCATTAACACTGTGGAGAATCACTCTGTTGACGCCGACATCCCTCCTGCTAATTCCCAGTAGATTTGTAAAAGGTACTTACTGTAAATAAAGTACTATGCCGCATGTTGTTTTGCCAAAAAGGGAAATGACACAATGAGTGAAGAGCACAAATGTACAAAGACAGTAATTTCATGCCATTTGCCACCACACATAAAATACAGATATATAGATTTGCGCAGTAAATGGAGCATGCTGCCATCCCGACACAAAAATCCACAGACACTTAAGCAAGCGCAATACGCCTAGAAAGCTGATAAAGTACGTTTGGCCATGTAGAGCAAAAATAAAGTTCAGCAAAAGAAAGCTTAAAAACATAGTCAAGCAGAGAGACGCAAAGGGCCTCGCAGCCACTTTGTTTTACCAGAAACATCGCATAGTGTTTGATGCATGGGCTTCAGGTGTATATATGATCCAATGGTGTGTAACACAGGAAAACCAGCACCTTTTTCGAATGAGAATGTCACAAGCCGCGGCTACCTAATCGATTTGGTGTGACTTTCCGTGAAAGCGGTAATGGATCAAATGAAGTAGCATACATGCATCTGTAACAAGCAGTGCACGTTCTAGTCGGCGTCAGGCTGCATACATATTGTATTTACCAGTTCTAGATGATAATTATTACTGCAATCTACTGCTCCCAACCGATCCCTCACCCGAAACCGCCCCTTTGAGTGAAACGTAATACACTGGAGGTTAAGTGAATAAACCGAAATTATGGCAACATATGCTATACTTAAACATATTTACCAGATGTGGCAATTGTATCACTCGAAGCGATTGGGAAAAAAGATTGATAAATTGACATTATGAATGTCGTTTTGCAGCAATCATATTTCGGAACGGCGAGAATTTGATTGAAAGTCGCCTTCTATAATGCTGTCAATTATGCTCATCCTTTGTATTCAGATGCTCGCAACTTCCATTTCAATCTTCTTCTCACTGTGTCCTTTTCGGGAGTTGCTAACACCATTGTGTTTTTGATATTAGTTAGGTCCTTGTGTTCTCCATAGGAGACTTACGTTGCGACGATGAATGTTATCCTAAGCTTACCTTTATTGTTGTTGTAAAGGTCTTTGCAGCTATGCGAGCTTACATGACCAGTCGAGCGAATGTTTTAATAACTGCCTGAGTGGTAATGCATTCAACCTTAAAGCATAGACAGACCTATTTTTGCTACCGAACAGACATACTGGCATGATAAATTGGTGGCACGTGCAGCCTTTTCTACACTGGGGCATTGGTGCACTTCCCCTTGTACTAAAATAGAAGAGCAAAGTCTCAGTCGACATCAGGCGGAGAATAGGGAATGTATTGCAAGGAGAAGGGGCTACTTCTGAGCTCGTAAAATCCGGAAGAAACAGTTCTTTAAATATATGTCTTCGGTGTTTTTCTCGAAAAGATGTATGGTATTTGAGGTGATCATCATCAACGCAAATACTTGTATGTTATAGTAAACGTCAATTTTTTCACAAAATATTGCATTGAAAGAGCCTATTTCTTCGGCTTCAGCGTTGGATGTTTTGTATACTGCTGGCTATTGTCCATAGATGTTCGAGACATTTGGCCGCGTGTTAGGGTTATTTGAATTTGATTTGAATTACTATAAATTTAAAAGACGAGAGAGGCGTTCAAAAATTTCCTTGTTAATGATTCAAAGCATAACATTTAACATGTTTTAAATACAAATGGATAGGGAATGTGTTCCACATTCATGAAATATTAAAGTGATTGGCTGTGTTCGAGCCATAAAGCCATTGTAGTTAACATGATACTTCACTATTATAGATTGGCTATTTTTTTTCACAGTTTTTGCCACCTTTCTGGCAGGATTCTCACTGCCAGCATACATTCAATTGGAGATATTGCTTCTGTTTTTATTGTGCGTTCCGTCGTTATTAGCTTAGGTACTGCTGATATTGTTTGTGACATCCCTAACGACCAATGGTCTACGTAGGACTGATTTCCAAACTGAATTAAAACAGCCGTATAATCATCCTGAAATGGGCATAGTTTTAGTCAATGTCAATCAACTGTTAGAAGTACCCCAGTAGCGGATGCTCTTTCTCAAGTATCGGCCAATGCTGAATTTTCTTAAAGTAATTTTAGCCACAGGACGCCTACACAAGATCAACACGGAACACCTTTGTAGAAGCACTTATACATCCAGCTTTGCGATAGTTTCTTTTCTTTCTTAATATTCACTTTATGACACCAATATACGCATCGCATTAACATTGCTCCTAAGTTACTGAAGTATGCGATTCTTTGTAACGAACAATCAAAACTCTTCCAGGGTGACGACGCTCTCTAGGGCGGAAAGGTTATCACTCGCTTGTTTTCTTAGGCGAATTTCGCAGATGACTGATGCTGTATTGGGACAATTTTCTTCTTGCATGATTTTGTCAAGATCTGGATCAACCCAAGTCTCATTCAGTTTTAATCAAGAATGCTGTTATGTTCAAAATTACATTATGTTTGTGATTTCCGACATTATCTTCCCAATATGTCTTTGTCACTTGTCCTTTATTAGGTGTTCCAAGAAAGCATATCATCATCAATAGCCAAATACCGGTCATCTATCTGGTAAACCAAACAAAATTACAAATATCTGGAGACAAAATGACTCACATGGTTGAATCATGACCCAATAGCTGAATTCAGATTTCCAACAACGAATTTCTATTCAGTATATTGATCGCACACCGACACGCTTTTGAGAACGCTTTCTTTGATACAATATGACTCATTCACAACAGCAAAGTACAATAATGCCAGGAATACTTTAAATGCTATCATTCAAGCCATATGTATATACATATAAACGGTTTTAATATTGTTTACAAGACACGTCAGATTGCATCTGCGCAGAAAAGTGGTAAAAATGCTATTGAAATACACTGCCTTGGCGACGATTGATCCAGTGGCCCAGCATGAAAAGGGTATGAAGGATGGACATATTAACTGATACTGCACTTCGTTCTGATGTATTCTGTCTATCATGGTTCCAAGTCATTAAGCTACGACTTATGTAGCTTGAGACGCACTTTTCGAGTTAGTTTAACAATATTGTGAATACGTCGCTTGTATGCACTCCTATGCCACCCAATTCTTTCCATCCTTAAAACCAATCAGCCACAAAGCAATAACTATGAAAATGTGGATTGATATAAATGCTGCGTATGGAATAGCCTCTTTCCGTTTATGCTATCACTTACAACAAGATCAAACCTTGTGCAAGATGTGCGGACTTGCTGCTGCCGCAACGACGGATTGATGAGGCCCCACAACGCGGATCTTATTCCACAATAAAAATGATTGTAAGGCTTTGTGATGGCTCGATATATATATAAACGATATTCCTCGGAAACTGCGCCCAGCTTAAAACAATAAACAAAACTATGCTTGGGTTATCTACATTCTCGTCTGACTTCCTATCGGTGAAAAAGCTATTATCCAGACTTTGACAGCCACTTCGTTCGTTTGAGTATGATATTAGCAACATCACACATTGCAGTCATATTATGCGGAGATCAGACGCTATTCCAATGTTAACGAAACCATTCAAATTCCAGTAGCAAACAACGCAGCAGAACAAAACGAGACGAAACAGTCGTCTATCGGTATGCATAACATACAGACACCTCTCTGTAAGTTATATGGCATAAACCATTCACCAGACCAAAGATTACCATTTGAATAGAAGTGGATTAAAATTGTGTAAGACATACTTAGATTGGCGTAGATTGGTTTAATAACAGAATCGGTAGAATATGGGATGTTGAATCAAACAGTTAATTAGATCAGCTACTGGCGTAGTTGGTTTTACTCATAGAATCGGTAGAATAAGGGATATTGAGCAAATAGTTAATTAATTTACCTAAAAAAGGCTGAGTGTCATAACTAGGAAATTTTATGATGCTAGCGGTTGTTCTATAATATTGACTTTTCATCGCTTGGTGTTGTAAATTCTACATATTATTTATGGCGCCATTGTTCAGAAAATATATGATTGGCTGCACAGCGTTGTCGGCCTCCCTTTTGTTCAACCGCTGCTTTGTTATGTCATTCATGCATCCGGGCTGGCACAAGCGTACCTGATATGAAGATAACTGAAATAAAGCTGATTCGTAAGCATTGTGATATATTTATTGCTACAGAAACACGATTTCGTGCCATTTCCGTAAGTTCTTTTGTACCCATTTATAGTTCATTAAAAATGTACATATTTGATTGCTCAAGCATACTCCTGTATCAACGGTATCAACACAGACGAGGTCTAGTTGTTTTGTACTGATGTTAAGCATACCCTGAAAAAAACAAAGCCAATCTGCCACTGTGTAAGCCCAGCTCAATGGACATAAAAGGATTAAAATATTAATTGACCAAGAATTATACCCCGGGTTTTTGTACCAATATGTTTGGCAGGCGTTCATACATAACCGTTGCCTGCCATCCGCGCCAAGACCTCTCTATATGTAATTCCGCTTATGGAACAGAACTTTAACGGCGGGTATAGAGATTTCAGCCTCTCTCAAAGCTCCTGTCGATCTACTGTTTTATTGCCTCTGTGATT